>CM041209.1:29167675-29767675 GCA_023065735.1 Coffea humblotiana | reverse complement strand
TCTGCCTTTACTGTCCAAAATAGGGGAAGATATTGTAACCTTGATTTCCACTTTTTCTTAATAGTTTTGGCAAGTTCTTGTTCAAGAAACTTGTTAAAATATCATTCTTTATTTTTATGTTGAATTTGAACCAAAACTATGAATTTCTCTCTTGTTTTCTTGTTGGAAAGTTTGCAAAATGGACTGAAACTCAGAGAGCATTTTCAGTCAATTTGTTAGATTTTCTGATATTAATTGAAAACGAATTAGAATCTAAATTTTACACTGTTAGAAAGCTTTTTGAGTCTAGTTTCAAACGCAACCAACAACATTCGATTTCGATTTTTCTACATTGAGTTATAGCCGTTTTCCCGAGACTGCTCAAATGCCCTGATATGACGCGACAGCTTTCTTGTGCCTCTATGATTGCTATTTTTGACCAAGGAAATGCATGAACTGAATTTCGATGCCTTCATAAGAAATTTATATCTATGTTTTAGTTTCGAAACACCATAAAATTCATCTCAATCAGATAAGTGTACCTCCAGTATGATCAAAATGCCGAGAGGTGTCAAAGTTGTTACTTTGATTCTTTTCCTTTGTACTCTTTCCTTCACTTTTCTTGGTTCAATTTAATATTTTCGCTCCATATTATACCTAAACTATTGACTTAACATGTACATGAATTTTTCCTTTGAATTGAGTTTGAAAACATGTGTTTTGGAAGATTTTTAGGGACGTAAAAATATGAAAATCCTGAGGAACATCTTGGGACTTCTAAGTTGGGACTTGGGAGTAGTTTTGATTAAATGGTGGTTTGGAGTAGTGAATCTCATTGTACTCTTATTACTTGGTTTTAGGATTTGGAAGTGAACACAAGATTTGCTCCCGAAGCGGACGTTTAAACTTCGCTTTACATGGTGAGTGTCAAGTGCATGTTTCTTGATATCTTGATTTGAATGATACCACGTGTTATGTACTGAATATTGAACTTGATAAGGCAAGGGTGTACTTTATCACACTCGTCCTCCTCTTCTTGAATGATCTTGTACTTGTTTGAACTTGAATGACCGTACTTGTGTTTGTACTTGTGCTTGACTTGTAAGTGTTGAGCAGTAGCATGTACCATACTTAATTCGAGTGGGAGGTGCTTCTCATCCCGTTTCAGTACTTTTATTTTGATTAAGTCGATTGAAGAGTTATCTCGTCGACCCTAGTGCTGAGCGACAACATGTACCACGATCAATTCGAGTGGAAGGTGTCTCTCATCCCATCTCAATACCTCTATCTTGATGAAGTCAATTGGAGAGTTTTCTCGTCGATCCTAATGTTAAGCGACAGCATGTACCACACTCAATCCAAGTGGGAGGTACCTCTCATTCCGTCTCAATACTTTTATCCTGATTAAGTCGATTGGAGTGTTATCTCATCGACCATACTTGTTCTTATTTGTGTATACTCGAGTATTATCACCCCTATTTCTATTTGGCGTTCGGGTCCAGTCGGGGGTGAAACGGTGGATGGGGATTCATTTCAAATGAATTCTATGGATTTGTTACTTACGTGGTTGCCGGAGTGTCAACAAAAGAAAATGATATCCAAAATCGTGAAAATGGCAAGCTCGTGGATTAGTTCTTGAGAGCTCCCGTATCCTCTTAATGAATGTGTTTTAGTGCTTTTGTGACTTTACGTGAAACTATTGTTGTTATTGTGTACATGTGCTACTTGAGTTGAATTATGTTACTTGTTTTACTTGCTTGCTTGCTTTCTTGGTCTCAGTGAGCGTTCGCTCATCCCTTTTAAGTTTGTTTTCCTTAACAGGAATTGAGAACTCGAGTGAAGCCGTTGTTAGTTAGGGTGACCCTGTTTCTTTTGTATCTTTTGTGTTGGGTTATTAAATTTTAAATTCAATATTTTGGAAAGCTTGTAAGACGAACTTTGATTGTATCTTAAGTACGTTGGATCGTATTTTATTAGTCGAGTTGTAAGTTGAATTTAGTTATGATATATGCAATGGAATTGTTATTTTAAGTACTTTAGAAATATTTTATTCGATCGTATGAGTGAATCCTGGCGCGAATTGGGCAGGTAGCCTGCTGAATCCTTTGGTTCACCCTAGGGGAAGTGGGACTATCACATTGAGGGCAGTATGTATTTTAAGTGTGGAGGAGGAAATGGGTGGTACTTATGATATTTGTGCTTATATTGACTTGGATTTGATAATGGAATATAAATTATACTTAAATATTGTCAATCTTGGGTTTGCTGGCAGGGAGTTTCGTCCAGGTTTAAGGGAAAATTCTGCCAAAATTTTTTCAAAATCTTGTCCAAATTTGCAGGTTTCAATTTTTTTCAATTTTATCCAAAGGGCAATAAGTTTTATACAATTAGTAATTCAAATTTTTTCTACTTTTGAAATAAATATATGTGATTTAAGCACTTCTTTTTTCATTTAACTTTGAAATGGCTATTATGTGATTATAATTTATGCATTTATAGGAAAGTATACCTTGTAAAGTGGAGAAAATTATGTCTACATTTTACAAATTTGATGAAATTTCTTCTCTTTACTTGATTTTACATAATTAAATGATAAATATGGTCAATAAGTACAATACTCTTCCTATGATTATTCTTTTGAGGGAATGTTTATTATCTTTACTTTTAAAAAAATGCAAAAAGCAAAAAAAGAAAAAATAAGAATAAAAGTTTTTCTACTCCAATGGTTCTTGTACTTAGTAACCGGAAGTTTTCATCTATAAATGTCAACTTTCACGTAAAACGGTACTTAAATTAAAAGTATGAAAGACAACTTGAGAATATGAAGTGTTGAGTAACCGGCGATTAAAGTATCGATTTTCGCTTCAAAAGGCATTTACACAACTTGAGTGATATTTAACTATGTTATATAAATAAATCTCTCTTTAAATTTGAATAAGAAGATGATCATGGGTTTAGGAAGTATTTTATTGACTACATGACTTGCTTGCTTGTGAAATTGGATAAGGATGAGAAATTTACTTGAACTTGTTATAATGGAGGTATAATTGGCTCTTCTTTACTTGATATTACGAATACTTGAGTTTAGTTGACAGATTGCATAATAGTTCTTTACCTTGTTTTTGAGGAAATGAAGTTGAATTGTGCACATATATTTAATTTTAAAATTTTGGATCATTGTTGATTTGTATTTCTTATTGCTTGAGGACAAACAATGGTTCAAGTGTGAAGAAATTTAATAAGTGCATATTTTATGTGTTTTAAGTGTGTTTTATTATTTAGTTTTGGTGTGTTTTATTTAGTTCTATAGCTAATTAGTTAGGATTCTAGTGAAAATATACATTTTGTATTTAAGTGATAAAAAATGTATTTCTATGGATTTTAATAGTGAAAATTTCATATTTTTGTAAGTTTAACGATTCAATCATCAAATGGAGTGAGTTAAGAAGATAATTGGATGATTAATGATGGTTTGAAATGATAAAAAGAGAATACGAAGTGTAAAGGATGAATGCAAGTTTTCCAACTTTGATACCTTGTGGTATTTTGGCAATATCTTGAGCTACGAGTATTGAATTGAGGTGATTCTTATATCATTTTGAAGTGAGAAATAGATCTAAATTTGGTATGAAGATATCGAAACCCAATTTAGTCGTTTTCCTATTCCAAAAGTCGAAATACAAAAGTGCATTTTCATAGTCGAAAACTGAAATAGAATTCTAACCGGTCATGGGTATTTTGGTCATTTTATGGTCCACAGATTTCCAAATTGAATGATTCTAGATGTATTGGAAAACCAACTCAAAGAGTTACCACTTTAGTGTTTTGTACAAGAGCTTGTTCGGCTTCCATCATTGAGAAAATATCAATTGAATTTGCACAAAAAACAGAGCAAGGATGAATTCTGCCGAGAAAGTGCAAACCTACAAAGGAGAAAATGTGGAGTGCAATATGCGACCTAAGGTCGCATATTTGAGGTTGCATATTCTAGTTTTTCTACTTCAACTTGCTCTGCAACTTGTTTTGCATTCACACAACCTTTCCAACTCATCGACAACTCAGAATTTCGGCTATATCTGACCAAGAAGATTGTGGAAACTTGGAGAACAACTCTTGGTGAGTTCAAAAGCCAACTTTGCCAACCAAGAAGCAACTCATATTGATCTTGAATTCTCTATAAATAGCAGCATTTGAAAGCCATTTTCAAAACTTCGAAAGGCTAAAGAAACTCACCAAAAATGTAGTTATCACTAGAATTTTCTTAGTTCATTAGTTTGAGTAGTATAGTATAGGTAGCTTAGTTTATCCTTCTTATATTTGTAGTTAGATTTAGATGAAAATTTGAAGAGCAAAAATGGAGAGTTAGAACTCATGTGATAAGGGTGATTTCTCTCCTATCACTTTCTCTTTTGTGTTTAAATTAACTCTAATACAAGTTTGGATCTTATTCTTCATGTTTAGTTAAAATTTATGTCTAGAGTATGGATGAACTTTCTATATCTTGTTAGTGATATTTACTTAGTTATTTGATGATATTATTTTAAATAAGTTATTTATCACTTTTGTTTTTCTAATCATGATTAACCGGTCATTAATTGTGATAATTTTAAGGTGTTATGTTTGCAATGAGAATTGGAATTTAATACTAGTTTAAGAAAGTGATAAATCTAGGGAGTACACTTACTAGAGTACAGATGCACCTATGTGATTTTTGTGACGCCTCCACCGCTCCCTAAGGCGAACCAGAGGGTTTAGCGGGGTGCCTGCCCAACTCTCGTCAGGACTCACGTACTCACTCAAGCACAATCAAGATTTTCAAGTCAAACAATTTCTTACAACCAAAAAAGTACTTGAATAACAACATCTACAATCTTTAGGCAATAGCGTTAACTATTACAGCTATAATATTTCAAATACAAATAAAATCTATACTTCCAAATATCCAAAAGTCGCTCAGGGAATCACACTAACTCTAGACAAAAGTTGGCTAGTCTAGCTCCCTCCAATTCTTCATTTCAAATTCTTGTTAAGGAATAAAAACTTAAAGGAATGAACGAACGCTCAGTAAGGCCAAGAAATCAAGTAAGCAAGTAGAGTAAGTACTATAATTCAACTCAAGTAGCACATGTACAATAATGGTTTCACGTAAAGCCACAAAAGGACTAAAACACGTTCATTAAGAAGATACAGGAGCTAATCCACAATCTTGCCATTTCACGATCTTGGATATCATTTTCTTTTGTTGACACTCTGTCAACCATGCAAATAACAAGTCCGTAGAATTCACTTGACACGAATCTCCATCCACCGTTTCAATCTCTACCGAGCCCGAACGTCCACAAGAGTTTTGGCAATACTCGAGTATACCCACACAAGAACAACTATGGTCGATGAGATAACTCTCCAATCGATTTAATCAAGATAAAGGTACTGAGGTGAGATGAGAGGCACCTCCCACTCGAATTGAGTGTGGTACATGCTGCCGCTCAGCACTAGGGTTGAATAAATAACTTTTCAATCGACTTAATCAAGATAATTGTACTGAGATAGGATGAGAGGCACCTCCCACTCAGATTGAGTATGGTACATGCTACTGCTCAGCACTACGGTCGATGAGATAACTCTCCAATCGATTTAATCAGGATAATGATATTGAGACGGGATAAGAGGCACCTCTCACTCGAATTGAGTGTGATACATGCTGTCACTCAACACTTACAAGTCAAGCACAAGTACAAGTCAATCAAGTTTAAACAAATACATGATCATTCAAGAAAGAGAGGACGAGTGTGATAAAGTACATCCTCACCTCATCAAGTTCAATATTCAAAAACATAATACGTGGCAACATATATCATTTAAATCAAGATATCAAGAAACATGCACTTGACACTCACCAACGAGTTATTGCTTAGCAACGTCAAGGTTAGACCTTACACCTTAGTCACTCTCGAAATCTACGAGTGAATATCATATAGCAAGTTACAATCAAACAGTGTTTCAAAATGCCCAACTTGTCTCGTCAATATCGAGAGAAAGATTTATGAAAAAGAATAACCCATATAATTTAGCAAAATATAAGTGAGGCATACTCACTATTTTGGTAGAAAACCAATTAGAGTGTTCAAATTAACCATTGGATACAAGTTACTAGAAACCATCGTTTTTTCCTCCTTGTGAAAATGCACAATTTTGGTACACAAAATCAAGCTTATGGTTCAAATAAAGTGAATTCAAACAACTTCAAACAAGCTTAGGCCAAACCAGCCTAAATCCACACCACAACCCTCGTCTTTACTCATCTATGCTGCATGAAAGAAAATGGACAGCACCTCTCCTTTTTTGGCCTTAACTTTCCCTTCTGATTCCAAGGCTAAACATCATGGTAAAATAGTCCCAACCAAAGCCACAAATGATACAAGACACCTGACACATATTCTAGGTTACAAGGCTATCCAAGTTCACACATATATATATATATATATATATATATATATATATATATATATGTTACACAAACAACCATACCAAGTTGAAATTTTGCAACTAAGGTTGAAAATTTGGTACTAAAGCTGGAAAATCCTTATTTAGAATCTAAAAAGTCATATTAAAGTTAGAAATCCTCGTACTAACCCACTCAAGTCCATATCAAAACTGGATATCACCATATCATGGCTGAAAATACAAAGCAAAGTTGGAAAATTTCATTTTGAGGAAAACAAATGCATACTCTGGCTAGAAGTTTCCATGTTAAACTAAAAGAGCAAATCAAGGCTGACAGTAATATCCCAAGGCTGCCATATACATAATAAGGCTGAAAATTTGAACATATCCTAGCACAACCTCACCAAACCCTAGCAAATCCCTAAAATTGCCATAGACATGCTTCTTATCCACATATATAGGATAAACAATCCAAAACAATTGGAGAAAAGGAGATTTTCTAGCAAAATACCTCAAACCTCAAGAATAAGAAGTAAAACAAGGCTGCCTATTCCAACTCTCTTCACCTCAAGCTTTCTTTCTCCCTTATTGCAAGTTTCTCCAGAGTAAATCAAGAGTTCTTGTGGATTTCTCTCCAAATCAAGCAAAACCAAGATGAAATTTCCCCCTCTCTCTAGCTCGGCCAAAAGGGGAAAGAAATGAAGGCTAATGGCTACTATTAGGAAGATAAATACTAGAAGGCATCTTGGTCAAAGGTGGTTTGGATAATCAACACTTGTCACTTACCCAATTCTTCTCTCTTTGTTGTGTTCTTTTTTCTTTTCTTTCCTCTCTTTTTCCTTCTAAAATTCAGCTAGCACCTCTCAAAATAAGAAAGAAATGTTTTAAAACAAAAAAAAGAAGGAATTAAAGAAAGAAAAGTCTCAGTCAATTAAGGGTTTTGACTAGTGTCAAGTGATACGGTTCAGTTCAAGCTTGTTTCCTTGTTTCTCTTGTGTTTTTAACTTATGTTTTACTAATGTACTCTTAAAACTTTTAATCACATAATTTCTCTTACTTAAAATTCCTCTGATCCACCAAATTTAGTGCACACACCTCACCAATTAATCACACTACCACTATACACCATAATTCCTAGCATGCACCATTCCTTTAGAAAAATCATAACTTGAGTTTCGTAAGTCCAAAAATCATAAATCTTATGCCATTAGAAAATAGATTCAAAAGACTACATCTCTCTAGAAGACATCTTCATAAAATTCAACACATAAATTAGTCAAATCTCAGTCTCAATTCACTGCTCAACTAAGTGCAAAAATAGGACAGTCTTGGATTTTTAGCCCAATTTGAAATTTTGCTGGTATTTATAGAAAGTGAATCAAACCATAAATTTTACACGGTTAAAATATCTATGAGTATAGTTTCAAATGCGATAAACAAAACTCAATTCGGATTTTTGTACACCAAGATATAACAGATTTCTTAAAACTGCTCAGCATCTCCTGCGGGAAAAATTTTCAGCAAGCATCACTTGTTTGAAAAATCATAAATTGAGTTAACACTATCAAAAAATCATAAAAATTACCCCATTCAAAACAAGACTCAACCACTAACAATCCTTAGAAGAGATTCAGTTCATAAATTGGTCCAAATTGAGTCGCAAGCTACTACAACATTCCAGTTTTTACTTGTGCAAGAAAGAATTTTCAGTCAATTTTGCTGATTTTCTGTTGCGTGTATAAAATGAACCACAGCTCAAATTTTACACCGTTAGAAATATCTCTGAGTCTAGTTTCCAACGCAATTGACGGCACTCAATTTTGATTTTTCTACACTAAGTTATCATCATTTTACTAAACCTGTCCAGGGGTGACTGTCATCCGAAATTTCAACCTTTCACTTATTTAAAAACACCAAATGCAGCACCTTTCTTACTTACTTTCATCCATAAATCACACAATAACATGTTTATAACATAAAGTGATGTATTAATCAAGTATTTCATAGCAAAACTCAACAAAAGTTGCAACTAAGAGCTGAAAATTCACAGCTCAACTCTCTCACCTTCCTCCTGAAAATTTAAGCAGCCAAAAACCTTGCATACATGCCATATTTCTACAAAGCTTTATCTATCAAAGGAGTAACTCACTTCCTACAAACTTGCAACAAAACAAAAGCCAAAATCTGGAAAAGAAAGATCATCTCTAACTTGGTCCAAATTGGGAAATTTCTAGCTATAAAACAAGTTTCTACTACCAGTTTCTTCTTCAATCCAACCTCAACTAAACATATATCAAAAGTCCTCTAAAGTATATGAAAAGAAATGAAATTTTCAAGTCATGTTACCTTTAAAACAAGTTGGAAGTTAAGGTCAAGAAAGCTGGAAATGGAAGCAAGACTCAAGCTATTTTTAACTTTCTCTTTGTATTAAGACTCAAGCTATTTTTAACTTTCTCTTTCTAGCAAGACTCAAGCTATTTTTAACTTTCTCTTTCTAGTTCCTCTCAGCTGGTATGGAGGCAAGACAAGAGAAATTCTTGGCTTTCTCTTGAATTTTCCCTCAGCTAGAGTAGAGGCAAGACAAGGGAAGGCTTTAGCTCATTTCTTCTCTCTCTCTCTCGGTTGAGCTATAGGAAAGGTCAAGAAGGCGCTCCTCAACTCTTTCCTCTCCCTCACGGTTGGAACAAGGAGTAGGGAAAATGGATTTGACTTGGTCTTCCAAGAAGAAGAAAGGCTAATTCATTTGGACTCTTGATCAAAGCTTTGGTTGCCCATGTGACAAATGGCACAAATATAAATGATAGATATCTAATTTTCCAAAATATCTTTGGTCACATCACATCTTTAAGTACAAAATATCTCTTATTGTCACAAAATATTCCTTTTGCACACAAATCCATTTTTTTCACTCAATTTATGCCACACGCCCTACTAGTTGGACTAAGTAGTATATCACCCCATGAAAAAAAACATGCAATAAATTTTAAAAAAAAACAATGAAGTACAACAATCCTTTCTCGTTCACCAAATAAAAGTATGAAATTCAAAGGAAAACTAAAGAAAATAATATGTGAAAATAATATGAAATTCACATGGACTTTGGTTGCCCATGTGACAAATGGCACAAATATAAATGATATATATCTAATTTTTCAAAATATCTTTGGCCACATCACATCTTTAAGTACAAAATATCTCTTATTATCACAAAATATTATTTTTGCACACAAATCCATTTTTGTCACTCAATTTATGCCGCACGCCCTACTAGTTGGACTAAGTAATATATCACCCCATGAAAAACAACATGCAATAAATTTAAAAAAAAAACAATGAAGCACAACAATCCTTTCTCATTCACCAAATAAAAGTATGAAATTCAAAGGAAAACTAAAGAAAATAATATGTGAATTTTGGGTCCTCACAATTTTAATAATTTGTTTCATGTAATTTTATAGAAGAAATGACCTTGTAGTTAATTCATAACCATGAGAGTAGGTATGGCTTAATTACAAGTATAGTTGATTCACTACGAAAGTAAGTTTCACATACACATGGAAATCACGCCATAACTAGTCAAGATAATCGCATTCACTTAACCAGTAACTTTACTTACAAGAATAGTAAGGAATTCCGTACCTCTAGGAGATTTCTATTGTATTTTGTTACTTTTATAGTGTAGATTTAATTTCTTGTACTTGTGATAGTCTAAATAATAAAGGAATTCGAAAAATATCGGTAATTGACAATCTTTCCTGTGGAATCGACACCTAATACCCCTATACTCAATAAACGACTCGTATACTTGTGAAAAATCGCATGTGGAGTATTTAGAATTTATAAATGTAAAACTTGACTGTGGATGGTTTAATTAATATATGTATACCCTGCACTCATCTATGGCTTATGAACTTCATGCTTTGACACTTCAAACGCTACATAGAGGAGTATTCCTTTCTTTATCTTGGTTTTCCTTTTTACATATTGAGGACAATGTGTATTTTAAATGTGACGGAGGGAAACTTTGAACCTATTGGCATTGTATATGATTGAATTTTGGTTGGAATTATTGGACTTGATATTGGAAATGTTATTGTGTTTGAAATTTTAAAATCGAGTTTGTTGGCAGGGAGCTTAGTCCATATACAAGGGGAGACTCTGGCAAAACTTTTTCAAAATCTTGTCCAAATTTATAAAATTGCCCTAAAAAGTTTCAAAATTTTTCAATTTTATCCAAGGCAACAAGTTCCATACCATTAGTAACTCAAATTCCTTCTACTTTTGAGATAAATATATGTAGCTTGAAACTTTTTTCTCATTTAATTTGGAAATGACTATTATGTAATTATAATTTATGCATTTATAGGAAAGTATATCGTATAAAGTGGAGAAAATTATGTCTAAATTTTGCAAATTTGATGAAATTTCTTCTCTTTACTTGATTTTTATAAATTAAGTGATGAATATAGTCAATAATTGCAATACTCTTCTCATGATAATGCTTTTGAGGAACTAATTATTATCTTTGTTTTAAGAAAAAAAAAGAAGAAAAGGAGAAAAAAAGAGGAAAAAGACAACATAAAAAAGAAGAATAAGAGTTATTCTACTCTAATGGTTCTTGTACTTAATAACTGGGAATGTTCATCTACAAATGTCGACTTTCGCATAAAACGATATTTGAATTAAGAGTATGCAAAGCAACTTGAAAATGTGAAATATTGAGTAACTGGCAATTTTCATCTAAAAATGTCGATCTTTGCGTTAAGAGATACTTTTACAACTTAAGTATATATTTAGCTACACTATATGAATAAAATCTCTCGTTGAACTTGAGAAAAAGATGATCACAGGTTTAGGAAGCATTTTTATTGATCATATGAGTTACTTTCTTGTGAAATTAGGTAAAGGTGAGAAATGGAAATTGAACTGGTTATAATTATGGTATAATTGGCTCTCCTTTACTTGATATTATGAGTACTTGAGATTAATGGAGTGATTGTATAATGGTTATTTACCTTGTTTTAAGAAAATGAAGTTGAATAGTGCACATATGTTAATTTTCAAAAGTTTGGATCATTATTGGTTTCTATTTCTTAATTGCTTGACGACAAACAATGGTTCAAATGTGAGGGAGTTTGATAAGTGTATATTTTGTGTATTCTAAGTGTATTTTATTAGTTAATTTTGGTATATTTTATTTAGTTTTATAGCTAATTAGCTAAGTTTCGAGTGAAAATAAACATTTTATGGTTTTAAGTGTGAAAATTGTATTGCTATGAATTTTAATGATGAAAATTTCATATTTTTGTAGGTTTAATGATTAAATCATCAAATGACATGAATTGAGAAAATAATTGAATAATTTATGATGGTTTGAAGCGATCAAAAGAGAATATGAAGTGCAAAAGATGAAATGCAACTTAGTATACAAGAAGGAAATTTTCCAGCTTTGACATCTTTTAGTATTTTGGCTATATTTTGAGTTACAAGCATTTGATTGAGGTGATTCTTGTACCATTTTGAAACTAAGAAATATATCTACATTTGATATGAAGACATCAAAGTTCAGTTCAGTCGTTTTCATTGTCAAAAAGTCAAAATACAGAAGTGCATTTTCGTTGTCGAAAGTTGAAACAAAGTTATGACAAGTTAAGGGTATTTTGGTCATTTTGTGGTCCACAAAGGGCTAACTCAAAGGGTTACAACTTTCATGTTTCGTACAAGAATTAGTTCAGCTTCTATCATCAAAAAAATATCAGTTGAATTTGGACGAAAAATAGAGCAAGGATGAAATCTGTCCAGAATTGAGCAAACCTGCAAAAGGCAATACGTGGGATACAATAAGCGACCTAAGGTCGCATTTTTGAGGTCGTGTATTCATCATTTTCAGCTGCAACTTGCTCTGCAACTTATTCTACACTTGCACAACTTTCCAGCTCAATTCTACCAAATAATTTCGACTGTACCTGATCGAAAAGAGTATGAAAAGTTGGAGAAACAACCTTTGAGAGTTTGAAGAGCCAAAAATGACAACTAGAAACAACTCATTTGTGGCTTGAATCTCTCTATAAATAGCAGCCTTTGGAGACCATTTTCATAACTTTGGAAGGCTAGAGAAACTCACAAAAAATGTAGTTTTCACTAGAATTTCCTTAGTTAATTAGTTTAGTATAGAGTAGTATAGTTTTTATTCACTCTTGTATATTGGCTAAATTAGGAAGAAGATGAAGATGAAGGAGGGGTTGAACCTCATGTGACAAGGGTTATCTCTTCTTCAACTCTTTATCTTTTGTATTGGATTCTTATGTATGGTTAATATGCAAGTTTTGGATTTGTGTTTCAATATATGTTTCTAAAGTTTATGCCTAGAGTATGGAGGAATTTTCTATATCTTGTTAGTGATATTTACTTGGTTATTTGATGATATTATTTTGAACAAGTTATTTATCACTTTTTCTTATTTAATCATGATTAACCGGTCATTAATTGTGATAATCCTAAGGTGTTAAGTTTGCAATGAGAGTTGGGATTTAACACTAGTTTAAGGAAGCAATAAACCTAGGGAGTACACTTATGAGAGTAGAGGTACACCTATGTGATTTTAGTAACTTGTATCATGTAATTTCATAGAAAGAATGAACTTGTACTTGATTTCATAACCATGAGAATAGGTATGACTTAACTACTAGTTGATTCACTACGAGAGTGGGTTTTATATACATTAGAAAATTGTGTCATAATTAGACAAGATAACAGCATTTACTTAATCGGTAATTTCATTTGCAAGAGTAGTGAGCAATTCCATACCTCTAGGAGTTTTTTATTGTCATTTTTATTACTTTTATCTCATGTTTATAGTGTAGATTTAATTTCTTGCACTTGTGATAGTTTAAATAATAAAGGAGTTCAAAAATCACTGGTAATTGACAAATCTTCCATGTGGATTCGATTCTTAATACCCTATACTCAATCTCGACTTGCACACTTGCGAAAAATTGCGTGTGGGGTATTGTTAATATAAAATTTGATTATGGATGAGTTAATTGTTATATGTATACCCACCACTTGTCGCTATACGATATATGATTGCAGGATTTGAGAGTGGCCAGGAGGCAAATCCTGCGCTTGACGGTGATAGACCTTGATCTGTTGGTGAGTGTTAAAAATTGTAACTGGATTGATGTGTGATCTTTATGAGATTGTGAATACTTGAACTGGTATCTTGCAATGATTGATTAGTTGACTGCTCTTGACTTGTTAAACTTGCTTGACTTGATTTGGACAGGCAAGTGTGTACTTTATCACACTTGCTCTAATTTGATACTATTACAAGTGCAATGATATTCATGTGTTTGACTTGAAAGTTGGATGTGTATGTTATCTCACCATCTATATGAAGTGCTTAGGATCCCAAATTCCGTTGGCTAGTCGGTCGAATTAAGCCAGTAAGGGGTTGGTCGAGTAGATCGATGAACCATGGGTAGTGTTTATCGTTTATCACACTTGATATGGTATACTCGAATATTACCACCCAGTGTGCTTGGGGAGTTCGGGCATAGTAGGGGGTTAATCAGTGGACGGAGACTGGAGTTAAGCGGCGATCTATGGATATTGCTTATTACTATATTTCGAGGTTGACGGAGTGTCAACGGATTCGAGACAAGCTGCCAGCGAATTGGTTCACATGAGCAAAATTATATGCTTTTACTTGAAAGTGTTACTTGTTATTTTCTTGTCTTGTTAATGATGTGCCTTGTTGGAGTTTCCTTTCTTCGTGATATGGATCTCTTGTCACTTCACTTACATGTTTTCTTGGAACTTCACTGGGCAATAGCTTATTCCGTTAGTTTGGTTTCCTTATAGAGGGTGCGAACGTGGGCGTGTGACTTGAAAAAAGGCTGGAGTTTTCTCTAGATCCTTTGCTAATTGTTCTAGTGTACTTCTTAACTTTATAGGTTTCGACTTGAGTTTGAATATTTTGTTACCTTTTGGGTCTGTATGAATATTTGATACCAATGAATGTATGTATATATTTAAGTTTGAATTTTGTTACTGCTCTTGTTATTGAGGTTATTACTATTGTAACATCAGCTTGGATGTGATTAAGTCTTGACGAGAGTTGGGCAGACGGTCCGCCAAATCCTGGGGTACACCTTAGGGGAGATGGGGTCATCACAATCTCCTTGAAAACTAAAAAATTCACTTCCTTGTGAATTTCTCATGAAAGTTATTTTCGATCTTCAATGTTTGTTTTGATTTACTTTTTTAAACAAGGTCAAAATGGAATTGAATTATTATCAGGTCTGAAACAGACATATCCATTATTATTCCTTTTCTCAAAGACAATAAAATGGTCTATGTGTTTGAGCTAAAATTATATTTCCATAAAATGAGCTGAAATCTAGGGCATTTTTAGCTCGAGCTCTTGCATTATACAGTACACTAGGTGATGTTGGCTATGCTATACAAAGGTACTAACTGAAGCTCTTTTTTTTTTTTTTTTGTCACAAACCTAAAATGATGGAACCGAATACGCCAAATATTCCCGTTACATGTATAAACTATATAGTACCATATGAATTACAAGATCAACTAGGACAGATTTAGAGCATTGGGTCGAACTTTTGGTACAATTTGAAGCTAGAATTGCATTAGAAAACTGTTTTAGTTTATGCACTACCAATTCGGACTTAAAAGATAAAAAATTGGGACTTAAAAGGAAAAAAATAACTTAATATTAAAAAATTTTGAAGTAATTTGTAAAACACCTAAAATTCAATAAATATATTTTGATGAAAAAAAATAATGGTTTTGCCCCTAAAATACCTCAAATCAAATTTGAAACACAAGAAATAAAACTTTTCACCTTTGTGTAGCCAAATTATCTAAAAAAAAAAAGAAAATCAATTAAGCTCAGAAAATTCTCATTTTTTTACAATAATACCCTAGATTTCGAAAAATGAACTTAAGAATGTTAAATAATAACTTTTGAGCTTTGTTTGGATTTATGTCAAAATTAATACTTTAGGTGAATATGTGAAAATTTTGTCACTAATGTATTACATTTTGTACATCTAAGGGGTCAAACTTTGTCCTTGTAAATATGAGGGACTAAAAAAATTAAAAACCCTAAAATGTGAGGACCAACATGCATCATTTGAAAGTGTGGGAATTTTTTTGGGCTTAAAGTGTGAGACTTAAAGTAGAAAACTCATTATCAAATTTCATATTAGTGCTGCAAACGATCGAGCCACTCTAGTCAAAACTTGACTCGAGATTGATCAATATCGAACTCGAGTCTAGATTGAGTTAGCCAAATTAAACTCGAATTCGTTCAAAATATTAAGTTCGATTATATATATATATATATTATTTTAATAGTAAAATGATATATATATTCGTAATATTTTATTATTTATTAAGAAAAAAATTTATTTTATTTATTTTTTAAAAATATAAAAATAAATTTTTTTATTTTTTCAAGTTCAAGTTCGATTTTGACTCTATTCGAATTTGAGTCGAATAGGAACTCGAGTTTTAAATTGATAGTTCGTTGAGTTCGAGTTCGATAAAACTAAATTAAGGTTTAAATGAAGCTTGATAGTTTTAAATTGGTAAAACGAAGTCGTTGGAGCAATGCTTTGGGCCTTTTGGGCGTTTTTGGCCCTTTTGGTTGGTGAGTCCCCTCAAAATTCGAAGCACCCACCCCGCCGGGAGCGCCAACAGCCAGCCAGGCAAATCTGAGGTCCAAGGTCTCACCTTCTGGGTAGAGGGATCACCTACAATCTCGCAGCGGCGTCAGCTCCAGCACCAAATTCGCTGTCAATTCTCCGGGCTACAAGGTTGGTGCCCCACGGTTGCCTCTTCCGGCACTATCTCTTCCTCCTGGCATTACATTCTGCCTCCCTTCTTTGTGTATATTTATGCGTATTCGGTGGCCATTTTTTATCTTTTTTTTTCTCCCTTATTTGACTCATTCTGTGTACAAATTTTATGTATTTGATTTTGTTGGAGTGTCGATGTCATTGGCAATTTTGAGCTTAACAAAGTGTTGCTTTTTCCAAAACTATTGCTAAATCCGGTTGAACACGGTTGAACTATATATCTGGCTAGAATATGGCTTAAACATAGGATAAACTCAAATTTAGCGGCAAAAAAAAGCTATTTAGGAGTCCGAACAACTGAACATGCTAATCTGAATGGAAGGAAAATTAATTGACAAGGTGCAAATGTGGCATAAGGGCACCAATTTGCGCCTTGTGAATTCATAACATTCTTAGAAGAATGTGCTTTGATATTTAGTTAGTGAAAATCATGAAGGCAACTGGTTTATAAAAGGAGCAACACATATTGATTTAGTTGCTATGGGGATTTTCTAATATTTTTTGGCCCTTCATTGATAATTTCAATGAAAAAAAGAGCAATGCAAATTGATCTAGATGCTTTGCGAACTCTAATTTTTTTGCCCTTCAACTATTTGCCTTTGTATTCTGTCATCTTTTGTTTATTTACTAGTTGACTAGGTGCTCATGTCTTGTGTAAGTTTGCCCAGATTTTGCTTTTATAGCCAGAGAAGAGTTAGTAGAAATTAGTTGGCAAAGGAGAATATAGAGAGGTCATATTAGACACACGGTTGTATATTTTATATATAGAAAGGCAGTTACATTTACAGGTCCTATTACCATAGTGACATATTGTCAATTCAACCTGATGAAGTAGGATTCTGATAACGATGAATTGCTCTTGGCCTGATGAAGTAGTCTGATGACTGGTAGATGATGAAGTTATTTGTAAATTTGGAAGTCTTCTGCAGGAAGTTTCTCTTTGCACACACAACACATCATACAGTAGTAGTACAATAGCCAGTTGATCGTCATTTAGGTTTTTGATACTGCATCCAATGTAGAAAAAGCGCTATGTGACAAAATCGAACTTCTCGGCCATAATCTGATCAACTGTAGAATTGCCAATATATCATGCACAATGCAAGTGTATGTGGCTGATCAACTGTAGCATTGCTGATATAGTATGTGCAATGCAAGTGTGACATATCATTTAGGACATCTATGTCAGGGGAGTATATAATAATTCGAATTGTCCTTTCTGCTTTAGCTAAATGTGAAAATTTCAACAGTTTTATGTTGCATTATAACATAGTGAAATAGATTACCACAAAAATGAAGAGGACGAAGTGTGATTTAAGTGCTTATGATATAAACAAGCACACATATCAAACAGAACTGATTGTAAACTCCAGAATTACAGATTCCAGGAATGTCAGGCATTAGGAGTGTGCAAATCAAATATGTAGTTATATATCAATTCTAGAATATTGGCGTTGCCCTTTAGAATGATATCAACTCTAGATTCCTTCCCGTTTTCCTTGTTGATCAGGTCCAGCACCTCCTTGCAATCAGACTGGAACTCCAGTTCCTTCCATTGAGCTTCTCAGCTCTGGCCCAAGCTTTCATCCGCTGTCCTTCTCCATTTCTAGCAACAGCTCCTATTCCACATTTGTTCATATTCTTTGAGAAGGCGGCATCAGAGTTGATCTTTATCATCTGTCCTATTAGTGGTTTCCAGTTTTCTAGTCTGCTTGAGTTGGTTGTTTGTTGAATAAACTCTGGCCCTGTGCTGTTCTGAGCTTCTATATACTCATTCCATTCTAGTTGAGTTTTTTGCACTATTTTCCCCGGATCTGCATTTTCTTCGGCAAAAACTTTCCTGTTCCTTGCTTTCTAGATTTGCCACAAAATATTTACAGTCAGTGTTATGTGATCCTGTCCTTTGTCTCTCATCCTAGCTCCTAAATACCCCTTTCCACGATCTTACAAAGTTGCTCCTCATGTCATTCAACCCGTCCCATTGCAGAGGTGATAATTTCCAAGTGGTTTCAGCATTTTTGCAGAAAAACAGCATGTGTTTGACTGTTTCCACTACTTCCCCACAGCAGTCACACATTGGACTTCTTCTTCCTATCCTCTTGTTTATTTGCTCATTCACTGGTATACTATGGTGCAAGCATCTCTAGATGAAATGTTTGAGTTGTGTTTCATCTGCAGGGATCACACTCCTTTCCAGATGTTCGGTATCTTTTGAGCATAGATAGTGCTTTCTTTATTCTCTTCCCTCCTTGTCATCTGCTGTTGTTGATGTTCTTCCATTGCTACAGCATAGGCTGACTTTACTGTAAAGAGTCCAGACTTTGTGTATCTCCAATACATTCTGTCTTTGCAGCCTGTTATACTTATAGGGATAGCCATGATTTTCTGGATATCTTCTGCTATGAACCATCTTTTGAGTATCTCCTGGTTCCATTCTCTCTCTCATCAGCTTTGCTGTTGTCCTGATTATACATTCTGGATTCCTTCTAGTTTTGATCCTACCATCTGCACTACCCGGAATCCACTTGTCATGCCAGATGTCAATGGTTTCTCGATCTCCCACTTTTTTCCGTAGTCCTTTGTTCAACAACTTCCTGGTTCCCATTAGACTCTTCCATATCCAAGAAGATGCTTTTGGAGGGTCTTTATCCCAATCTTGTGCTCTTCCTAGATACTTTGACCTCATCACCCTACTTACAAGTAGATTTGGTTGTGTGAGCATCCTCCAAAGCTGCTTGGCTAAGAGGGCATCATTGAATTTCTCTATATCTCTAAATCCCAGTCCCCCTCTACCTTTCACATGAGACATCTTTTTCCAGCTAGTCCAATGCATCCTCCTTTTGCTTTCTCCATTGCCCCACCAGAACTTTGCTACCATTTTGCCTATATCTTTGCACATCACTTTTGGGAGTTTGAAACAAGACATGGTATAGGTAGGAAGTGCCATTGTCACAGATTTTATAAGTACCGCTTTTCTTGCTGGGCTTAGCAAATGCCTCTTCCATCCTTGCAGCTTGTCTTGTACCTTTGCTTTGATGTATCCAAAAACTTGTTGCTTGGATCTCCCTATCAGCATAGGTACTTAGGTAGTCCCAGGTACTTCCCGCTTGTAGCTTCCTTCAAATTCCCCAACTAAGAACGTATTTCCTTTATCAGATTCCTGCACGTGTTTGCACTAAAGAAAACAGCAGATTTCTCATAGTTTGTTACTTGCCTTGAAGCCTTGTCATAGATAGCAAACATTTGTTTCATTTGTTGAGCTTCCTAAATACTAGCTTTACGATTGTCTTAGTGATTTGCTTCTTTGGAATTTCATTTTATGTTTTTGAGATCAAAGAGTAGTTTTTGTTTTAAAATCTTGAAAATGACAAAAAAAAAAGAAAAAGAAAAAGAGGGAGTTTACACTAAACTCCAATGTGTATGATCAACTACTTGATGATTTTTTGATGCTAGAGCTTTTACATACTGCATTGACAATTCAAACAAATTAAAGTGAACTTCATATATTTAACATGAGGCCAGCTAATCTCAGGCTTCAGAATTCACGATAATTGTCTGAATTTAATGAATAGTTACATAGGTGAAAATCATATTTACCATTTTGCTATAATTATTGAACCCAATAAGAGTAATCCTATTAGTAGTACGGTATCATGAAAGAGTTTGAAAATATTCGTATGGTTTTTGGAGAATAGCCATTGGCGATCGATTCTAAGTGAACGAGTCAATAATGGATATGCCATTCAATCAGATAAAATAATTCTCCAAGAACTTGCTTCAGTTATGATAGATTGTGACATAGGATACATTAATCTAATAAGGCAATTTTCTTTATCAAATTCTAGGTAAAATGTCACAACATAAAGTATTAAGTGCTTGATGCCAATAAAGGAACAAAAAATGGGACAGTGTTGGTCCAAATTATTGCAAAAGGACACACTTAGCTAAGCTGCGGTAGTTTTACAATGCATGACTAAATGCCCGTTAATCGGTTATTACTCTTTCACATTTGTATATGACAACTTCTAATTTGACTAACTGATTGTCTTAGTGATTGGCTTCTTTGGAATTTCATTTTATGTTTTTTAGATCAAAAGTAGTTTCTATTTTAAAATAAACATTTAATGGACAAAATATTACAAATATTATTGCCACTGGTCCAAAAGTCATATACAACAAGGATCTATTTATGCCTGCTGCTTAATTTTTAATTGCAAGATGAAATGATGCTAATTGAGTGGTAAATGCAGCTAGATTGATTATAATTTTTGAAGACAACAAAATATGTATATTACATATTGAGATTTTTATGTAAAGACTTTTGTAATTATAAAGATGTTGTCAACGAATTGGTTGAGATGAAAGAAAGCTTACGAGGATTCAACCAATTGCTCCAACTTCCCAAGAAGATATAGTCGATGTTTGAACAGCTGTTATAATTACCAAAGGTTTGTTGTATTCACTATGATTTATAACAATCATTCGACTTATAACATCCCGTGTACTTGCGAACTGATATATTATTATATTCTTATGTGGAGTACAAAAAAAAACAACTTAGATGAGGGCAAGCTTTAAGTTCATTCTACAACAAAATACTGGCAATTTGAAGAGGACACAGGAAATCAGTCCACCACTGCTGCAGCTAATTCACCAACCCAAAAGCAAAGGCTCCCTATCAAATTAACTAAGACCACCTCTGCATAATCGAGACCAGTGATAGTGTACAAGTGAGCCCTGCAAATAAGGATAAAGAGAACTGAAGAATCAAATATTTTAACTTATTTTTGTTAATGAATTGAATGATTGCATTGTTTGAAAAATTATTTTTGACTATATGAAGAACCTCTTTTGATAGCATATCTGATCAATTATCTTTTGCATTTGAAGTAAAATAAATTCAATGGATCGTAATATATGGAGCAATATTTTAACTAGAAGTGCTATAAGTACTATTGCAATAATGCAATCAGGTTAGGAATTGCTTAAATGATCAACAATATGAGATGTGTTCTACTTGAACTCTTACACATGACTTAGCATTTTAAAATGTCATGTGCTACATTATTACATATGACTTTGGCATTTTAATGTGTAATGTATTGCTTTATTATCTTCTTGTGTAAAGCTTCCAATTATAGAATTGACTGACTTAGTTAGGTTGATGGTTTACACTTTTGACTCCAACTAATATATTGGTTTATGCCGTGAGCAATGCACGGCTAGCCCAATATAGTACCTCCAATAAAGCACTCTATATTCCCATCTAAAACTTAAAAATTGCCCATACAACCATTTTTTAATGACGCAATGATCTTTCATTGAATTTTGGACTAAAAAAATTAACTCTACTGTTTGACTTGTCATCGTAGGGGTAAAGTGTATATGTCCTGAGTTTAAGAGGGCAAATATTACCTAAGGTCAAGTTCCAGTGATAAAGTGCAATTAACCCTACAAACTCATTTGGGGAAGAGGATGGTTACTGATTGGAGCAAGCATCAGGTATCTACAGCAGCTCCACCTCGTACCCTCAATGTGCAGAAATTGGCCGAATCACGAGCCACTGAATTGCACTCTCTTCATTCAATTGTCGGTACTCGTCTCCAAAATGATTTTCGTTTCCAGAGAAACAAGAGGAGGAGAACCACTAGCCACATAAAGAAAAGATTCTGTTATGATAATAGTAATAATGGGCTTTCGGAGACAGACGAGAAGAGGCTTCCTCGTCGTATTCGGCGGAGAATTCATCTAAAAAGGAATCCTCTGACTGGCTTTTCTACATCTGGAGATGGAACCAAGAGATTATCAACACATGTTTGGCATGCTAAGCGCTTCACCATGTCTAAACTCTGGGGATTTTACCTTCCTCTTGGCCTCCATGGCAGGTGCTCACTTCTTTATTTCTGACTCCATCTAATTATGAATGCTAACTATGATATTTTTTTTCATTTATATATCTATTACTAATGTATATATTACCTGAGGCAGAGGTAAAGGTTCAAGGGCTCTCCTCAAGAAGTCAAAGCAAGGAGTGCTTGTGCACGACTCAAGTTACTATAGTGCTGTTCAGCTGGATGGTCCAGAGGTAGGCATTTCTTCATGTTCTACCTTGCAAGCATCTAGTTTGAAATGCTTATATATTTTCAAATCAATTTCATAGGTGCTGCTACCAAAAAACAAAAGTAAGATATATGCTATACATGATGTTACTGTTTCATGCTTTCAGGACCTCTTATTATTGATTCTAAGTCAAGTAATGGTCCCTGCTCCATTAGCAAATTTTGATCAGACATCCCAGCATATAGTTGCTGGTGTCACATATGGTAGTGCTATGGTAGGTTACTGTCTTGATTTTTTTAGCTACCTATCAAAATTGTAATACATGTTGGTGTTTGACTCTTGCGTGTGTATTGGCAGCTTCATCATGTTGGGACAGTATTTGCTCAACCAGTTGCTCCGGTGACCTATATGTGGCGACCACAAAATCCAATTTTGACTGCAAGGGTAGACAACATTGATAGCAAACATGAGCAGCAGAGCATAGACAGCTATGCCTCGTCTAGACAGCTGTGGATATGGATACATCCTGCTGCTTTTAGAGAAGGATATGATGTTCTAGAGTCTGCATGTAAAACCGTATGTTCTTTACCTAATAGTACTGAAGAACATGTCTTGTAGTCTTTGAGTTTTGCTCATATTTTCATTTAAATACTATGCAACTTACTTTTTTAATTTCTGTTTCTTTTATTTTATTTTTGGCCAGTTGCCGCTCTTGATACTTTATAGTTAATTGAGTACTTTTTCCTTTTGCTTTGTGTTTTTGTTTGTTTGTTTTTTTGTATAATGCCCTTATTTTAGCTCAGATTGTGAACTACTTGAAGGTGATGAAATTGCTTATGGACTAGTTATATGTCCCAATCTTCATTTACAAGATTTGTTTGCTGTCTTGTGAGTTGCTATTGTGGTTTTGCAGGCAAACTTAAATGGACGCTCAGTGAATTGTGTCTCGCTTGAGGGCGAGCTTGGAAAACTGGACCTAATAGGTTTCAAGGCATTTCAACTTATGCAGAATATATTGCATCCTTTGACCTGGTGATTAAGCTTATAGTATGGCCTTTTCTTCTAAAACCATATAGCTGTAGATAAGGGAACCTCATGGCTGAATTGAATTTGCTTGTTATGCAGCTCTACAAGTTCTTGGGCTCTGTCAAAATGTTCAGTTGCTGTAAATAACAATAAACCTTCAACAACATACTCATGCTCCCTTCCACAGGAAGATCAAATTTCAACTTCAGCTATCATTTCTCTCACGGTAAAGGATCCACGTGCCATTGCAGAAAAAGAATTTGCTGTTTTGCCAGAAAGAAAACCTTCTAAGATTTTAGGTGGTAAAGAGACAAATTTGCAAGGGGACACAAACTTGGAGAGGATTCTACCCTGGAACCCAGTGTCCCTTTCAGCTTTGCTTTTAAACCCTGAAGAAAAATATCAGTTTTCTGATTTCCTTGATTTGTGGGATGTTTTCAAAGGGGTAAATCCACCAGTAGAAGAAAGTTTTCTTTGCAAAGAAAAACACTGTCAAATGATGAAATTTTTCGGTATTGGTGAGGAGAATTCCAATAACTTAGCTCCTTCAGGTGTGAGGCAGTGCTCTCAATTATGCCCCATTATGCTTTTGAAAGATAATTCTGGCAAAGGATTTACAACAAGGTAAAAGCACCCTAACATCTGTTGATACAAACGCAAACATGTACACCAAGCATCAGTTTACTTTTTGCATTTGTTTATGTGCCTTTGCTTTTCACTTGCCAAGATCGTAGGATATTGAATTTTTGTGGTCTTGGGAAAAGAAGCATTGGATGTTATTATAGGATTCAATCAGTTTAATAACAACCTGGCAGATGGACAGTGAGATGCTTTTCTGGTTTGTTTAATTGAGAGAGCACCTTCTGTAAATCAAGTGTATTATTTCTGATATTCATTTTTTGTCATCCCTTTAGATGGACTGCCATTCTTCCTTTAAGTTGGGTCAAAGTCTTTTGGATTGCCATTATCTCCAATGGTGCTCAAGCTATAGGTTTGAGAGAGAGGCACTGGATCGCATGTGAAGTAAGTGTCTCGAATAGCATTGGTAGTGAATTAACTGCAAGGTTATTATGATTATCATAAACTTGATTTTCCTTTTCAGGCTGGTTTGCCATACTTCCCTTTAGACTTTCCTGATACCAATGCATATTCTTGCTTTATGGCAAGGGAGGCAGCTATTGCTGATCAAAAGGAAAAGCTTCGACCTTGTTCCTTGAGGCCTCTCAGAGTTCCACATTTTCCACCTTGGGACTGTATCCACTATGGTTCCGAGGGAAGATCTACAGTAGGGATCACCAAATTTCTTCCAGTTAGTAATAACTCGATGAAAATTTTAAATTGCAAAAATTGTGATGTAGCAGCTGTGGGAGGTCATGGTGCTGTTTTTAATGGCTTTGTTGCAAGGACATCTGATGTGCTGATTCATTTTGTGAGTCATGTCAAAGATGATAATTTGCTTTTATTCCCAAATTTTCCTGATGGAAAGAGTTGCTTGACTAAGGTTATGAAGGATAATGATTTAATTACCCGTCAAACAAATGGCATCAGCTCTCAATTAATGTGTATCCAGAAACTATGCTTTGTGAGAGTTATTTTGCATGCCTACAAGGAAGGTGTTTTTGAAGAGGGAGCTGTGGTTTGTGCTCCTCATGCCAGTGATATAAATATGTGGTTGTCAACCAGGTAGAATTTCTTCAGAAATATTCACAGAGGTCTTTTTATTTGTTTGGCTTGTTTTGCTCAGGTTTCCCAAACTATTTTGAGTTGTTTCATTCAAATGAAAAAATGATTGTCTTCTTTATTAAATTTTATTGGTGAAAATGCAAGTGTATAGGTGCCATGCTGATTTGTTGAAACCGTCAATATCTGGTATACACTGGATTGGGACATGGTTTTCTTCCGTTTTCCTTTACCACTTATGGCTTTACTTTTTCCTTTTCATGAAACAAGTGGATATGGTACATGTTTCTGAAGTATGAAAAGGCTTATGATTTGATTCAACAAAACTGTGTCCTCAGTATTCATTAAGCAGCAACTATTGGAAACCACAAGGCAATAAAAATTAATATTAGGTCGAACTTTGACTGATTTACTAGTCAGACAACTGGAAACCTTTTATTCCCAGAACCTCCACTATTGCAATTTTTTTACTGCCAAACAAGGCCTATTTTGGAAATTCTCATGTAAATTTTGGCTTACATGGTGATGTCCAGTTATATTCTAACCACTGCTGTCAAAGATTGGTTTTGTGTTTTTGGTCTTAAGGTTCATAAGATATAGTAAAGTCTTCACTAAAAGAATTGGGGGAGATATCATAACTTTTTGCTATGCCTTGTTAGATGATGGCTTAGATTGCGAAGCTCATTTGAGGGATTGGTATTTCTGTTGTGCGGGTTATTAAGTTATGATTCTGTGTAACCATAAGGTTGTAGAGGTTGAACTAACTTAAGTAGGGCATGCAGCCTCGTAAATGCACTCAGGAGTATGTATGTATCACATTTTTGGGAAAATTAAAAAAAGAACTTTGGAAACTGGAACTTTTAAGGCTCCTAGTAACTTTTCTTAAAGCATCTTCTTGCAAACAATGCAGACTGGAGGATCCTGGAAAATTTCAAGCACCTCAGTCTTTGCCGGGTTCATATTTTGTTCAGCAGCCATCTGGGAGATGGGCACTTCGAGTTCCAGAAGAACCGGTAGTCGGGGAGTCTTTTAGGTGGCCAATTGGTTTTATTACAACTGGGTTCATTCGAGGCAGGTAATTACTGTGTATTCTGCAAGAGAGATTGTGAATGAACTTTTCTTTGCTTTGTGAATTTGTTTTGTTGACGTGAGTTCCTTTGGACATCATCTGTTTGCCCTTGTGAATTTGTTTCATTGACGTGAGTTCCTTTGGACATCATTTGTTTGCCCTTTTCTTTAGTCTTTTTGGTTTATTTTGTGATTTTGAATGTTGTTTTAATGGATACAGCAAGAAGCCTGTGGCAATAGCTCTATGTGAGGCGGTCTTGCTTGCTTATCTTAGAGACGAGCAATGGAAGACCATCTCTGTTAGCAAGAGGAGGAAGGAAATTTACGTCCTGGTTAGGAATTTGAGGTCCACCGCATATAGACTTGCTCTTGCGACCATAGTTCTTGAAGCACGGGAAGAAGATATGGAATTCATGTGATCCCAAGTTTCTACTGTGAAACGATATTTTGATGGTAGGATAGACTTAACATTTTTGGGAGAGCCTTGATTTTCCTCTTATTTGACGTATTAATGGAGTAGTAAACTGGCAACGCCTGGTTACAGTAGTACTTCTTCCGTTTGGGTACTTGTGCCTGAAAATTTGGTGGAATTTTATTTCGAATCAAAGCATCATAATGTAAATGGGTCATTAGTGTCCTAGTGGCTATAGACTTTATATCAATTGTGGGAGTCTTGAAAGGAAGAGTAGCTAACAAAAAGTTGCCCCTTCAAACAAGATGCTCACCGGCCTTGCAGAGTGCTGCAACCAGATAAACAACGGATTCGGAATGATTACCAGAAAAGATGGTCACCGCCTCTGTGAAGCTATAGCTTTCTGTTCACAAATCTGGCCTTGTTTGGTTCTAGGAAGCCACCGAGGAAAGAAAAGTAAAAGAATGGAAATTAGGTTCCTTGTAAACCACATTCTTTTCTCTTGTTTGGTTGACAAAGGAAAGTACTAGGGAAATGAAAAAGATCCGAAGAAGGTAAATCCTTTGTTTGGATTATGGATCTGGTAGGAGGACATAAAAAGAAAACAAATTTAAAAAAGAAATACAATTGAATTAAACAATTACCAATTATATTGAAAATTCATGAATTCGCAATTTTAAATGTTTTATTATTGGAGTTCAAAAAAAGTTTGAAATTTAGGTCATCGAGTAATAACTTCGAAACTTTTTATCATTTTTGACTGATTAAGTACCCAAATGCATCAAGAAAAGAAAATTAGGGGGAAAAATAATAGGAGTGAAGACAACAAATATGTAAAAAAAAAGTAAGATAAAAAATACCGTCTTGTAATTCAAGTGCCATGTGGTCTCTTTTATTCTTTTCTTTTCATAATTGCTAAAAAATAAAATTTCTTTATTTCCGTTTGGTCATATCACAAATTTTCATTAAACTTTTTGACCTTGAATTCATGAACTACAAAACACGCAAAATTGTTTGGTCAATAACGTAACTTCATTAAGTTGCAAGTAAAGAAAACACTATCAAAGTGCCAATTTGGGAAATTGGAACATTAAGTTGCAAGCAAATAAAACAATTGCGAAGTGGCAATTTAGATAATACGAACAAATTCTGACAGGGATTTTACGATTAGTATACTTAGATTAACTCATTTATATCAGTAAGAATTGCTAAGTTGGATCAACTCATTTATACTAGTATGAATAAATAATTCAAAAATTATCTGAATAACCCTAACGCTCATAAAGCCCAATTACAACTTGTTTTCTCCGCTCTAAGATGTTGCGGAACCACTTACTATTGGATAAATTGAAATCACTTATTATTGGATAAATTGCAATCAATTACTATTGGATAAATTGAACAATAAAAATACATTAATTTGAACTAAATACTATATCAAAAATTTTCATAATTTTTGAATTTGTTTTGCAATTGCAAAGGATGATAATCATATAACTTGAGATTGCCTGGGTTAATCCATACACATAGTACAACAAGAAGAAACAAATGATCATGAATCTGATCACATAATTCATGGTGACAACCATATTTTCATAACAACAAATTTGGCAATTTCTTTTCCTGGAAGAGAAATAGGTTTATATCATTTTTTTCAGGCAAAATGTACAAATTTATCAACCGATAAAAGTAGGGAATTTACTAGAAGAGAGCAAAATAATTCAATAGTTTTGTTGAAGGAGAGTACTGGACTAAATGGTCATTTATCGTAAGTTTAATGAAGAAACTGATCAATAGGTTATCACAAACATTTTCTAGATGTCTCAGTAAAAAACAAAATATAATATATGTTGTCTCAGTGAAAAATAAACATTAATCAATGTTGTCACGTCCTGAATTCTTTGAATTTTCAGAATTCAGGATTGATTACCTATACTAATCATAATAGAACATGCTATAGAATTGTACAAGGAGCAAAAATATAGCCTAATAATTAAATAACAAATGCCACTTGATAAATAAGGTCAAAGCTAAAACCCGTTACATCATTTTTTAGAATAAAAAGAGGTTACGGTCTTTGTAATTTTCTTGAAACAAAGAAAGTAGCCCTCTATTCACTTCAAATTGATTTGATTGAAGGACTCAAAGGCTTGTTCTTCAATTGGAAGGGTGTTTTCTTGTCTATACTCGTATAAAGCAGATCATTTCAGATGCAACCTATCTATGGATTTGACATTATGGACGAGTAAAATCTTGTGAATTATTTCAGTGAATATCATTATTACCTGGATCATTCGTACAATTTGGACATGTCATGCTAGGTAGATAAAATGTTGTTCTCTTTGACACAAAAAGGACTCCTCTAGCTTATTACTCATCCAATGAACTATTGCCATCATAGTCTTGAGTTTTTAGTAAGATGTCGTTTCATAAGAGAGAATGAAGTTAAAAACTATGTCCAAACATAATATCACCTCTTATACTGTATTGAACTCTACTAATGGATATAATATGGTAATAGATGTTTTCGTATGTCATATATTCACTATTTCTGAATTGATATTAACATAAATCGTAATTTGGACTTGATTGACAATTCCACACTTGGATGGACATTACATTTGAATTACCTTCATTCGGGATGGACTAATTTTATTCTGCATGAGCAGGGAGGGTGATTTGCTACAATGTTATGGCATGCTTACCATTGATACTGAGCAAAACACCGTTGCTGCTGGAGGAAACATATATTTATCGCAGCTAGCCATTGTTAAATAGCCCTTTTCCCCGTCAAAAGTTCTAATAATACTGCCCCAAAACCACAGACATCAACACTCTTCACTGTGTATTTGGATTGCAATGACCGTTTCCTTCCCTTGGATTGAAAGTATCCTCTTAATTGTTGAATTGTATTATGAGAATTCTAGATTTTAATGCAACAATTTAGGTTTCGAAGATTGTTTCCTCAATCTTTATTTTGTTCAGGCTTAACTTGTGATAGAGTTGTAATAGAGTTTGATTTGGATGGTATTATTGTTAATTAATGCCATCCACATTCAACAATTTCTTGTTGACTTTGAGTTGTTTAAAAATATCACAAAACAAAAGATAAAAAGGAAACATATTATTAGATTATTAGTGTTTGTATTTGAATAGAATATCACTGAATAAACTTCAAATTGTAGTCAATTGTGAACATGAATATGTAGACAAATTTTCTTGAGGGAATATTAGGCAAAGGCTAAATATCATAAGGGCATATTAGGCAGATCATAAAATTAATTGTTTTCTTTTTATCTTTTGTTCTATGATATTTCAAAACTTATGTTTAGCATGCATGACCAGAAATTTCAAATTTAGTATCCATCCCGTGTACATTTCAGCAATATATTTTTGTCTAAATATGAATATTTGAAGAGTTTTTCTCAAATTTGGGATTGCTCATGTATCAGCAATGTTAATTGAGATGCAAACACATACATTCACATTATTTCAAAATATTAGGACACCATATATACCAAAGAATAAAAATCTTGAAAAATCGTAGAGTTTTAATGTATGGTAAGGCACATTCTACTAACCATTCACATAAGTGTGATGACTGAAGAAATTTTATGTTGTGTGTATTTCCCAACCATAGATGATTGAATTGAGACTCTGCCACATATATTTGGATTGTAATGACCATTTCCGTCCTTTGGATTGAAAGTATACTTTTAATTATTGAATTGCAAACAATTTAGGTGTTTGAAAATTGTTTCCTCAATTTTTGTTTTGTTTGGGCTTAACTTGTAATAGAGCGGTAATAGAGTCCAAGTTGGATGGTATTATTTCTAGTTGACTTTGAGTTGTTTTGAAATATTATAAAACAAAAGATAAAAGAAAACATATTATTATATTATTAGTTTTTGTATTTGAATAGAGTATCACTGAATAAAGTTCAAATTATAGTCAATTGTGAATAGAGCTACTATCGAGTCAAGCCGAGCTCGAGTAACACCATACTCGAGCTCGAGCTCGATCTCAATTAGTATTACTCGAGCTCGAGCTCGAGCTCGAACGAGTGTATAAATTTGAGCTCGAGCTCGACTCGATAAAATGAAAATAAACTCGAACTCGACTCGTTTGAGCTCGAGTAAATATCAAGCCTAAGCTACTCGAGATCGAGCTCGAGCTCGAGTTCCTATTTCCTCATTCCAAACTTCCAGATTCATGTTGACAGGTTTGCCTTTCCAATATAAACCAGAATTCCAGATTTCCAGACTTCGAATAAAAACCATGACTAACAAGTGTATATAATGAAACAGGTTTGCCTTTTCAAATTCATCCCAAATTACAAATAATATCAGTTAACATCCTCACAAATAAAAGTTAACAAGATATCGAAATAGATTTGAACCAGCCACTGATCAGTTAACATCCCAAATTAGTGTCAAAAGTTTCGAGCATTACAAAATACAAAAGTAACAAGTCAGCTTGAAACTATCACTGATCAGTCCATCAAGATATCAAAAAATGAACAACCACCGCAAGCCAAGTACACAAGATTCCAGTATGCATCAAGATTCAAAAGGACAAGTGCAACCACAGCTTGTTTAACAAAAGAAAGGTGCTAATCTGCTTGGCATCCCAATGTGCATCAGAGGCCAACCCAAGATTCAAAAATTGCAGTCCTATCAAAAATGCAGTTGTATCAATTTAAGGGACAAAAGTAAGAATAAAGCAATTAAGAACTAAAAGATTCCATAAGGACCATACTACTAAACCTGGCTATTTGAGAGACATCTTCATACTTTCGGCAACTCAACTTCTTTAACTATCTTAAACTTGCTGCATATTAGAAGAAAGGGAAAGAAAACTAAACATTAAAAGTTAGAAATAATTTAGAAAATAATAAATTGAGTAACTTATGCACAAATAGTGGTCTCGAATACTAAAATACTGAATATTACCTTCATTTTCTTTTTGACTCCATGAAGATTTCTACACCAATCTCCGGCACACAGCAATACTTGAACAGTATCCGGGTGAAGTGAAGCTCGATAGGAGTCTATTACTCGAGTCCGGCACTAAATGTGCCTCAGATGCCACTGTACTTACTGGAATGGCCAAGATATCACAAGCCATTTGAGACAACACTGGATAGGAATTCGGTTTATTTTCCACCATTCCAAGCAATCAAATGCTTTCAGGTCTACTCCAGTCTTTGGCGAGGCTTATCTAAATAATCAACCAATTCCGACTTAAGGGGTTCGTTAGTCTCAACTTCATCACAATAGATATCGAAATCATCCCAAGAAGAAGAAACTGGTGCATTTTTTTCGTCGCCCTTCTAAAGAACAATTTTCCATTGCTCTTACTTCTGTACTTGCCATTAAAGCAACATATTCCTCATAAAGATCAAATAGGACTTTTTGAACATTTGAAATATGCTCTTGAGCTTGGAAAGGAGGATACATTTGAGGGTATGCAACTCTACAACTCGCATTTTCTGTCTCGGATCTAAAATGGCAGCAATTGCCATTAACAAATTACAGTCGCCCCAATATTTATCAAACTTGGATTTCATCTTTGTTACCATGGCCCGGATGAAGTCGTTTTCATTATTGACTTCAGCATCTAAAACTTTCTTAATTTTTGCCACCTCTTGAAGGAACAAGTTGCTTGTAGGATAATCAGTCCCAGACATAATATGTGTGGCTGTCCAAAATTTCTCCAAGATAGAGCAAACCTTTTCTACTTTATCCCAATCATCAGGAGATGGGCAAAAATCATAATGTGGCTCTCTATCTTGAAAGCGGGGAAAAACATCTCTGAATTTGATGGCACAATTCAGCATCTCGAAAGTGGCATTCCATCTAGTCCGACAATCATAAAGCAATTTTTTTCCAGGTATTCGGAGCTGTTGGGCAATCTCAGCAAACAGCAAAGCTCTTCCCTCGGAGCGATTGACAAATTCCACACTTTCCCTAATATTGTTGGTGATGTCCACTATCTTGGAAAGGCCATCTTGAACCACAAGATTCAAGATGTGTGCACAACATCGAACATGAAAAAGTTTGCCTCCACATAGCAGCTTTTTTGATCTAGAGAAGTCATCTTTCAAAACTCGGATAGCAACATCGTTATTGGAGGCATTATCGACTGATATAGTATGTATCTTGTGATCAATTTCCCATTCCTTCGCACACTTAAAAATTGCAGCAGCAATCTCCACCCCACGTCGAGGTGGTGGTATGTGAACAAAATTGAGAATTCTCTTCTGAAGCTTCCAATTTGAGTCAATCCAATGTCCGGTGATGACCATATACTCTATTTTCTGATTTTTAGATTTCCAAAGGTCGGTTGTGATGCTTACTTTTTGCACATGCTTCAACTTGTTCTTCAACTTGTTCTTTTCAACTTCATAGACCGTCACGCAATCATTTTTTGCTGTTCCTCGAGAGATCTTTTGCCACTCTAGCATTCCCCGTTTCATCATGATATTAAAACCTTCTTCCTCCAAGACAGTGAATGGATGCTCATGCATTAACACCCAATGTGCAGCAGCCTCCCTCATTATCTCCATATCAAACTTGCCAGTATGTAATGCCGGTAAAGTCGAAAATATCTCATCAGCTGGCTGAAAATTCAGTTTTGTTTGCTGTGCTACCATTCTAAGATGCACTTTTCTAGCTGCACATGAAATCCGGTGCCTTAACATGCTTGAAGTTTGCTTAGATTTGCCCCTTGAAAGTTTTTTCCTACAATGGACGCACGTGGCATAGAATGTGCCATTTACTTCAATTTCTTCAAAGTCATCCCAAACTTGTGATGTTTTACTTCTTTTTGGAATGTGGAATTCATCATCGCCTTTATTTTGCTCTCCTTCTTTTACATTTTCCTCCATAGCCTTCACTTGTGTTCCTTCATTCTCAACTGGAGTTTTTTCAGTTCCTTGATCAGTCACATGTATTTCTGGATTTGGAGTTGTGTTGTTGCTAATAAAAACAGGACTATCGAGTAATATTGGAGAGGATGAACCTGCATTTGATAGCTGAGGGATAGAAGAAACCTCAGGTGGACTACATCCACCTTCAATTTGCCAAAAAAAAAAAACCATTAGCTATGATTAATGTAGACACTAAATATTTGTCAATTTTTAATGTTTTCTTGATTATTTTCTATTTAATGAGTTATTTATTTTCTTACATTTTAATGTGTATTTTTCTTATATTTGCAGGTTTGTTTTAGGAAAAAAGCAAAAATAAAAAATAAAAAAAATATCAGTTTTTGTTAAAAATGTAAAAAAATAAAAATATATAATAAAAAAAATAAAAAAGTGGTGGCATCATGATGACCACCAAACATCATCATGAGGATGGCCATCATGATGCCTCCAATCCTTTTTAACCAAAGGATACGGAACAACAGAATAGGGAATTCTAAGAAAATTTGCGAAAGCAATCCCTGGCTCTCAACGAACAAAAGGGGAAAGAAAGAAAAACTCTCTGCATGACTCACTCTCAGACTCCCTCTCGGGGACTTGGGCTTGTTAATGCTAAGAACCAAATTCATTTCGTTTACAGATTAGCAAGATACTTTTAAACAAAAACCATCAAACCTGTATTGATGTCAAGAATGTTCTTAGTCCAAGCATAAATGTTTTGTTAATTCTGCATCTTCAATATTTGAAACAAAGATAATAACAAAAATGCCAACCATACTAAGTTAGGTGAAGTGTGGTCCCTCTGCTAGTAGTGTGCAATCCACTATCACTAGTAAAGTAGATCACACTATATAGGATAAGCAGATGAAAAACAAAGATTATATCCACAGGGGAAATGAAATCAGTTTCAAGGAAGCTTCTTTGCTGTCTCTTCTTTTTACTCCTAACCCTCCTGTTTTTCGTCATTGCAGTTTCCAGTGTCGATGATGCACACTCAACATGTAATGGTTTAATAGCTTTGCTTCCTAATAATTATCATAAAGGTTGCTACATGAATAGCGTAGAAGGTTAAAAAAATCTTCTCTGTTTGCAGGAAGTACAAAATCCAGTACTCATGGAGAAATAACAGAGGCAAAGTGCAAAACATCAAAAACTACATAAGTATACCAGCAAGATCAAAATGAATCAGCAGGTTACCTAATCTCAGAGGTACATCAGCTAATCTTGAACCACCAGTGGAAGGGCCACTGTCACTTTGCATTTTTTCTCCAAAAATTTACAATAGCTTTTACTCCCTTTTGATTCCACCTTAAACTTAAGCCGCAAATTGCTAATTTAATAGCCTCTGCTCACTGTCAACAAAACCCACAATTTTTACCAAAGACCCAAAATTAGGTTTTCATATTATGAAGTATAATGGAAACTTAGACTCCAAAATTCACACCCAAATACCAAGGTCAGTCTTTTATTACCTCAAACGAGATGCATTGACTGCCGGCTGTCAGGTGCTTTACAATCGAGTGACATTCCGCCGCTAGCATGCTTCAAGTGCAGAGGAGATAATCAGCGGCTCAGCGGAATCATTTTGTGAAGTTGAAACCAAAAGGAGAAGCAAATTAATAAATGTGACTTGAGAGCCAGTGGCTTTTGTAGAGAAGTAAGCGCTGCGCGATGCTGGTTTTTGCTCACATGCGAGCTGCGATGAAGTAGTAAAGGTAAAAGTTTGAACTTTGAAAGTGAGATTGTGAGTGCATTCTTGTTCAGAGTTCAGAGGTAAACGAGAATGATTTTTTTTCTTGTTTTTAATTTTTACGTTTTAGTTTTATCACATTACCATTTTGCCCTCCATCACTTTTTTTCACTGAACATTATTTCATGTAAATTTATTAAAACACAAACCCATAATAGTCATTCCATAATTAAAATATATAATATAAATATAATACTAAAACTCGATTAAGCTCGACGAGCACTCGAGTAGTCATTTTATGAGCTCGAACTCGACTCGTTAAATTAACGAGTTGCTCGAGCTCGAGATCGAGCTCCATTTTACCAAGCTCGAGCCAAGCTTTTTATCAAGCCGCTCGCGAGTAGCTCGCGAGCGGCTTGACTTGATAGAACCCCTAATTGTGAACACGAATTTGCAGGCAAATTGTCTTAAGGGCATATTAGGTAGATCAAAAAAGTAAGAAACACTTATCGGTAAATCATTCAAGGCACTTTCATATAGAGTATAGATGAAGAATCTGCTTTTCCCACCTCCACCCCATGAAGAGATTTCTGGTCAAGAGAAACAACCAAGAGAGAAGCCTTTGAACACTCAAACTACTCCTCAAACCACTCTTCAAGATGCACAAGGCATGCCACAGAGTGCACAAGAGGCACAAGGCTCAGCACACGCTATGATAGCTCAACCCGAGGCCATTCTGGATGAGGGTGATGAAGCTACTAAGGAAGAGCTCAATGCCATTTTTGGATGCTTTAATGTTTTGGTTATGTTTTTGGCACCTTGATATACTTTGATATTTTGGCTATGTTAATGTAACTTTGATTATGTTTTGGTTGATTTGCTATCCGTCCAATTTTTCTCAAATCTATTTGGCAGCTTACTCTCATTTTTAAGGGATACTCTACCCAATTTTCTCAAACCCATGCACTTTTTTATTGATGACAAAAAGAGAGAGAATAATAAAGGATTGTTAACATATGTTAATTAAAGATTTGGTTGAGTAGGAGTAATATTTTTTGTATTCAAGGTTTATTTTATGCTTATGTTGAGAGAGAGCATATCTATTTGTTAGCAATTTCAAATGTTCTTAAAATCATCTATTGTTTTGTTATCATTAAAAAAGGGGTGAATGATGAAATTGATCCTTGATTTTGATGATAACTAAAACAAACTGATATAGATGGGTGCCTGAAAGATAATCCTAAGTTGACTGGTGGAGAGGGGATACTTCAGGATTATTCCGGGAAACTATTATTTGCTGTTTTTGGATACTTTGGTAACGGTACTAGCATGCAAGCAGAAGCCAAAGCTTTACTACTTGGGTTGAAGCTTTGTTTCCAAAAAGGAGTTATACAACAGCTGACTATTGAGTCGGATTCGATAATGTTAGTTTGGATTTTAATGAATAATTATTAGTGTCCATGGTCAATCAGCTATGAGGTAGAGTAGATTCTTGAGATGTACAGGGGGAGTACTCAATTCAAGCATTGTTACCGGAAGGCTAATAAGGTTGCAGATATTTTGTCTAATGAAGGCTGTGCTCAATCAGGTCCATTGCTTTGCGTTTACAATCATGTGGCTGATTTACCGATGCATGCTAGGGGTGAGTATCGATTGGATAAGTTGGCATACCCTTCGCTCTGAATATATTGGATCAAGTGTAATTTTCTTTGATTTCATTCCTAGTTGGTACGTACTCGGTTTTGGTTAAGTAATAAAAGGAAATCTTTATACTTAAAAAAAAAAACCTAAAACAAACTGATGACATAGACTAATGATTTCTTGTGAGAAAACATCTAGAACAGGTATCGGGTCTAAAAGAATGAGGAAAAGACTTGAAGCAAATGAAGCAAAGAACTACTGAAGGTTTCAGACACTCACATCAAACCATCGGAAATTCGATAATCAATGAAAAAGTTTTCCATAAAAGCCATTGGACACTTCATAAGAACATAGGATGTCCAATAGTCAAAAAGATCTATTGAAAAGTCATATCGAATGCAAATTTCTTACATCAGATTTTAAAGCAATATCTCAATATTTTGATTTCTGTCGGACATAAGACCTGTCAAAGAAGAAATAATTCCATCGACTGTCCGATAAAAACTGAGAGCATAATACCGGATGCAGAATAGAGGAACGGATGTCCGATACTCCTAACCGCTAGTTTCTTCTATATTTAATGCATGGCCATTGGAGAAGAAAAAGAGATATTTTTTGGACAACTATAAATATCATTAAGTATGGGGTAGATGCTTGAATACAACCTCCCAAGAGTGATTTTGGCAAGAAATGCTCTCCTAGCTTTCACTGTACTCTTTATGTAGTGAATAGTTTTCATAGTTTTTCAATTGTGAGTGAACAATTCAAAGTGTAGCTTTGTGAGGGTTAACTAGATTAGTTGTAAAACCGTTTGACTTAACCAAGGAGAGTTTGGGGTGAGCAAAGAAGCACCATCCCATGTACAACTTTGGTTTTATTTCACCAAATTGAAGAAACTTACTAGGGGATTTGGACTTCAGTTGAGAGAAATTTGAAAGTTCTCTTGGTTTGCAATTTCCTCTTCCTTCTTATTTTATTTCTATTAAGTTGATCAAGTGCATCTCTTGCTTTATTCCTTTATTCTACTTGTTTTTGTACTCATCAAATTGATTGATCATCTAGACAATTTTGAAAATTTAAATTTGAGAAAAATTACCTTAAACTTGATTAGGATCACAATCAACTAAATTCACCCCCCTCTTAGGTTGCACTTGGACCTTACAAAATATTTATTAAAGAATGTTTTGGTCAACTTACCTTGAGAAGTGAAAGTATTAGGTGGATAAGAATCAAGCCATACCTTCGCTTTATCACAAAATGAAAAGGAAACAAGCTTAGCTTAATTGCCTTATCACTTCATTTATATTAATTGTACCACATAAGTCTATGAAGTTGGCTAGATGAGTGTTAAGATCCTTAGTTACATTTCCACCAAATTGACTTTATTAAACCATTTGGATATGTGAGAGCTTGATTTCAAAGTTGTTTGCATTAATTTCTGACCTTGCAATGCTAGTTTGTGCATCCGATTCATTTGGTAAGGTATAATCCCTCAAAGGTTTTAGCCTTTGCTCCTCTATTTCAACCGAAGTTTCATCTCAATTTGTTCTTATTGGGTGCATCTTCTTCTTTTTCTTGCCATGTTTAATCCTTGAAGGTAAATTTCACCTTGATGAAGAACTTAGTATGTAGGAATAACCAAAATTAACAATTAAAAGATAAAAAGTATAAGATTAACAAAATAAAGATAAAGTAACAGAGTCGAGATTAATAAATCTTGCTTTAACTCTAGTATTACACCTAAATCCTTAGCAACGGTGCCAAAAACTTGTTAGAATCTTCTTACTTCGTTATAAATTTTAAAACCTTATTACCATATTTCCAAAAGTGCATAGTACGTTTATTGAGTAAAGGAATAATAGGCATCGATCCCACAAGAACTTTGGATGTGGCAAACACTTGAGTTTAATCACTTGCTCTATTATCTAGACAATAAAAGTTTAAGGAAGCAAGGACAAAGAAAGCTAGGTAAGCAATACAACCATCCATAAAAGGTTAGAAGTTAGTTAGGTGGTAAAATCGGCCATGGAAGAAGTTAAGTTAGTTAAGTTAGGCAGTACAACTAACCATATAGCATAAGCAATAAGTATAAAACTTGACATTAGGTAGTAGAACCAACCATGTAGGCGGTAGGTTGCAAGCAAAGAAATAAAAGTAAAGAACAAATTAGATTACAATTGCTTTAAAATTAAGTGAGAGAGCCCTAGGGATTAAAATCCGTTGTTGTATCAAGATTAGAAGTTAGTTAAGGTGATTATGTTTATGCTGCCATGATTTATCAAGAAATAACTTCTAAATGTATGTCATTGCTTTTACCAATAAACATTTTTAAGAGAAACCTCTATGGCTAATTTCTCTAGAAATCATTTTTGCCAACGTCTTTAACTCTTTGAATCAATCTTCACCTATTTTCACAGAGAAAAGGTAAGAAACAAATTAATTAGACTCAATGATGTTATTGCATGAATCCAACCAATCATTATTCACTACTTTCGTGAGAATAAAGCTAGGATCTAAGAACTAAGATCTACATGTAGACAACTTTAATTGTTCATACAATCATCAAATAATTCATAGTTGGTTGCCAAATGACCATAAATAGCAAGCACAAGTTCTAAGGTATAATAAATTTATGAAATAGCATAATTGTGAGGACCCGAAAATTTTCTTATTTTTATTTTATTTTACTAGCTTATTTAATTATTTATTCACCTGTTTTCTCCGAATAATTTATTTCAACCATTTTAAATCCATTTACATGGAACGATATCTCACTTATATTTTTAAACTGTCCCGTTAGCAAATTTAATTTTTCGAAAGCTCGTTTAGTGAGAAATAGCGAGTACACGTTTTTCGAGGCAATATTCGATCCGAGAGTGCAATAATCTTGGAGAATTAAGAATGATCAATAATAGACTAAGAAAAGTTATTTGAGGGATTAGATGTGAGTTGGTTCAAATTTTCGTTTTAGCGTGTGTCGATAGTTTCTCGATAATCGTGCCAGTACAACTAAGTGGAGATTTGAGAAATTAACACCAGACTACTAAGGGGTGAATAATTACAGTGTTAAAGGAAGTACATTTGAGGATTAGTGCACGAATGTATCAAACCCGAGATAGAACGGTGGTATGAAACCCTCGCGCGACAACTATTCAAAGTTAAGTTTTGTACCAACATAAAGCTACTTTCTTCCATTCTTTCTCTCCAATTTTCATCACACAAAACGCTCCTCTCTCTCACCTCTCTCTCTCGGCCGACTCTCTCTCAAGGAAGGGAGGAAGAAAGCTTCTTCATCTTGCTCCAAATCTTGTTCCATTTCCCTCACAAATCTTCACCCAACTCACATACTACTTGGAGGTTAGTTCTAGCTTGGAGAAAGACATCATCTAGTGGAATTTCTTGGAGGTTTTGTGGCGAAAATTTTTTGGTTTCATCTAAGGTTGGAGGTAAACCCATCAACTCTTCTAATCTGTCCATTTAATCAAAGTTTAGTGGTTAGTTTTACATGGGTTTACAACCCTAAGCAAGAAACTAGGTTAGAGGACTTGAGGAGTTTCATTTCTTGTTTTAATCTCTAAACTAGCGGACTTGATGAGACCTTTAGGTAGCTTCCTTGAGGATTTGTTGCTTGATTGATGTTGATTACATGTTGTATAAGATGATATTGGTTAGAAAGTGAAGGAAAAATCGAAGGAAAATGGTGCAAGAGAGCTGGCCGAATTTCTGGTTATGATGTTCTGTTTTAATTTCGAATTTTTTATTCTTGTTTGGCTGTGAAATGGATGGACATATGTTGTATATTGTGTGTACAAAGTGTTTTCCAAAAATCATTTCATTTGGTTGCTCAAAACTAGGGTTTTCGAAAATGGAAGAAATCTGGAAATGGTGATCAGGATGTCCAGACAGTAGCTCTTTGTTTGAATGTAACTCTTTGTACAAAAGTCAAAATTGAGTGCCATTTACGGTATTTGAAACTAGACATTCATAGCTTTCTTACGGTATAAAAACCATCTGCTGGTTCGAAATGAGTGAACCGTAGTGATTCAACAAAGTCGACTGTCCTGTTGTGACTATTTGTCCGAGAGGAATGGAGAAGCTGCATCTTGTGGCTCTATTTTCTCTCACTTGTGAACTGATTTTGGAAACATTTCCTTCTGATGAAATGTATCATTTTGAACCTAGTTTCCAACGCCACCAACCATTCTTAATTCAAACTTGTATTGAGTGAGATGTGACCAGATTTCGAAAGTTCAACAATGATGGAAAACTGGAAGTTTTTCCTTTCTTGCTGGCCGAATGGTCAAACTGGTTTTGGGATGTTTTGTTTCAAAAATTTTGATGTCAATTATCCATCAATTGCTTATTAAATATTTATAGGACCTTGGTTTCAAAAATGGATTGAATTGGGGCTGATTTCAGTGTGCAAAACGTTTGAAAAAGAAAGAAAAGCAAGAGGGCAGATTAGCCTTGAAACATTTTATGAACTTTGGTCGTTTTGTTAACAGCCTTCCCACGTGATTTTTTGTGTGCAATTTGATAGAGAGATAGTCTACATATGAAAGTTTAAGTGTACCAAATTTGGTGTAATATCAACACCATTTCGATACCCAACTAACGACCCAAAGATGATTCTTCAAATCTGGAAAATTCCTGATCAGTTTGCAGAATTCATCCAACTTTAAGCTGTTATATCTTGATGCTCCAAACTCCGAATTTAGTTCCGTTTATCATGTTTGAAAGCTTGTTTGGAACTCTTTTTGTGTGACAAATTTCAAGGGCTGATTCACTTTCTGTGAATTATACCGAATTTCCAAAGATCGCTGGAAAACCAAGACTAGTTCAAACCTGTCTTCTTGGAACTGAAACTTTGAGCTGAAAAAATGAATGCTTTCTGTTTGGAACCTTGTGAAAGTGTCTTCTAGGAACTTTTAGTACTTCCAATCTAGTTTTTGGTATAAAGTTTTCTATTTTTGGACGTGCGAAACTCAAGATTTGATTTTTCAAAGATTGTCGTGCAAAGCTGAAATTTCACGACTTGTTGGGAAATGAGTTTTTGGAAACTTTTCCCTATCTTTTGATATTGATTGATCGTTTTAAACTCAATTTCATGGAGGAAATCAGTTTCTCTTGTGTTATTAAACCCTCACTTTTGAATCTCGATTTTCGAGAGATTGAGGCTTTTTGAGACATTGTCTTAACTTAAAACGAACGTACATTCTTCCTTGTTTGGCAAGGAGTTTGTAAGTATTTGTGAGTGATAGATAATTGTTATTTTTTCAGGCGCTCAAGAGGATCTTGATGAGAATCCCGGAGCAGACCACTAAAGATCTTTTGCACTTACTCTCTTATTTTGATTTGGTGAGTGTCAAGTGCATGAATAATTTCCAATTATGTTAATTGCTTCTTATAGATTAAGTGGTTTACAATTGTCGAGTCGAGTGTGTATTTTATCGCACTCGTTCTCTTTTAATTGATTATATAATTGAATTGCTCATAATTGAATTGTAATTGTGGTTGTATTTGCCGATTGGAGTGAATCTCATCGGCTTATACTTGTATTCGTCGATTGGAGTGAATCTCATCGACTCATAATAGAAATCGGGGGACGCCCAAATCTCAATTGGCCGACCTTGCGACTTGAGCCAGCATGGGTATGGTCGAGAATCTCGGTGAACTATGAGATAATCAACAATTTGATCTATTAAAAGATCTCGCTTGGCATACCCGTGGAGTAGTGCCTTTATAAAAGAAGGGCGGGACCGAGACAAGGGGTGTAACGGTGAACGGGAATGAAGAGTAAGTGGAGTTCTACGGACTTAATACCTACCCGATTTTGATGGAGTGTCATTCCATGGAGGTATTTGACCGAGCCTTGGCGGAGCAAGTGGAATTTAGCTCCTGAGAGTTCCTGTATCCTTATTAAGTGTGTTAATGTTATTTATGAATTATTTGAATTTCCTTGTTTATTTCTCGTACAAATGCCATTGCTATTTGAACTATGTGTTTGCATGTTTTCTTGGCCTCACTGAGCGTCAGCTCATCCCATTAGCTTTGTTTTCCTTAACAGGAGTTTGGAATGGAAAGAATTTTGGAGAAACCGGTTTGATTACTTTTGATTAATATTTTGGATTGTATTTAATTAGCTGACTTCTAGTGATTGTACTTGGGGAAAATGATGTACTTTTGAGAACTTGTATTGTAAGATTTGAATATTTATTTAAGGAAGCGACTTTTCTTATTTCGACTGTTATTCTTTGGTTGTGTATTTTTAAGCTTGAATTGAAATTGTATCGAGTCCTGGCGAGAGTTGGGCAGGCGTTCCACGGATACCCTTGGGTTCGCCCTTGGGAGAAGTGGGGGCATCATAGTTGGTATCAGAGTTTAGCCTTTAGATCTTTGTAGTATATCTTAGACTAAAAGTTTAGACTACCGGACCGTGGGATTCACTTGAATATTAACCTATTATATTCTGGTGGTTAAAGAGAATTGGTACTCGAGAGTTTCTTAAACAGCATTGGTGGAAAAGAGACTAGGTTTAGAGATCTATTTGGGAGATGTATTAGAAACTTTACCCTTGGAAATAGGAATAAGATAACTTAGTTATGTCTTAAGTTGATGTTTGAGTGAGTTAGTAACTTTAAATTCTAACCTAGAATTTGTGGTTGTTTTGTAGAGATGGAAAATGGAAAAAAGGAATCATGCTACTAATGGTAATGGACATGCTAATAACCACGTGGAGTCTCTTAGATCTATTCGATATAGAGTGCATGAAAGAGAACCTCGTAACCGATACTTGTCTTTTTCGAGGATTCCCCGTTGTCCCTGTAGGACGACGTACACCTACCCTAATGAGCTGGTATTGTCCCTTGACGATGAGTGTCAGCAGTTGGTGAATACCAGTAGAGCCTTACTTCAGGAAGTCGAGGAGCTGAGCGTTATGATGGATGCTCAGGGTGCCAGGATCATGGTGCTCGTGGGGATGGTGGTAGATGAGAGAATTAGAGCTGAGACCGCTGGTGTTGAGTTTCGGAGAACTAAGGCTCGACTGGTTAGGGTAGTCGGGGAGATCCAGGATCGGACCGTCGGGATTTTAGCGGACACCACCATGTTGATAAAGGAGGCAATAGAGGCTGTCGATAGCCCGGTTCGTGAGTGCACTCCTTAGGAGGAACCTTTCGAAGAGTATCCGGAAGAGAATGCTCAGGCTAGTGGTTCGGATGCGAACTAGACTAGAATGTTGACTTTTGACTTTTGTGACTAGAATTAGCTGGGGTGACGCTAGAAAGCTCTTGGCGTCTATTGCACGACTAATTGCACTTTTGTGGCACCTGTGTGCTATATTTTTATAAATGTCCCATAACTTGCTAATTGTATGAATCTCGAATTGTTAATATATGCTGGTTAATGTTATTTCCAATGTTTTTCATATTGACTTTTATTTTAAACATTTTCTCACGTAATTATTTTATTTCTTGCATTTAACCATAACTAAAATCATGGATGAATGAAGGAGAGGTAGAGGTCGGGGCGTGGGATTAGGTAAACCCAACCTCTAGGGGACGATCAAGGATCGGCAACTGGACCGACCCAAGGACAACGGCATGTAGAGAGTGACCAAGTGGCTATTGCCATCAACCATATGATGGATATTTTCGAGCGATTAACCGAGTGAGAAGGTCAAGGACCTGTTAATCAACTTGGGGCTCAGGATAGAGGGGATGAGGGGTTTGAAAAGATTTTTGAAATTTGCTCTCAACCTAAATTTATCGGAGGACCTGACCCTGAGTTAGTAGAGAACTGGTTGGAGAGAATGATCAATATATTTGCTGTCCTAACTATACTGAGGAGAGACGAGTGAACTTTACTACTTTCAATTTGAGAGTAGCACGTGCCTGGTGGGATGTGATAAGGGAAAAATGGGAAAGAACACAGACCCCTTGGATCTGGAAAAACTTTACCAGAGAGTTTAATGAGAAATTTCTCTCGTCCTCAATTCAAGAAAAAAGGGAGGAAAAATTCATAAAGTTGAGGCAGGGAGCTTTTAGCGTGGCCGAACATGAAGGAAAATTTACTAAATTTTCTAAGTATGCTCCGGAACAGGTGACTAATGATCGGAAAAGGATAAGACACTTTGTTCAAGAATTTAATGTGGAGATTCAGGAGGGGTTAGCGGCAGCCCAAATCTCTACTTTTACTGAAGCCTTAGAGAAAGCATAGAGAGTCGAAAGTGCAAGACTGCAAGTTAGAGATTTCCATGATAAGAAAAGGAACACTCCTAGTTACTCCTCTGGATAAGCAAGTAAAAGTACACCATCTTCTAAAAAGGAAAAAAGAACGGGAGGAGTACAAACATTCAATATACTAAAAGGGACTCAATCAAGAGGAGACCACAATGGACGAAATCAATCGAAAGGGACACCTTCTGGAGGTCAGGCTGTGACTCCTCAAATTAGTTGTGGCCACTGTGGCAAGTCCAATCATGTGAAAAATGATTGTTGGAGAAATCGAGAAAGTGCTTGTACTGTGGTAGTGCTGAGCATCAGCTCGCAAGTTGTCCAAGAGCGCCGAAGGTAGGAAGTAGTACTCAAAGGCCAGAAAAATCAGCATCTAAACAAACTAGTGCTAGAGGAAGTTGATCTAAAGCGACGGCTAGAGTTTATGCATTAGACAATCAACAGGTTTTTAATTCCACTAAGGTTGTTGAAAGTATGATTCTTGTTTTCCATTACTTATCTAAGGTTCTAAGTGACCATGATACCACACACTCATTTACAAACCCTAGATTTATGAGGGGGATAGACGTGAGGCCGATTAAATTACCCTATTACTTGGAAATTAAAACACCTATTGGGAATCAAAATTTAGTTGCTAACTTGGTATATAGAAATTGTGAGATATGGGTTGGAGAGTGTAAGTTATTGATCGATTTGATAAGTATAACTATTAACGAATATGATATTATCCTAGTTGTGAATTTCGAGAATGAAATTCTTTTTAAGAAAGAAAGGATGTGAGGATTTGAAAATTTTCTTATTTTTATCTTATTTTACTAGCTTATTTAATTATTTATTCACCTGTTTTCTCCGAATAATTTATTCCAACCATTTTAAATCCATTTACATGGAACGATATCTCACTTATATTTTTCAAATGTCCGTTAGCAAATTTAATTTTTCGGAGACTCGTTTAGTGAGAAATAGTGAGTACACATTTTTCGAGATAATATGCGATCCAAGAGTGCAATAATCTTGGAGAATTAAGAATGATCAATAGTAGACTAAGAAAAGTTAATTGAGGGATTAGAGGTGAGTTGGTTCAAATTTTCGCTTTAGCACTCGCGTTGATAGTTTCTCGATAATCGTGCCAGTACAACTAAGTGGAGATTTGAGAAATTAACACTAGACTACTAAGAGTGAATAATTACAGTGTTAAAGGAAATACATTGGAGGATTAGTGCATGAGTGTATTAAACCCGAGAGAAAACGGTGGTACGAAACTCTCGCGCGACAACCATTCAAAGTTGACTTTTGTACCAACATAAAGCTACTTTCTTCCATTCTTTCTCTCCAAGTTTCATCACACAAAACCCTCATCTCTCTCACCTCTCTCTCTCGGCCGACTCTCTCTCAAGGAAGGGAGGAAGAAAGCTTCTTCATCTTGCTCCAAATCTTATTCCATTTCCCTCACAAATCTTCACCCAACTCACATACAATTTGGAGGTTAGTTCTAGATTGGAGAAAGACAATTCATCTAGTGGAATTTCTTGGAGATTTTGTGGTGAAAAATTTCTGGTTTCATCTAAGGTTAGAGGTAAACCCATCAACTCTTCTAATCTTTCCATTTAATTTAAGTTTAGTGGTTAGTTTTACATGGGTTTACAACCCTAAACAAGAAACTAGGTTAAAGGACTTGAAGAGTTTCATTTCTTATTTTAATCTCTAAGCTAGCGGACTTGATGAGACCTTTAGGTAGCTGCCTTGAGGATTTGTTGCTTGATTGATGTTGTTTACGTGTTGTATGAGATAATATTGGTTATAAAGTGAAGGAAAAAATCGAAGGAAAATAGTGAAAAAGAGCTGGCCGAATTTCTGGTTATGATGTTCTATTTTAATTTTGAATTTTTTATTCTTATTTGGCTATGATATGGATGGATATATGTTGTATATTGTGTGTACAAAGTGTATTCCAAAAATCATTTCATTTGGTTGCTCAAAACTAGGGTTTTCGAAAATGGAAGAAATCTGGAAATGGTGATCAGGATGTCCGGATAGTAGCTCTTTGTTTGAATGTAACTCTTTGTACAAAAGTCAAAATTGAGTGCCGTTTGTGGCATTTGAAACTAGACATTCAAATCTTTCTAACGGTATAAAAACCATCTGCTGGTTCGAAATGAGTGAACCGTAGTGATTCAACAAAATCAACTGTCCTGTTGTGACTATCTATCCGAGAGGAATGGAGAAACTGCATCTTGTGGCTCTATTTTCTCTCACTTGTGAACTGATTTTGGAAACATTTCCTTCTGATGAAATGTATCATTTTGAACCTAGTTTCCAATGCCACCAACCATTCTTAATTTGAACTTGTATTTAGTGAGATGTGGCCTGATTTCGAAAGTGCAGCAAAGCTGGAAAACTGGAAGTTTTTCCTTTCTTGCTGGCCGAATGGTCAAACTGATGTTGGGATCTTTTGTTTCGAAAATTTTGATGTCAATTACCCATAAATTGCTTATTGAATATTTATAGGACCTTGGTTTCAAAAACGGATCGAATTGGGGCTGATTTCAGTGTGCAAAACGTTTGAAAAAGAAAGAAAAGCAAGATGGCAGATTAGCCTTGAAACATTTTACAAATTTGGTCATTTTGTTAACTGCCTTTCCATGTGAATTTTTGAGTGCAATTTAATAGAGAGATAGTCCACATATGAAAGTTTAAGTGTACCAAATTTGGTATAATTTCAATACCATTTTGATACCCAACTAACGACCCAAAGATGGCTCTTCAAATCTGGAAAATTCCTGATCAATTTGCAGAATTCATCCAACTTTAGCTGTTATATCTTGATGCTCAAAACTCCGAATTTAGATCCATTTATCGTGTTTGAAACCTTGTTTGTAACTCTTATTGTGTGATGAATTTCAAGGGCTGATTCACTTATGTGAATTATGCCGAATTTTCCAAAGATCGCTTGAAAATCATGACTAGTTCAAACCTGTCTTCTTGGAACTGAAACTTTGAGCTGCAAAAATGAATGCTTTCTATTTGGAACCTTCTGAAAGTGTCTTCTAGAAAATTTTAGTACTTCAAATCTAGTTTCCGATGGTATAAATATTTCTATTTTTGGTGTGACAGCCCCACCTTACCCTAAGGCGAACCAAAGGGTTCGGCGGACCGCCTGCCCAGCTCTCGCCAGGACTCGTTCACTCACATCAAAGAAAGTAAGATAAAGCCTCGAGAATAAGCGGAAACGAAACCCAATCTTGAACCATGAAATTACATTCACCTCAAGCTCAACCAAAAATACAGTCCCACATATATACATAAGCTTTTAAATTCTTAGTACATTCCAGCCCTAATCAAGCACTAGAACGAGATCAAAAGCCAAAACAATACCAAAGGCTAAACTATACTATACAGGTCTCTCGCCCTTGCTCGCAACCCCTGTTAAGGAAAACAAAAGACGTGGAATGAGCTAGAAGCCCAGCGAGGTTCTATATACATAACCAAACAATTAAACAAGGCATTTAACACGTAATAGCATGAAATCTCGAAAACATTTACAATATAAAGCAATTGTAACACATTCATTAAAAGGATACGGGCTCACGAGGAGCCATTCGTTCATTCATTCGTTCATTCATTCGTTCAACATTTTCCTTATTTCTCCGATCATTAAAAACATGTTTGTAAGTGAAAACTCCTTCATTTTCATGTCATTCGTTCATTCATTTCATTCCCCAAACTCCGCCAACTTCATGGTCATACTCGAGTATACCAAACATTCACATTCACCCAGGGTCACTAATCGCCCGACCGAGTCCGCTTCTGGCTCGAGTCGACCAATAACCAAGGGCAAGGGCCCAGTTCAGCCCGAAGGCTTACATTCATGCACAAGTAACATTTAATCATTCAATCATTGAAAGTTCACGTTCATTTAGGTCGAGTGCGATAAAGTACACACTCGCCTAGCAAAAATCATTTTGGAACCATAACATACCTCAATCACGTAATAAAGCAACAATCCAAATAGTCACAATAGTTCACATAGTCATTAGAAACAAAGCGTATATAGAACACTCACCTAATTAAGCAAAATTACGTCCAAAGTATCCCTCCGGATATCAACTTTGGTCACCAAGAAACCCTAATAACAATTATGAGAAAATATTATGGTTCTATCATCAAAATATGTGGGTGAGTCAAAGAAATCCGAATAAAACTAATACAAAGTAAAAGTATGATTTTAGAAGTGGAAAGAGTACATTTTGATCAAAGGAAATGAGTAACTAAAGGTTTTCTCAAACCAAACATAGAATTAACCTCAAAAGAGTTTTAGAAAATTTCATCGGAAAATTCGGAACAGTGCCACGTCAGAATCTGGCCAGAACTTGGCCGGATAGGCGGCCGGATAGTGAACAGTAGAATTTTTCCTCTTTTTTTCGTAAAACGTGTTTTGGGCTCAAAACTAACACATTTGCAAAGAAATAATGTGCAACAATTGTCTTGGTGAAAACCATATGCAAAAGGTAGACAAAATACCTTAAATTCACACTTTAAAATCTTGCGCGTTAAAATTAGGTTTTGTGGCCGAGAAACCCTAGGCCACTCTTGTTTGTTTTGGAAAACAATTGAGTAAACATTTGAAGTTCAAACTAACCTTTGTAACTACGCATCATGGTTAAACGGAAATGTACAAGTGCAAGTGAAACAGCTCATATAACTCTACTAAAGTGGCACTAAGCTATTCTAAGCAAAGTAAGCAAAATAAGTCTAATGCATCACAAAACTACATTCCAATCTCATATCCATTCACTCAAGTCCAAGAAAATAAACGGACAGCATTTCCCCTTGTTTTCCTTACTTTCCACAACACAACCCAACCACCAACTCATATCATTCAACCACAGTTTCAAATACCAACTATAAGCTATCGAACACCCTTAAAATGTAACCCATTAAAGCTTTACAACCATCCAAAACCAGGCCCAAATATTCCATCATAACTCAGCACACACAACTCCAATTCAGTTGATTCCAAAGCCATATGAAAGCTAAGATACAAGGCTACAATTCTTAAGAAGGCATCAAAAACTAATTCCGTAATCTTCCCAGCCAAAAGAGCCAAATACAGGGGCTGATTATCATTTCCGGACAGAAACAGGGCAGCAGGGGTAAAATAGTCATTTCATAGGCTACCATGCTCCGATTGAGCTGAAAATTTACAGGCATAATCTACACTTAATTCTCTACAACTTTTATGTTTTGCGCTAAGGCCAATTCGGCCTCCATCATGGACGAACAGAACTGATCAGATTAGGGCAGAAAATTCACAATAAATCAGAAATTTAACCAACTCTCCATTAATCCACAAAATCATCCCTTAATCATGTTAGCAAGCCACCATAGGCCACTAATTATCATCTATTGGAACCAAAGAAGGGTGTTCTTAGCAACCTTACCTTCAAACCTCAAAGAAAGTTGGTAGCTTAGACTTCCTCCTCCCAAAACAACTCCACCAAGGCCTTCAATTTCCCTTAGCTAGTACTTGTATGGTGTAGTTTTCAATTTGGTTGGTTAAAACTCAAGATTTGGCCAAGATTAGAAGCTAGAAATGGAAGAGGTTTTCCTTGTTTTTCTCTCCATGAAATTCGGCCAAGGCAAGGGAAATGAGAGGAAAATTGGTTAAAAATTTGGTTTGAAGAAAGTTAATCCTCTTGGTCAAAGTCCAACCTCCAATCCAAACATGACATGTGGCCTCTTGAAGTTTCTAAGCTTATCTCCTTCCTTCCAATGATTCAAGTAGCTAACTAACCTCCAATTATCTTCTAACACAATGTAGAATAATATCACTTAGTATTTCATCACCTAATCGGCAAAATTATATCGCACTAACGGGCCCCACATCGAACAATTGCACTTCAAGTTATGTACACTAACTTGTACTAGGAAAATGATTTAAAAAAATTGTACTTACTTGTAAAATGTACAAAACATTTAATATTTTCAAAGGACAGTATAAATATAGGCACAGAAAAAATAATACTTGAAAATGTGAAAATTTTCGGGTTCTCACATTTGGACATGTGAAACTCAAGATTTGAGTTTTCAAACATTATCGTGCAAAGCTGAAATTTCACGACTTGTTGGGAAATGAGTTTTTGGAAACTTTTCCCTATCTTTTGATATTGATTGATCGTTTTAAACTCAATTTCATGGAGGAAATCAGTTTCTCTTGTGTTATTAAACCCTCACTTTTGAATCTCGATTTTCGAGAGATTGAGGCTTTTTGAGACATTGTCTTAACTTAAAACGAACGTACATTCTTCCTTGTTTGGCAAGGAGTTTGTAAGTATTTGTGAGTGATAGATAATTGTTATTTTTTCAGGCGCTCAAGAGGATCTTGAAGAGAATCCCGGAGCAGACCACTAAAGATCTTTTGCACTTACTCTCTTATTTTGATTTGGTGAGTGTCAAGTGCATGAATAATTTCCAATTATGTTAATTGCTTCTTATAGATTAAGTGGTTTACAATTGTCGAGTCGAGTGTGTACTTTATCGCACTCGTTCTCTTTTAATTGATTATATAATTGAATTGCTCATAATTGAATTGTAATTGTGGTTGTATTTGCCGATTGGAGTGAATCTCATCGGTTTATACTTGTATTCGTCGATTGGAGTGAATCTCATCGACTCATAATAGAAATCGGGGGACGCCCAAATCTGAATTGGCCAACCTTTCGACTCGAGCCCGCATGGGCTTGGTCGAGAAAGTCTGTGAACCATGAGATAATCAACAGCTTGATCTGTTAAGAGATTCTCGCTTAGCATACTCGTGGAATAGTGCCTTTTATAAAATAAGAGCGGGCCCGGGACAAGAGGTGTAATGGTGAACGGGAATGAAGAGTAAATGGAGTTTTATGGATTTAATACCTACCCGATTTTGACGGTGTGTCATTCCGTGGAGATATTTGATCGTGTCTTGGCGAAACAAGTGGAATCTAGCTCCTGAGAGCTCCTGTATCCTTATTAAGTGTCTTAATGTTATTTATGAATTATTTGAAGTTTCTTGTTTATTTCTCGTACAAATGTCATTGCTACTTGAACTATGTATTTGCATATTTTATTGACCTCACTGAGATTCAGCTCATCCCATTAGTTTTATTTTCCTAAACAGGAGTTTGGAATGGAAAGAATTTTGGAGAAACCGGTTTGATTACTTTTGATTAGTATTTTGGATTGTATTTGGTTAGACGACTTCTAGTGATTCTATTTGGGGAAAGTGATGTACTTTTGAGAAATTGTGTTGTAAGATTTGAATATTTATTTAAGAAAATGACTTTTCTTACTTCGACTGTTATTCTTTGGTTGTGTATCTTTAAGTTTGAATTGAAATCGTATCGAGTCCTGGCAAGAGTTGGGCAGGTGTTCTGCGGATACCCTTGGGTTTGCTCTTGAGAGAAGTGGGGGCGTCACAGTTGGTATCAGAGTTTAGGTTTCATATTTTTGTAGTGTATCTTAGGCTAAAAGTTTAGGATACCGGACCGTGGAATTCACTTGAATATTAACCTATTGTATTCCAGTGGTTAAAGAGAATTGGTACTCGAGAATTTCTTAAATGATATTGGTGGAAAAGAGACTAGGTTTAGAGATCTATTTGGGAGACATATTAGAAACTTTACCCTTGAAAATAGGAATGATATAATTTAGTTATGTCTTAAATTGATGTTTGAGTGAGTTAGTAATTTTAAATTCTAACCTAGAATTTGTGGTTGTTTTGTAGAGATGGAGAACGGAAAAGGGAGTCATGCTGCTAATAGCAATGGACGTGCTAATGGCCACGTAGAGTCTCTTAGATCTATTCGATATAGAGTGCATGGAGAAGAATCTCGTATTCGATACTCGCCTTTTTCGAGGATTCCCCGTTGTCCCTGTAGGACGACGTACACCTACCCTAATGAGCTGGTATTGTCCCTTGACGATGAGCGTCAGCAGTTGGTGAATACCAACAGAGCCTTACTTCAGGAAATCGAGCAGTTGAGCGCTATGATAGACGCTCAAGGTGCCAAGATCGTGGAGCTCGAAGCGACGGTGGTAGATGAGAGGACTAGAGTTGAGGCTACTGGTGTTGAGATTCGGAGGACTAGAACTCGACTGGTTTGGGTAGTCGAGGAGGTTCGGGATCGGGCCGTCGAGATTTTAGCCGACACTACCATATTGATAGAGGAGGTGATAGAAGCTGTCGATAGCTCAGTTCGTGAGGGCACTCCTGAAGAGGAACCTTTCGAGTAGGATCTGGAGGAGGATGTTCAGACTAGTGGTTCGGATGCGAACTAGACTAGGATGTTGACTTTTGACTTTTGTGACTAGAATTACTTGAGGTGACGCTTGTAAAGCTCTTGGCGTCCATTGCATGACTAATTGCACTTTTGTGGCACATGTATGCTATATTTTTGCAAATGCTCCATGACTTGCTAATTGTATGAATTTCGAATTGTTAATATATGCTGGTTAATGTTATTTCCAATGTTTTTCATATTGGCTTTTATTTTAAGTATTTTCTCGCGTAATTATTTTATTTCTTGCATTTAGACATAACTAAAATCATGGATGGACGAATGAGAGGTAGAGGTCGGGGGCGTAGGGTTAGGTAAACCCAACCTCTATGGGACGATCAAGGATCGACAACTAGGCCAACTCAAGGACAAGGGCATGTAGAGGGTGACCAAGTGGCTATTGCCATCAACCGCATGACGAATATTTTAGCAATTAGCCGAACGAGAAGGTCAAGGACCTATTAATCAACCTGGAGTTTAGGATAAAGGGGATGATAGGGTTTTGGAGAGTTTTTGAAATTTGTTTCGTTTGAGTTTATCGGAGGACCTGACCCTGAGTTAGCAGAGAACTGATTAGAGAGAATGACCAATATATTTGCTACCCTAGATTATACTAAGGAGAGACGAGTGAACTTTACTGCCTTTCAATTTGAGGGTGTAGCACGTGCCGGGTGGGATGTGATAAAAAAAAATAGGAAAGAGCGCAGATCTCTTGTACCCGAGAAAACTTACCAAGGAGTTTAATGAGAAATTTCTCCCGCCCTTAATTCAAGAAAAAAGGGAGGACGAATTCATAAAGTTGAGACAGGAAACTTTTAGCGTGGCCAAATATGAAGGAAAATTTACTAAGTTTTCTAAGTATGCTCCGGAACAGGTGACTAATGAACGGAAAAAATAAGACGCTTTGTTCAAAAACTTAATGTGGAGATTCAGGAGGGGTTAGTGGCAGCCCAAATCTCTACTTTTACTGAAACCTTAGAAAAAGCACAGAGAGTCGAAAGTGCAAAGTTGCAAGTTAGAGATTTCCATGCTAAGAAAAAGAACACTCCTAATTACTCCTCTGGACAAGCAAGTTAAAAGTACACCACCTTCTAAAAAGGAAAAAGGAACAGGAGGAGTAGAGACATCCAATAACCAAAAGGGACTCAATCAAGAGGAGGTTACAATGGACGAGATCAATTGAAAGGGACACCTTCTGGAGGTCAGGCTGTGACTCCTCAAATTAGTTGTGATTACTGTGGTAAATCCAATCATGTGAACAATGATTGTTGGAAGAAATCGGGAAAGTGCTTGTACTGTGGTAATGCCGAACATCATCTCGCAAGTTGTCCAAGAGTGCCGAAGGTAGGAGATAGTACTCAAAGGTCAGAAAAATCGGCATCTAAACAAACTAGTACTGGAGGAAGTCGATCTAAAGTGATGGCTAGAATTTATGCATTAGGTCAACAACAGGTTTTTAATTCCACTAAGGTCGTCAAAGGTATGATTCTTGTTTTCCATTACTTACCTAAGGTTCTAAGTGATCCTGATACCACACACTTATTTACAAACTCAATTTATGAGTGGGATAGACGTAAGACCAATTAAGTTACCCTATCATTTGGAAGTTAAAACACCTATTGGGGAATCAAAATTTAGTTGCTAACTTGGTATATAGAAATTGTGAGATATGGGTTGGAGAGTGTAAGTTATTGATCGATTGATAAGTATAACTATTAACGAATATGATATTATCTTAGGTGTGAATTTCAAGGACGAAATTCTTTTTAAGGAAGGATGTGAGAACCCGAAAATTTTTTTCTTATTTTTATCTTATTTTACTAGCTTATTTAATTATTTATTCACCTGTTTTCTCCGAATAATTTATTCAACCATTTTAAATCCATTTACATGGAACGATATCTCACTTATATTTTTAAAATGTCCGTTAGCAAATTTAATTTTTGAGAGGCTCGTTTAGTGAGAAATAGCGAGTACACGTTTTTCGAGAAATATTCGATCCGAGAGTGCAATAATTTGGAGAATTAAGAATGATCAATAGTAGACTAAGAAAAGTTAATTGAGGGATTAGAGGTGAGTTGGTTCAAATTTTCGCTTTAGCACGTGCGCGTCGATAGTTTCTCGATAATCGTGCCAGTACAACTAAGTGGAGATTTGAAAAATTAACACTAGACTACTAAGGGTAAATAATTATAGTGTTAAAGGAAGTACGTTGGAGGATAGTACATGAGTGAATCAAACCGAGAGAAAACGGTGGTACGAAACTCCTGCGCGACAACTATTCAAAGTTGACTTTTGTACCCAACATAAAGCTACTTTCTTCCATTCTTTCCCTCCAAGTTTCATCACACAAAACCCTCCTCTCTCTCACCTCTCTCTCCGGCCGACTCTCTCTCAAGGAAGGAAGGAAGAAAAGTTTCTTCATCTTACTCCAAATCTTGTTCCATTTCCCTCATAAATTTTCACCCAACTCACATACTACTTGGAGGTTAGTTCTAGTTTGGAGAAAGACATCATCTAGTGGAATTTCTTGGAGCTCTTGTGGTGAAAATTTCTGGTTTCATCTAAGGTTAGAGGTAAACCCATCAACTTTTCTAATCTTTCCATTTAATCAAAGTTTAGTGGTTAAGTTTTACATGGGTTTACAACCCCAAGCAAGAAACTAGGTTAGAGGACTTGAGGAGTTTCATTTCTTGTTTTAATCTCTAAACTAGCGGACTTGATGAGACCTTTAAGATAGCTTCCTTGAGGATTTGTTGCTTGATTGATGTTGATTACATGTTGTATGAGATGATATTGGTTAGAAAGTGAAAGGAAAAATCGAAGGAAAATGGATGCAAGAGAGCTGGCCGAATTTCTGGTTATGATGTTCTGTTTTAATTTCGAATTTTTATTCTTGTTTGGCTGTGAAATGGATGGACATATGTTGTATATTGTGTGTACAAAGTGTTTTCCAAAAATCATTTCATTTGGTTGCTCAAAACTAGGGTTTTCGAAAATGGAAGAAATCTGGAAATGGTGATCAGGATGTCCGGATAGTAGCTCTTTGTTTGAATGTAACTCTTTGTACAAAAGTCAAAATTGAGTGCCGTTTGTGGCATTTGAAACTAGACATTCAAATCTTTCTAACGGTATAAAAACCATCTGCTGGTTCGAAATGAGTGAACCGTAGTGATTCAACAAAATCGACTGTCCTGTTGTGACTATCTATCCGAGAGGAATGGAGAAACTGCATCTTGTGGCTCTATTTTCTCTCACTTGTGAACTGATTTTTGGAAACATTTCCTTCTGATGAAATGTATCATTTTGAACCTAGTTTCCAATGCCACCAACCATTCTTAATTTGAACTTGTATTTAGTGAGATGTGGCCTGATTTCGAAAGTGCAGCAAAGCTGGAAAACTGGAAAGTTTTTCCTTTCTTGCTGGCCGAATGGTCAAACTGATGTTGGGATCTTTTGTTTCGAAAATTTTGATGTCAATTACCCATAAATTGCTTATTGAATATTTATAGGACCTTGGTTTCAAAAACGGATCGAATTGGGGCTGATTTCAGTGTGCAAAACGTTTGAAAAAGAAAGAAAAGCAAGAGGGCAGATTAGCCTTGAAACATTTTACGAATTTTGGTCATTTTATTAACTGCCTTCCCACATGAGTTTTTGCTTGAAATTTGATAGAGAGGTAGTCCACATATGAAAGTTTAAGTGTACCAAATTTGGTGTAATTTCAATACCATTTCGATACCCAACTAACGACCCAAAGATGGCTCTTCAAATCTGGAAAATTCCTGATTAGTTTACAGAATTCATCCAACTTTAAACTGTTATATCCTGATGCTCAAAGCTCCGAATTTAGTTCCGTTTATCGTGTTTGAAACCTTGTTTGGAACTCTTATTGTGTGATAAATTTCAAGGGCTGATTCACTTTCTGTGAATTATACCGAATTTCCAAAGATCGCTGGAAAACCAAAACTAGTTCAAACCTGTCTTCTTGGAACTGAAACTTTGAGCTGAAAAAATGAATGCTTTCTGTTTGGAACCTTGTGAAAGTGTCTTCTAGGAACTTTTAGTATTTCAAATCTAGTTTTTGGTATAAAGTTTTCTATTTTTGGACGTGCAAAACTCAAGATTTGATTTTTCAAAGATTGTCGTGCAAAGCTGAAATTTCATGACTTGTTGGGAAATGAGTTTTTGGAAACTTTTCCCTATCTTTTGATATTGATTGATCGTTTTAAACTCAATTTCATGGAGGAAATCAGTTTCTCTTGTGTTATTAAACCCTCACTTTTGAATCTCGATTTTCGAGAGATTGAGGCTTTTTGAGACATTGTCTTAACTTAAAACGAACGTACATTCTTCCTTGTTTGGCAAGGAGTTTGTAAGTATTTGTGAGTGATAGATAATTGTTATTTTTTCAAGCGCTCAAGAGGATCTTGAAGAGAATCCCGGAGCATATCACTAAAGATCTTTTGCACTTACTCCCTTATTTTGATTTGGTGAGTGTCAAGTGCATTAATAATTACCAATTATGTGAATTGCTTCTTATAGATTAAGTGGTTTACAATTGTCGAGTCGAATCTGTACTTTATCGCACTTGTTCTCTTTTAATTGATTATATAATTGAATTGCTCATAATTGAATTGTAATTGTGGTTGTATTTGCCGATTGGAGTGAATGTCATCAGTTTATACTTGTATTCGTCGATTAGAGTGAATCTCATCGACTCATAATAGAAATTGGGGGACACCCAAATTTCAATTGGCCGATCTTGCAACTCGAGCCAGCATGGGCTTGGTCGAGAAGCTCGATGAACCCTGAGATAATCAACAGCTTGATCTATTAAGAGATCTCGCTTGACATACTCGTGGAGTAGTGCCTTTATAAAAGAAGAGCGGGCCCGAGACAGGGGATGTAACGGTGAACGGGAATGAAAAGTAAGTGGAGTTCTACGGACTTAATACCTACCCGATTTTGACAAAGTGTCATTTCGTGGAGGTATTTGATTGAACCTTGGCGAATTAAGTGGAATCTAGCTCCTGAGAGCTCCTGTATCCTTATTAAGTGTGTTAATGTTGTTTATGAGTTATTTGAATGTCCTTGTTTATTTCTCGTACAAATGTCATTGCTACTTGAACTATGTGTTTACATGTTTTCTTGGCCTCACTGAGCGTCAACTCACTCCATTAGTTTTGTTTTTCCTTAACAGGAGCTTGGAATGGAAAAGAATTTTGGAGAAGCCGATTTGATAACTTTTGATTAGTATTTTGGGTTGTATTTGATTAGCCGACTTCTAGTGATTGTACTTTGGAAAAGTGATGTACTTTTGAGAACTTGTGTTGTAAGATTTGAATATTTATTTAAGGAAGCGACTTTTCTTACTTCGACTATTATTCTTTGGTTGTGTATCTTTAAGTTTGAATTGAAATTGTATCGAGTCCTAACGAGAGTTGGACAAGTGTTCCGCGGATACCCTTGGATTCGCCCTTGGAAGAAGTGGGGGCGTCACAATAATCATTCCTAACTACTTCATATCAAAGCAACAAGAAGTTCATCTTTTTCCTAAGATATGAAGACCTTAGCTAAACATCATGTTAAGTACAACCAAACATGAATAATACTTGCAACTAAACATTCAAAATAAGCACGAGAAAAAGAGTATAGGAAAAAGAATTCTCATTCAATTTCTTGAAATTGAATCCTTAAACTCCTTTATAAGTTGATCTTTTAAATAAGCAAAGTGCAGGAGTATCCCTTCACTTTCTCTATTAAACTCCATCGATAAACTAGACTAACAACTACTACTAAAACTATACTAAGCTAAGCTACTAATTTTTCATCCTTTCCACTCTCTACTCTACCACTCCATACTTTGTCTTGTGAAGAGCTCTTCTATTCATAGAGGGATTTGAATGCAAAAAACAATGTCTAATTATGATAAAGAATCTTCTTGAGCAGATAAATTTGCTTTATTATAATTGTAGAGCATCTTTTGCAGTTTTTTTGGGCAATTCCCATCAAAATTTGATCATTCAAAAAGGTTATGTGAATAAAATACAAGTTGTAAAGTAAGTTGCAAGCCAAAATAAGGGATCTGCGACCCTAGATCCTTGAGAAAGGTTCACAGTTCAACTCGAGTTCTCCTCCTTTTGCAAGTTGGCTCTTTTTGCTCAATCATTAATATTGCTTTGTTTTTGCATCAATTTCAACTGTAAATTTTTCAATGTTGAAAGCCAAATTAGCTCTTGTGTAAAATATAAAAGTTGTAATTCTTTGAATTAGCTCTGCTATACATCAAGAGTCATCTCATTTGGATGTTTATAGAATGGTAAATGACCAAAAAAACCCTTGATTGGTCAATCTCCTATTTCAACTTTCAACAGCAAAATTGTCCAATTGTATTTTGATTTTTGATCGGGAAAACTCATGAACTGGATTTCAATGGCTTATAACAATTGTATATCTTTCTCTTAGTTTCAAGATGATTCAAGAATAACGTCAATCTAATACTTGTATCAAACTTTCCTTCTATTGCACTTGAATGCTTTTCACACTTCGACCATTTTGCACTTCATATTCACTCTAAAACACTTCAAATTTTCACAAATCAATTAAAATAACCTTCTCTTAATTCATGAAATGCCAAAACTTAAAAAAATCACAAATTTGAACATTAAACTATACTTTTGCATGTTTTGCCATAAAACACTATTTGCATGAAAAGTAATTATAAAGGAGTTCAATTCTTCTATTTTAACTTAAAAACACACCAAAAATAAAAACTAAAATTTCACTAAAAATATGTAAATATATACTAATCATTTTTCTGATTTTCTTTATACAAACTAAGTGACACGCTAGCAATATAACAGCACTGGCAATAATTTGTTAGTCTAAAAAAATTGGCACATACATAGTGGCATGGTCAGTAGGATTGTGTTAGGAGTAAGAGATAAACAAACCATACCAAGACACAAAGATACCAACAAAGGTACGACTCTCAATTTTGACGAAGCCACACCGCACTTAATGACCCATGAAGAAGTCCACTAGCACCCACGATTCCATGGTTGGTGTTGACACTGACACAATGAATATATCAATGGGCAACCTATTGGCTCTTCAAGCCAGGGTTGTTGAGACATAGGAGGCTCGTTAGGAAGCTATGGAAAAGAATCGGGACCTGTGCTTGGAGCAGATGATGAATAAAATCACCGATCGCATGACCGATAAGTTCAATCAGGAGACCCAGGGGATGAAAGAAGTGTCGATCCAAGCGACTTCATCCTTGGAGGAGGAAGTCTGTAAACTCCATCAAGAGATGAGTGCCATAGCTAACATGATGGGGTCAAAATTGGACATCTGATGATCTTAACAATTTGCTATGTTGTTTGAATCTCAGACTTGGAGTAGGTAAAGATGGTGACAGCAAGTCCTACGAGCAAGAAAGCCATAATGGTCCTTAGTAAATCAGTAGGTGATCATAGTCCAAAAGAGCCAATTATAATGCAAACATCTAAGCTACAGACTAAGCCTACTGCTGTTGGGAAAGGTAAGATGGTCGTGACTACTAATACCCACTAATTAGACAAAAAATCAAAATTACCCCCAGGTATGTTGAGGATAGTAGAAAGAGATCACGTTACCGATTGTCAACCCAAGGGCAAAGCCAACACCATCAGTCGATTACAAGCAATAGATCGAGAGAAACATATCACCCATTCTCCCCCATGAGTGATCAACAGAAGTGGGTTGATCAAGTCACGTCAATAAGTGATCGGTAGAGATGGGCTAATCAAGTGATAACAATCTCCACCGATAAAAAATGCTATGTTGGTCCCTAATAAACGTATGACTGACCATGTAGTGAAGGAACCCATGGTGACCCACAGGCTTGGATTCACTCGACGAAGGGAAAGAGTGAGTGGTAGCAAAGGCCAGGTAGTGACCACAGAGGATGGACACTGATCAGTAGCATGGTTCGAAGACTCGGCCGAGTCGGCACCGTCTCGGCCTAGGCCGAGACGATACCGCGACGATTCGAGACCGAGATACTCGTCTCGCCGAGAAATCGGCCGAGACGTCACCGCGACGGGTTGTCATGGTCGAGTCACCCCGAGTCAAGTTGAATTCAATAAAAAAATTTAGAAAAAAAGAAAAAACAGGATTAAAAAGGGGAAATCCGGGGACCTCTCTACCGCCTGTATCGAACCATGGCTAGTACTGATGATCCTTCATACAGGGAAAGAAATGCGAGTGATGAACAAGTTATAAAAGACTTCATGGGGCCTTCTTTAGATTAATCATAGTGGTTTCCTATTCTATTTCCAGACATAATTGGGACAAGCTCATCTGAAACACCGGACATAATTGGGAGAAGCACTGGGACCGCAGCTCAATTACATCGACCCTTGGAGTAAAAACTACAGCTAGATCCTAACACACGAGAAGGAGAAGTCAAAGGTTGAAATCATTCATTGGGAAATAGAAACAAATTTGCCACAGTACTATCACATGAAAACAAATTTGCCACAGTATATCTTTTTACATATTTGCCTTTTATCTAATATGATTTCTTTTTATTTTTGGCAGGAGATTGATCAAAATATTCCAACTTTATGCTATAAATAAATCTTTAGTTTGTATTGTTAATGGTTGATATTACTTTTGCAATTATTAGTTTTAAAATTGTGGTCTATGTTATTTTGATTTTATTTGTGATGCCATTGTCTTAAATAATTAAAAGTACTTATCGTGTTTAATATGTATAAAAATAGTACATTTTACAAATTTTCTTTTGCTATTTTTTATTATTTTTGTTTAGCATACTTTTTTTATATTATTAACAGTTTTTAAAATATTAAATGCTTTAAAATTTACGTCTCACCGAGACCGCGACCGATATACCGAGACCGATGTGGAACGTTCCGGGCCGCGACCGCGACCGCGACTTTGAACCATGATCAGTAGAGGCCAGTTCCTCTCACGTTTTAGTAAGTAAGAAATCAAACCTTCCACCAGGCATGCTGAAAAAGTCAAAGTTGTCACTTACCAAAAATTAGTCTGGAGGCCAAAATCAGTAGTCAAAATCAATCTCAATTGGCAGAACTGATGGTCAATGCGATAAAAGTGATGACTATTCCAATCTTTTGCCAATGGGAAATCAATTGCAAAAGGTTGATCAGGTTAGGCAATCTCAATATTTGCCTAATATGTTAATCAGCCTTTATATGTACTCCTAGCCATTAGTGTAGGAGATATCAGCACAGATGCCATCAAGTGTTCCTAGCACCATGATTGCCTGATATTGATAGGAACATTTGATGCACAAAACAGCCTTAGCCAATCCATGATATAGCTAAATAGTAGATATAATAGTACTACCCAAGGGTAGCTATTCACCATTAGGATAGCTTATCTATATAGTTGTTGCAGCTAATTAGGATCACCACAATATGAGGTGTTAGTCTATCCACACCCACAAGTGGTCGCTTATGATAGGTGGAATGGTTAAGAAATCAATACTGAGCCAATCCATATTACAGTAGAGAAAGTGTCCAAAGAAATATCAGCTATGCAACCGATGAAGGATAAATAAATTAGCAAGATGTCAAAAAAATGATTGACCACATGGTGACTGGCCCCTTTGATGGAAAACCAATCTTGCTTTTGGATGGGAACTAAGTTTTTACCAGACTCAATCAAGGATTAGGATCAGATGGAGGAAGCATCTCATTGGTGCATTCCCAGTTCATTATCGACAGTGAAATTTATCGATATCAGTCACAAGGTGCAAAAAAACAAGAAGATGACAAGTCAATTTCTTAGCCGATTTAGACCAACACCATTGTGTTGCAAAGTTACAGTGGTCGAAGAGAAGATCATGGGTGCCACTTCAACAAGAAGGGCTATTCGATTCGAACAGGTCCAACAAAATAGAGCTAAGTTGAAAGAAGGATAGTTTCAAGGGTTGGCACTCAAAGACACTAACTATAATATGTCCACACACGGGGGAATGCCAATTTCTTAACTACTGAGGAGGCAGATGTAGTGAAAGTCATTGGCAACCACAAATTTTTGGTTTGGCCAAGAATTTAGCAACTAATAATGTGATTATCAGCATCAGCAGTAAGAAGGGAGTCTATCGATGACAATAAGAAAATCATAATATCATCAAGAAAGACCTCTTCAAGTTCGCAGATAAAAGCAAAGTACCAATAGAGTTTATGAGGAACTCATTTTAATAGTTTACCGATATCGACATGATAAATATCTGTACCATGATTAGATACAAAAAACTGATGTTGATCAAGTATCCACTTATGTGGTAATAAGCAACTCCATAAGAAGATTCACCGACACATGGGGCATTCGAGCTATTGACATATGGTTCTTGCTATTATAGGATGATCAATATGTTGCAGTGGTATGTACTAAAGGAAAAGAAATCAATAGGATATAAACATGAACAATTCGCAATTGTGCATGGCTAGCGTTCCTTTTAATGGGAAAACTGAAGCAAGCGAGCTATAGCCTGATGTATAATAAGCAAAAGGAAGAAGATACCAAAAAGCCATTGATTGTTTATGCTGATGTCATAAATGAAGAAGATTATGAAGAAATATTTGTGGTAATGAATTGCACGAGTTATCAACAAATTTGGCCAGCTTCAATTATGTGAAGATGGATGTAGAAGATCCAGAGATGCATGTTAAGGACATTTTTCTATCCCCATAGAACAATCAAACACTTCATCAATTGTCCAAACACCGATGAACTATTTGAGGGGGGCATCTGTTGGTGCAATATTTATCATTTATCGGAAGATAGGTAATCAGCCATATTACCACTTATTAGTCGATAGATAATTGGCCATATTGTGCCAACAGGTCCAATTTATAACTAATCGATAGATAGAAGTAAATGAAGACTTGATTGGTAACAACTCGTCATAAGTCAACAACCAATAATTTATCATCCACGTTACTAGCTCAAAGTTAGGGTTGACAGGTGTGAGTATTAAAGGTTCCATGAGAAATTGACAACAATGGCCGATATTTATGTACTAATCTATGCATGCAAATACATGGTTGCTGATATGTATGAGGACGCCAATGAATTGGTTAGATGTTGATTAAGGATAGAGCCAATGGTGGCAATTGGTCCAAGAAAAGATATGTGCATCAACTCATGTCCCTAAAAATTATGGATGTGGTGGTTACATTATCTCTAAAGTATAGGAGTGGATAATTACCACTACCCATGATGAAGTTAAAATAAATGACATGGGCCATGAAACTAGTAGGTTCATCAAAAGAAACTACTCTTGGTTTGGGAGAGAACTTGCCATTATAAATATAAAGAGAAGCATTAGATTGAGGATGCCACTTTCACACTACAAAAATATGGCAAATCTAATGCTTCTTTCTTTTTAACAACTTTCTTAGAAGTTATACACTAGAATTAGGGTTTTTCAAATTTGTTTCCTAGAATTATTAGGCTAAAAGTTAGGATTTCCAGAATTTTCATGTAATCTTTTGATTCTCAATTCATGTTTTTTCAACATATTGATGCTAGTTTTGGTACAAATTAGAGAGTTGAATTCGAATGTTCATTCCACTTTCAAGCAATCTGCATGAGTTCACTATCATACTTTTATAGCTCATCAGCTTTAGTTTACTCACCAGCTTTCATTATTAGCTCTTGTTCTTTTATCCTTTCCTGATAAATCGGTTATTCCTATCACGAATTTTAAGTCCTTGAGACTACTTAAGGCGAGACGAGCAGCAGTTGTTTTAGGAGTCAGAAATTCATCAACGCTATCTCATCCTACACCAAAATTGATATGTTTACAAGGTTTTCTTGGTTTTTCTCATACAAAGTAGGTGACAGCTAGAAAAATGAACTTCGGCCAGAAAAATGAACCGCATCGGCAATAGTTTGTCCGCCTGAAAAAATCTGCAAAAACAACTTCATTACAAGTCTACTTAAATTTCTGTCTAAATGAACTACCGACGCACAATTGTCTAATAGGTACCACATTATAGAGTGACTAACACCCTATGGTATGCCATTAGTTTATTAATAAACAAGGTATTATTTATTTTAATTTTCATTTCTAGTGGTAACTGAGTATATATCTCAGGACATATAGTTTAATTTGTGCTCAACAAGTTTGTAAGTCATACAACCAAATTGAGCATTTCTAAATAGAAGAATGCAAAACAGATCAAACATTAACTTTCTCATCAAGCCCTTCCCTTTCTCCCTCAGCCTGTAAACTAAAAAAAAAATGTTAATTTTAGTGGGCATGAAGAATTTTTAAAGCAATGCCATTTCCTCCCTCCCAAAATAGATAAATATACACATATTTGTATGTATATACACATACATGCATGCATACATTCATATCTATTTTTCTATATGTGTAAAAAATATATAAAAATTCTAGATAATTAAGTTTATTTTCAATAACAAATTAAAGTAATATTGCTTTATCAAATTAGAGAAGCCTATAAACATCTAGTGCTCATAATTGATCCGCGTTACATTGAGGAAATAAATCTAATGAATACTGTAAATTAGGTGAACTTAAATTTTCTAATTTTGCAGCCCTAGATATTTTAAAATTGTCTTTTGCACTTTAGGTTTCCCCCCCTTTTTTTTGTTCTTGTTTTTACTTTTTACAATTTAGGTTCTCCCTCACTGCCTCCTCGTATAAAGAAATGTTTTAACATTATACTGCATGAAAAAGAGTAAATCTCATTATTCATATTGAAACTTTTTGCTGTGTCACTTTAATATCCAAATTTTTGAAGTTCTGTTTGATTGGGTTAAACCACAATTCCAACCAACAAACAAAGTGCTTCTTTTAACTTTGGCACATGCAAAATACAGGCCAACGATAAATGCGCGAACATGCAAGGAACTAGCGCAGGTTGGAGGAGGGGCGGCGACCTTCAGAGGTTAGGATTTTCTACCAAAATTCTATTACTCTGCAAACACCACCCCCCCCCCCCCCCCAACCGACACCAAAACCCCAAAAAAAAATCTTCGAAGTCATTTTTTGTCCCTTCTAGTTTTTCTTTTACAAATTTTCACAATTAAACCAGCTCTTGATTAGTATAACGTAACACATAAAAAATGATTCAGAAGGAAATAAAAGATAAGCTAAAATTTAAGCAATATTACAAGCTAGTAAGTGTCATATAAAAGGCCAACTCTGACTGGTTAGAATACCTGCAAGCAAGAAATGGACAAATGGGAAGCAGTACAGCAGAAACAGGAAGGCATCAGGAAGATCCAACTGTGACTCAGCAAGATCCAAGCTTGATCAACATGAGGGTGGCAGTGCTAAAACGGGAAGGAGACAAAACCATAAGCATTGGAATTACTGCAAAACAATTGGTTGGGTCAAGAAGTAACAGCATGGTCGCTTGGACAAAGAGGATCAGGGAAGCAGCTACAAGATCAGGCAAAAGCTGTTAGACTATGCATCATAAAGGCAATTGAAAATGGATGGAGGAAGGTTCAAAGAGGATGCTCATCCAAGACGCTGCTGGATCAGATAAAGGCAAAGACATCAGGAGGGATCGAAGCTGCTACAATTATAGAGGATATCCAACAATTAAGCCACTTGTTTCACATGTGCTCTTTTGTTAGTGTTAATATAAACAATGATGAATTATGCTCGGGTCTTAGCGAGATAGTTCTAGACAACTTGTGTCATATGGAATGGTCCTAAGGACCTATAGTATTCCTTTTTGCTAAATGCACAGATGTAAAGACTAGGGGCCTTTGCCCCCCTAACTGAACAGTTTTGTCAGCAATATATAACAATTATGGTTTCAGGGGGATAAAAGACTTAGATTTGTCAGCAATATATAACAATTATGGTTTCAGGGGGATAAAGGACTTAGATTCAAACAAGTATCAGTACTATCAAAAAACAAAAAAAGCATCAAGAGTAAAAACGTTTACCAAACTCAACTTTACATTTTTAAGCATTCACTCCCCCCAACTTTGTCATTAAATTTTCACTTTCTCCCAAACTTCATCGTCTATCGAAATATTTCTTTATCATTATATACTCAAATTTTCGCCCATATAGACTAAAATCTTGATTCCGTCTATATAAGCAAAGGCTTCTATTCTCCTCGGCGCTTTCTTCCCCTGCCTTCTGGTGGCTGAAAACTTGGTTCCCTCAAGATCTGCCCACTGTTGGTCTTCTTTCCGAGAAGCCTCCCCGTTTCGAAATGGTGTTCCCCGTTTTGGAGCGGTGTTCAACTTCTTGCTTATGAACCTTGGCAATTTTAGCTCTGTATCCAGCACAGAAACTTTATCAATGTTCTCTTGATTTTGCTGTCTCTCATGCTTTTATTAGTACTCGCAAATTGCATATTCCATTGTTTTTCAACTGTCAAAGCGAAGCATAATTGGGATGAGCCTAAAATAAAATGTGAATGCGTAATTTGATAGATTTTGATAACTTCAAGTGTAACTTGTCCAAAACATAAGTCTAGTGTTCAGAGTCATAAACGTTGAATACGTAGAGAGTGCAAAGGTAAAGTTCGATCTTTACTGTTTAACCTCGGCTATCGTTTGGTCTGAAGATTTCTGCAAACGAAAGTAAGGACAGGAAACATATAAAGTTTAGGTCCATCTTCAATATTTCGATAATTTTCAGAATTGGTTATGGAAAAATAATGATTAAAAACTAGCAATCTACTCAAGTTTAAAAAAAAAAAAAAAGAAACTCAATAAAGTGAATGATAATACCTCACAGTTTAAAGACATGGGGGCTTGAATCTTTAGACTTTACTAAACAATCATATACTTCTAAATCTTCAACAATAGAAGTTGAAGAGAGGGTGCAGGTAAAAGCTAAGTACACAATAGACCTGAGGAAGAAGTTGAATACACTATCAAACAGGAAAAATCCATTTCCAGTTAAACAGCAGCAATTCAGTTGTCTCGCCAAAACACTGCTTTAAGCAACAGGTTAAAATTGGTACAAAAAATGACAGCATTCAACTATTTCACTGACTTGTTTGACAACCAAAACCAGCTGGGGGGTTTCCAGGGTGATGGGTGCTGGCGAACATTAATAAAATGAACAAATTGCTTTGACAATCACATCAATGCCCATGCGCGCCATTGGACAATCCAGTTACAAGCTAAACTACGTATCAGGCGTCCAATTTAATTTTATGTCAACGTATTGTTGGAACGAACCCGTGACATAGGCAAGACTTGCTCTAACGCTTGACCCACTGGAAGCTCTTTCTTGCTTTTGCTTTTCCAGGCTTTTTCCTTTCAACAACCCTCGAATCCCGTGTCAAAAAACCACCTAAAAATGACAACTGACAAGGTCAAAAGCTCCAAATTTGACATATAACCAAACGTGAAATGCAAGAAGGCAATGTTTCAGGTCGCAATTGAACACACATTTGACGTACAATTGTACAAACAAAATAATAGATTACTTTTGATTTAATCATCATGTTTTCAAGATCAGTACATGCATGCTTGTACTCCTTAAAAAATTCAGATTTGGTGAAGAAAGACCAAAAATCTAGTCTTTCCCTATTGTAAGATGGAAGAAGCAGCAAGGTGAAGAAACCAATTAAGAAAGATAACACTGCTCCAAGTAAATGTACCTTCTCTCAAAGGAGGACGTAAATCTGGTGCCCAGTTTTGCAGTGCCCGGCTGATGCCCAATTGAATAGCACCAACCTGACCTGTTCCGAAGAGCGAACAATAACAATTAGCTGATAACAGGAGAAAATTGCTAAAGTTGAATTGAATCATCAAATAACTCGTCCTAGGCAGGTAGAATGATTCCACACACAGCTTGCATGATTAAGGAACCATGTGGTTTTAAATTTGCTCAAAAAATTAATCCCACAGTAAGGACTAAAACCTCAAACACCACCAACCAACCTCCCAAAAGAGACCCCAAAAAAAAAGCAATAATAATAATCAAAGAAGAAAGACTGAAGCAGAGCTAAGTTACATAAAAGAAACACTGGGGTTTCACTGGTTATCAAAGAGCCGCAGAGATAGCCTAGGATTCAATGCTGCCAAAAGAGCACCAAAGAATAGGGTCAAAAGAGGAACCAGGTCCAGATGTATTTCACTATTTTGAATCTCAACAAGTCTTCTTACTGAAACCTGACTGACTTAACCCTAAATTAACAAGAGAATTCATGCAATACAATGCTCAAAGATTTCATAATCAATATAATTTACATTCTTTCAATTTGCCTTTGTCAGCTAAATTTTATATTTGTACAACAACTCATGAGCGAGTAATAACATGACTAGGAAGAAAAGTACATAAAAGTGGAGGCCAAAAGGAAATAGTGCTCTGATGTTTATATCAATTTTAACAACAATACCATGCAGGTTATAACTACGAAAAGCAGCTCGTGACCAGCAAATATGCAAGATGCTGCAAATTTGAATTCAGTAAAACAGCAATGAGAGAGTATAAGCAGTTCTATGTGCAGCATGAATCATTCAGATTAATATTAAGAAAACACCAAAACAAACATCAAATGCATCTTTCCTTGTAAACTAAGTCTAACAAGTGCCAAAAGAAAGCAAAAATGGCAAATCAAATTCCTTTAAAGCAAACCACAAAGTGTCTTGCTTTCCATGAAAGATATAATTTTTAGCAAAAGATTACTATAGCACAAAATTTTCAGGCCTGCAAGGAGTAAGTCAATGGCATCCTTACCTGATACACCACCCCCTTTTACAGTGCAACTCACGTCCCACACACCCAATGTCTTAGTTTCAGAGAAAGGTCGAAGAAGGGCAGCTCGATGATCAAGCATTGGGAAATAGACATCGAACTCTTTGTCATTCACTACAAATTTACCATCACCAGGTTGAACCCATACTCGAGCTATACTGCATTTCCTCCTTCCTGTCCCATATGCCCTTCCCTTATCATCTACTTGCCTGACTCGCGCCTTTGCAGCCTCCTCCTGCTTCTGGCGCTCGATTTCAGCTCTTGCGGATTTTCTTGTACTCTTTGCATACCGCATATCTTCAATTTCTCGCAGCGGAGGAAGTCCTTGAATTCCTTCAAGGTCCTTCAAAGCAATCAAACTATCCAACATAGCTTCTGTGATTCCAGAAGCTGCAATAAGATCTCCAAATGCACGATTTGGGCCTGCAACAAGAGGATTCGTTAAGTGAATCCAGATGCTAAAAACAAAAAGATATGCATCACTAAGTCATGTAGCTGATTATTAAGTTTTTTTGAACTGATAAAACTATATGTGAAGCTTCTACATCAAACATACTGAAATGCTTTGAATGGTGTGCAAAAAGTAGAATTTGTAGGCACTACCTGCAGGTGACAAACTTTAGCCAAGGTCTTACTTCCATAAACCATCGATTGAAAGCAAGTACTAATGCCTACTATATTTGTCTGAGCAGGCCATCTAGCTAGCATATTCACTAGTGAAATTCGGGAACAATGTTCTACTAGGGAAATAATGCTATTAGTAAAAAGATGGCCAATTCCAAAAACTGCCAACTAATATGGGTAAAGCAAAACATAGACACTATGAGACAGTTATGAATAGGAAAAACAAAACTTAAAAAGTCATAAAAAAGACCATTATTTAAATGAGGATGATAAAAATCTATCGGAAAGCCAAAAAAAATGCATAAGTAAGAACAAAAAAAATCTAAGCATGAGTCTAGATAAATTAATCATAAATGGATGACATTTTTAGCCTCATAAAGCTCAATTGAACTTTTCCAATGTCAGTTTTATTCAAAAGTCTGAGAAAACTTGAATTTCTATGCCAAATCTGTTAGTTTGAGTTGCTCCAAACATGTAAAAGTGTATTAATCTTCAAATCTATTATTTGCAGTACTTTTCCAAGAAAAATATCTTATTCTTTCCAACTATTGCTCTCATTAATGTATTTTTTTTTTTTAAAAATGTTCTACCCCACTTTGGACTTTGGTTTTGGAAGTTTCTTTGACTTAAAAGAGTAGTATTCTATGCATCAAGTAATTAATAATCAGGATGTTAGGCTGCAATACAGATCAAAGATGCAAGTTTGCAAATCAAGAACTCAATGAACTCTCAGCTATTTAGTTACAAATTATGGTCAAATCTTTAGATACTTTTCGCTTTTTATTCTGACAAAAGAAACATTAAAATGTCTTTTATCACCAATTCTAATCAGCAACCATGCCAACTGTGTACCAATAATTGCTTCCATTAGCGTTACTCTTTTCTGCGAAAAAGAAGCAGAAAAAGACTTTCTCAAGCTTTTCCACATCCATGTCAAGATCATGTCTGTATAGTAATAATGTGGCAGTAATCCATTTCTCAAGCATTTTTACATCCTGTCAAGATCATATCTGATAGTCTAAGCTGCCGTTAACATTTATAACCTCAGAAAACTCATCAAGTCTAGAAAATTGCAAAATACTCCCATTCAGAGCCATGGGGTGATAAAGTTGTGCAGTTAAAACTGCATCCCCAGTATACTTCGGCCCTCAAGATGGGAAGGAAGCTGTAAAATTAAAAGATTTCTCAGGACAGCATGAAGGAGCTGATTTCAGCCAATACACAGGCTACATGGTGGTGAATTTGAATGTTCTGGAGCTTTTGTTATTAGTTTGATGAGTTGCGTCAGAATTTTTCCACCAAACCTCTAGCGTAGTGGCTGAATGGAGTTACTAGGATTTCAAACTACTATTAGCTTCCATTTGCCTCATCCTTCGGGCATTATGTAACTCATGCCTATCAATTCTTTGCTTTCATACTTTCCTTTCTTCTATTAGAACCATTTCTTAATCCCATTCATTGGAATATAATTAGCCATAGTAAATCCTAAACTGACCTCAAATGCAATTCAAATAGCATGTAGGCAAGTTATAGACTCCAAACCTCATTAGCCTGAAATTACCAAAAATATATATATATATCTATTATGTGGCCAAGAACCTCGATAACACACAATCAGCTCAAAACGGGAACAAGCTAGATAGCTTTCAACAAGAACAGTCCACTTAAGCATCCATGCTTAAAATACAGAATCCTATACAATCATCATAACCACCAAAGGGTTGAAAACCGATAAAAGTGTATTATTTCAAAATGCCCCTGTTCAACAACTTTTAAGCATTGAATCCCCCACATAATCGTCAGAACTAACCAAAGAGGGTTCATCATGCACGAAGCTGAATATACTAAGAAAAGAAAACCCGCCTGGGAATCCATAATAGAACACAGAATAATGCCTACCCAAATATATCCCATAAAGCCATGAATTTGTACGCATAAATATGCATCTACTACGTCAAAGCCATAAAATTTACCTTTAAGAACATCAGTAAGAGCTTTCTCCTCAATTTCCAGCTGCTTCTCCTCCTCTGCACTCCTCTTCTTTACCAAATCCTCCCCTCTAGAACCCTCCAATCCCCACTCCCCACTTTCTCTTCTTTCCTCCACTCCCTCTTCCCCTCCGACATCAAACAAATTCCGCTCATCTTCCTTATCCTCCCCAGCAAAACTCCACGGCTTATACCCCTCTGCTGTTGCCCACCCCTCGTGACCATCTCCACCACCCTTCACTTCTTCCATCACCCCTTTAAATATATCAACACCATCATCAACGCCGGCACCCGAATCCAATGATTCTGCCAACCAACAGTCAGACCCATTTGCCGATTCCTTCACTTGCTCCACGTGTTCATTGTTTTCCTCCGATTCTACCCCGAAAATGGACTCGATGGAATCGTCTGCTTCGGACGACAGCTGCCACAGATTTGGAATCGAGTCTTGCGTATCTCCATTGTTGTTGTTGCTATTGTTGCTGGTGGAGTAGAAATGAGGGATTTTGGAAAGATTGGGGTGCGGGTATATGGGTTTGATTGAGGTTAATGGGTTTTGTGGAAAGATGGGATTAGGGCTTTGAAGGTGGATTTGGGAGGAAATTAGGGTCAGAAATCGAAGATTGGAGGATTTGCTGATTAACCGAGAAAGCATTGTCTTCAAAGTGAAAGAAAACAGCGGAGTCGAATAACTGAGAGGGAGGGTTTTGACGGGTTTTAGGCTACTCTATACCCGGGAATCGGGATGGTGATACTGCCACACTAACTATTTTCTAACCGGAGCAATTTTATTCTAAATGACAGAAATACCCTCACAGGCTAAAGAGCATTCGGTCACTATATATATATATATATATATATATATATATATATATATATATATATATATATATATGTATATTAATCGGTCCCTCTATGGTCTCTCTGCGTGTTGTTCTTCTGGTTTTGTGTTACTCTTGAATTAAATGTATCGACCAAAAGACCCAAACATATTCAACACTCAAATGAGGGGTTTTCTTACGGGAAAACAAAAGGAGATTAATAGTACATATAGTGTGGGTTTTGCTATAAAGGAGAAAATATTCAATTACTTTGTCTCCCGTATTGAAATTTTGGAATGGTAAATTATTAGGTAATAGTAAATTTTGTGGCATAGTTGTACAAATATATGTGGATTTTGGAATCTAATGGATGCTAGATTTTGAGAAAAAGAGAAGTATGGGTGTTGCTAGAATTGCAAAGAGGAAAATTTCAATTGCCACAATATTAACTGATAACTTGCAAATACTGATCTGTTGAGATTTTTTAGTGTTAACTGGGTGATTGTAAAACCAAAAAAGTAGTTTGGAAAAAAAAAAGGATTTGATTCTTCTTGTATGCCTCCTTAATTTCATTCCTTACCTTTCAATGGACTCCAATTTAGGCAGTATAGAGCAAGTTTTAATTCTGATTTTCTTGAGAAGCGGAGAAAGATATGATGGAAGAGTTTTTAGAGCAAAGATATGTGAGTAGCATAATCATCTAGGTGAGGATGGTTTACTCGAGTAGAGCAACATAGAAGGAAAGAAAAGGGTTCAAACTATTTTGACTCATTAAGGGTAGTTTTGTCATTTAGAGCAATATTGCTCTGGTAGAAAAATAATTGCTTGACATTTTGTTTGGATAGTGCTTTATTTGCTAAGATTTATTTGTTTGTATCAACACATTTTCAACCATCTTTTTATTTTACCTGTATCACATAAAAATCAAAAGAGTGCTACGGTATTTTTTTTAAAAAAAAATTATCTCAAATAATCTCTTATCCAAACACATTAGCCTTGTTAAGTTTCTAAAACCAAAAAATGGAAAAGAAAGCCAAAAAAAAGGAAGGCAACTCAACTAACTGCCACTAATTTTATGCTCGAGTATTCAGCTTTGTTTTGATGCTTCTTCCTTAACGATGGGTAAAAGAGACTAGAATGATACAGGAATGGGTTTGAAACCCATTAATGAGTTTCAAGTGTAATGACAGTGGGACCTTTTGTTTCATTCGTGTCTATTGGATTGAGTCATTCGGATTGATTGCCCTTCACTACGAGTTTTCTTTTTCTTTTTTCTTTCAGCAATGATATAAGTTGTATTGATGGACAAAAGTTGTACACTTATATGAGCAAAGGCTCAAGTGATTCTATACAAAAGTGCTAAGCACACTATGAATTAATCCATTCCTCATATTGAAAGATGCCTAAAGCATAATCACTGGTCAATTTACATCGCTGATCTATACTCCTATCCAAACAAAAGGAGCATTTCTGAAATAAGGACCTCAGATTGTTGATATCATCGGCTAATGTTGCCATTCTGATGTCCCTGGTTTTCCTTGATGTTATCTCCTTTGGCAATTGGATGACGGGGATATATACTTTAACTTCCTGCCACTTCTGTTTTTTGGCCTTGACGATGGCTAGTTTACGGCTTTAGCAATAACCTGTAGTTGATTTCCTGAGCTTCTATCATTAAGTGCCCAAGCTATCACCACCTAGTTATTGCTGATAGTTGCAATGATCCCCATCCCAACTCTACTTGAATCTTTCTGCACTTGAGTTGTTACTGGGATTTGCATCTCTGCACTCCCCTCTTCTACTGCTATTGGTTCTTCTTTGGTTCTACTAATATTAGCAAAGCTCATTCTCTCATTCTTTCTCCTGATTGTTACCTATTCCTGCCATTCCTGTTGTGCCTTTTGAACAGCTTCCATTGGATGTCTTTGTTTGGCATTAAAATTTCAATCATTTCTATTTTTCTAGATTTTTCAGAGTATATTGGCAACCAGCTCTATATGGTCCGAGCCATTTGTCCTGCTTGTTGCTCCCATAATAGCATTCCACCAAGCTAAAAAGTTTCTTGTATATTCTGCTATTCCATCCCATTGTATTGGTGACATTTTCATACCTCTTGAGCTTTTCTACAATGGAAGAGTACATGCTCAATAGATTTCTCTTACCCTCTGCATATCCTTTACAGATTGGATCACCAGTCTGAGTTCTTCTATGTATTAGTCCATTGACTGGTAATGCTCCATTGATACACCTCCAAGTGAAGTGTTTTAGCTTGCACTTGATGTCCAGCTTCCACAATACCTTCCAGGGTTTCCTACTGGATTTAGCTAAGCTTGTTTCTCCCTCAGCTCCTCCTCTTCTCTTGATCAATTAACCCTTTGCACATTTCCTTGTAGCCTGATTTGACAGTGTAGGTTCCATTTTCACTATGAATCCAATAATTGCAATCATCTCTCCTTGAGGTACTGATAGGAATTTCCAAGATTCTCTCTGCATTCTTCTGATTGAATGTCCTTAGAATCGATGGTTTCTTCCATCTAAAACCACTAATAAGCTCATCTACCAACAACATAGTGCTATGGTGAGGTTTCCTAGAAGTGACTTTGCCATTCTAATTCCCAGGGATCTAATTATTCTCCCAGATTTTGGTAGCCTTGCCATTTCCAAACCTTTTTCTTGTTCCTCTTTCCATGAAGTTTCTTACTCCCATCATACTTTGCCTGATCCAAGAACATTCTTAGGTACTTTGCACTTGAAAATTGAGTCTCTATAGAAGTACTTTGCCATCAAAACTTTACTGACTAATAGGTTTGGGCTAGAGATCAATCTCCATACCTACTTTGCTAGCAATGCTTTGTTAAAGTTTTGAAGGTCCTTAAATCCCAAGCCTCCCCATTTTTTTCTCCTTAGCTAGTTTACTCCATGAACACTAGTGCATCTTGTTCTTTCCTTCAGCTTCTCCCTACTAGTAGTTGGCTAACATGGAGGTCACTTCTTAGTAGAGTTTGTTTGGCAATTTAAAACAGGGCATTGTATAGACAGTCATAGCCATGGATAGGGCTTTTAGCAGGACCTCCTTCCCACTTTCACTAAGTAATTTGTTCTTCTAGCTATTCATTCTATTATTTATGTTGCCCTTGATATAGTCAAAGACTTGCTCTTTAGATCTTGTTATCACCATAGGAAGTCCCAAACATTTTCCTTGAGTTGCAATCTGGAGACTGCCAAAGCATTGTCTCACTTCATTTGCAAAGAATAGATGAGTCATGTTTGGCCTATTCCTACTTATCTTCATCCCTGTCATCCTTTTGTTCAATTCTGCCTGCTTCAGGAGGTTAGAGAATCCCTCTAAACACAATAGAAATAAATAAGGTGGTAACGGATCACCTTGTCTGATGCCTCTTTTTGGGGTTACAAACTCCTTTGGCACACCATTAATGCTGAAAGAGTATGTTACTGAAGAAATGCAACTCATAATTCACTTCCCCCAAACAACACAGAAGCCCATCTTGTCTATCATGGAATCAAGGAATTTCCCCTCCACTCTATCGTAGGCCTTAAACATGGCATAAAACCATCTTTTCCTTGCCCTTTTATTTTTCATGAAATGCAGGTGTTCATGTGAAATAATAACATTGTCTAGTATTTCCCTGACAGGGATTGAGTCTGCTTGATTTTTGTTGATGCAGAATTTTAAAACTTTCTTGAGTCCATTGATCAATATTTTAGAAATCACCTTATACGCAACATTAGATAGGCTAATTGGCCTATAGTTCTTCAAGTTAGTTGGGTTCTGCACTTTGGGGATAAGGGAGATAATTGTTTGATTTCAAGCCTTGAACATATGGCTCGATTAGAAGAAAGACCTAATGGCATTATGATATCATCTTTAACAATATGCCAAAATTTTTGGAAAAGCAAAGGTGTCATGCCATCACTTCCTGGAGATTTATTTGGATTCATGGAAAAGAGAGTTGATTTTATTTTCATTTCATCTACATCTTTAGTTAGTTTTTCATTCATCTCAGTAGTGATTGTAAGAGGTATGCCATTTAATATCTCTTCTAGATCTTCACTTCCTAAGCTAGAAAATAGATGCCTATAATAATCAGCCACTTCCATTCCCAACTCTTCCTCATTTGTTGTCCAGGTTCCATTTTTCCTCTGAATATCGAGCATTCTATTATTCCTTATCCTTCCTTTAACATAGGCATGGAAAAAACTTGTATTCTTGTCCCCTTCTCTCAACCAATTCATTCTTGCTTTCTAAGCCCAATACAGTTCCTCCTCAAAATAAGCTTCGTTCAACTAGTATTTTAGCTCTGCTATCTTATTCTTCCTGCTAGGCTCCTCAGAGTTCTTAATCTTTTTTAGCTATTGCTTGACTTGATTGATCTTCTTCAAGGAGTTATTTGTGAAACTGTTCTTCCATTTGAGTAAAGCACTCTACAATTTGAGATTTGTTTGGTGATCCTGTACATGCTGGACTCTTCAATTGTTGTTTCCTAGCTTTGATACGAACCCACCACGAATGGCTTGAACTCGTATCCCACATAACCCCGGATCTAGACAAAGAATCAAGTTGGAGTTGTGAAAAATTCTTGACCCTTCTAACTCGCGTAGTTATGAACCTATTGAACTTAATCTGAACCCACAACTAAATGAAATAGCAAACCAAGAATGTTGGTAGATGACACCACAACCAACTGTGACTTATTGGTTGATAAGTCAATGAACACTCCAGAACAAATCTCAAGTATTCAAGTGAAGGTCTCTTGGACAAGAGAGTTGCACAAACACAAGTTTTTGGTTGAAAATTTCGTTTTCAATAATCTGGAAAATAACGTGACTAAAAGCTATATTCATAACCTCTTACAAGACACAAAAATCTTGCTCAAATTTGGAAACGGATTGCTATTTTCCTAAAACCCTAATCGGCTATAGTCTTGGTCAACATGACCTGGACTTTGTTTCCTAATTCAAACGACTAATTTAACTCTTAGAATAATTTCTAATTAATGACTAACAAACTAGAATTCAAACTAAACAAATGACACAAAAGAATGAACTTGAAATTGGTTCGATTCTTCATTAATCATGCAACCGATTGCCCTTCAACTTTCTTCACTTGTGTCAATGACTTGAATGAGCATAGCAATTGTTGAATCTTCATGCTCACGACCTCGAATGCCACTAGCATCTCCCACTTGATCTTATACTTCATGAACTATACCTTCGAACGACTCTCTAAACTTCTTAGCGCGCGCCCTATTCATTGGACCGCTTGGAACAACTTGAGTATCACTTGAACTTGAAACCTTTGACCCTTGAGGAGTTTGAACAGCCATGGATCCAGCATCATTCCCCTCCTCTTGAAGGTAATTTGTCCCCAAATCAAACTCATTGTCTGCAAGATAATGACTCAAGTCAGTAACATTATAAATAGCATGCACACTATACTCACCTGGAAGGTCAAATTTGTATGCATTATCATTAATCCGTTCTATGACTTGAAACGGCCCATCCCCCTGGATAAGAGTTTATTGCGCCTTTGTATAGGAAACCGCTCCTTGCGCATGTGAATCCACACCCAATCTCTAGGTTCAAAGACCATCATACGACGACCCTTGTTTGCACTTTGCATATATTGGAGTGTGTGTTTCTCGATGTTATCTCTTACCTTTTGGTGCAAGTCACGAACATACGCAGCTCGTTCCAAACCATCCATATTAACTATCTCAGACATAGGCAAAGGAGACAAGTCTAAAGGTATGAGAGGGTTAAATCCATAAACAACTTCAAACGGTGAGTATTGTGTAGTGCTATGCGTAGTGCAATTGTATGCAAATTCGACATGTGGCAAACAATCCTCCCAAGTCTTATGATTCTTTTTAATGATTGCATGCAATAAAGTAGAGAGTGTCCTATTAACTACTTCAGTTTGTCCATCGGTTTGTGAATGACTAGAAGTAGAAAATAAGATTTTAGTTCCAAATTTACTCCATAAAAATTTCTAAAAATAACTAAGGAACTTAACATCTCTATCAGAAACAATGATACGTGGCATTCCATACAACCTAACGATTTCCCTAAAGAACAAGTCCGCTACATGTTTAGCATCATCCATTTATGACAATGGATAAAATATGCCATTTTGAAAAAATGATTGACAACTATATAAACTGAGTCATGACCATATCTAGTTCTAGGTAAACCAAATACAAAGTCCATTGAAAGATTAGTTCATGGAATATTAGAGATAGGTAATGGAGTATAAAATTCTTAGGGATTTACCTTTGATTTGGCATGATGACAAGTTATACACCTTTGAAGAAGTCGTTCCACATTACGCCTCATCTTGGGCCAATAAAAATGCTCTTGGAGTATAGACAAAGTTTTAGCAACTCCAAAATGTCCCATAAGATTTCCACCATGTGCTTCCCTAATGAGTAATTCTCTCAAAGAACAAGTTGGAATGCACAATTTGTCCTTGAAAAACAAGAATCCCTAGGATAGGTAATAATTCTCACGGCCTTGTCGTGGTAGTTCAAGAAAAATGGCTCCAAAATCTGGATCGTTAGTATAGTACTTTTTAATCACTCAAAACCAAGCAATTTAGCATCAAGAGTAGTGATTAAAGTGTACCTTCGGGATCAGCCACGATATTGCTCTTCCCGACTTTATACTTGATTATGAAATTTATGCTATCTATCTTACCCAATTTATTTTGAGACGTAAGATGTTTAACCGCCTTCCTTCTTGAAGCAACGCGCCCCCAACAATTATACCCGAAACATCACACTCAATTTCGAAAGTCTTATCAAAGTTAGGCAAACTAAGTACAGGTGCATGTGTGATCTTATGTTTAAGTAATTGAAACGATTTATCTTGTTCATCTCTCCAATGAAAGATTTGGTTCTTCTTGATGATTGACATAAGTGGTGCAGTAATTGTGCTAAAATCCTTGACAATGCGATGATAAAAACTAGCCAAACCATGAAAAATTCTTACTTCACTAATAGAAATAGGAATCGGTCATTCAAGAATTGTTTTCACTTTGTCTTGATCAATGTGTATACCCTGCACACTTATAATATATCCTAGGAACATAATTTGATCGGTGTAAAAAGTACACTTTTTGAATCTAGCATACAATTGTTCCTTTCAAAAACCCTCTAGAATAGCTTGTATATGCATGACATGCTCTTCTAAACTTTTGCTATAAATGAGTATATCATCAAAATAAATAACTATAAATTTACCTAAGAATACACGTAAGACATGATTCATTAGACGCCTAAATGTACCAGGTGCATTAGTTAACCCAAAAGGCATAACTAACCACTCATACAATTCATGTTTAATCTTAAATGCAGTTTTCTATTCATCCTCTTCTTTCATTCTTATTTGATGATTTCCACTTTTGAGATCAATTTTAGTAAAAATCACGACACCATGTAATTCATCAAGCATGTTATCAAATTTAGGAATAGGATGACGATACTTTATCATTATTGCATTAATGGCATGACAATCCGTGCACATCCTCCATGATCCATCTTTCTTTGGCACAAGTAGAACTGGTACTGTACACGGATTTAGACTTTCATGCACCCATCCCTTGCTCAAGAGCTCCTTTACTTGTCGTTGCATCTCTTTGATTATCTCAGGATTGGTCCTATAAGGTGGTTTGTTAGGCAAGGATGCTCCAGGAATGAAATCAATTTGATGCTTGATTCCCCTTATCGGAGGTAAACCACTAGGTATCTCCTCAGGAAAAACATCTTGATATTCCTGCAAAAGATTAGAAATAGAACTAGGCAAGGAAGTATCAAATTGGTTAGTCACAAAAACCTCTTTACAAAGAAGTAGAAAGAGAGGTTGAGTAGAAAACAAAGCTTTTCTCACAACTTTGACTTTTGCAAACATTACTTGTTTTCCCTCTTTTCTGTCCACAGAAGCCGAGCTATTTTCTGCCTTTTCCTTTCCACTAACTGTCGGCCTTTATTAGTTCCCTCACATTCTCATGTTTTCTTGCTTTCAAGTTCTAACTTAAATTGCTTTTGAAAGCTAGCTTGATTCCCATGCATTTGTTGAGGAATAAGAGGTGCAAGTATAACCTTTTTATTACAATAAGAGAAAGAATACTTGTTTGTAAAACCATCCAACTAACCCTTCTATCAAATTGTCAAGGATAACCAAGAATAACATGGCAACTTGCATAGCCACAACATCACATAATACTTCATCCTCACAACAATCAATGCGGAAAGAAACAAGTACTTGTTTAAGTACACGTACCTCTCCATTATTGTTGAGCCATTGCAACTTATAAAGGTCTAGGATGGTTGGTTGTAGGCAATCTCAATTTCTCCACCATGGTTGTACTTGCTACATTGGTACAGCTACCCAGATCAATCACAATGCTACAAACCTTATCCTTTATGTGGCAACGTATGTAGAAAATATTTTCACGTTGAAACTCATCCACACTTACTTGTATAGCCAATACACACCGAGCTACTAAACCAACTTTGTCAAGGGTAGGAATTTCCTCGACCTCCTCCTCCTCATCTTTCTCAATCAAGGGTGCTATTCCCTCATATTCCTCTTCATCTTCATCGGTCAATATTTCTCCATTCGACATCACAAGCATCGTTCTTTGATTTGGGCATTGGTAAGCAATGTGACCAAAACCTTGACACTTAAAACATTTAGTGTCGCGATTTCTAGGTTTAAATGCTTCTTGGTTAGCATTAAAGCCTCCTTTTTGGTTTGATTTTGAAGAAGAGGTAAACGATTTCAATGCATTGGATGAATCACCATTCGGCTTAGCTATGTTTGAAGCATTCGTAGGTTGATTTTCCCTTTTTACAAGCTGGTTTCTCCAAATTTCAGATGAAAAGTTGGAGTTTTGTTGAATTACTTCCCTCCTCTTGAGCCTTCTTTCCACCTTGATGGCTTTATCCAACAATATGTCGAAATAATATTGAAACTCAACTATGTCCTCAATTTCTGCCTCAATCCACGCAAAAATCTAGCCATAGTCGCCTCTAAGTCCTCATGAACGTCGAGCCTCATCATTGTCATCTCTATCTCTTTGTAGTAGTTTTCAACCATCATACTACCTTGAGTAAGAGTTTCCAATTTATTGTGCAAATCTCTATGGTAGTAAATTGGAATGAAGCGTTTCTGCATCAATTTTTTGAGTTCATCCCATGACATCACAGGACGTTCTTCGTTTCTCTTCTGATTTGTGTGAAGTTGGTTCTCCCAAATTGCTGCGTAGTCAGTGAATTCAATAGTTTGGAGCTTGACCTTTTGACTCTCCGGATAAGAATGGCATTCGAAGTTCAGTTCCATCTTCCTCTCCCACTCTAGGTAAGCTTCAGGATCGGACTTGCCTTAGAAAGAGGGAATTTTGAGCTTAATTCCCTTAAGTTCATCATCCCCTCGTTTGGCATTTCGTCTTGCTCCTTTAGTTCTGTCCTCATGGTCCTTAAAACCGTCCTAATAATTTGAATCACTTGATTCATCCAAATGAGATTTCTTTTTGGTTGAACTTTTTGACGGGCTAAATTTCTCCACCTTGCCTTCCAATGTGTCAAACCGTTTGTTCAATAGGTTCAATGCTTTGAAGACAAATCCCATGTTACGAGGGTTATTAACATTTTCAATGTTTCGAGACATGTTTAGTTTAACCTGCAAGAGAACAAGGGCTAGTAGTGAAATTCTTCTTTTCACTCCCTCCCGTGTGTTCGCTCGTTTTCATATATCACTCAAATGTTTGAATACTCTAATGATCCCACCAAGCAACTCTCAGAGTCGTTGATCTCCTCACTTGAAGAAATCAGAAATTTCTCAAGGTTCAAAGACTTATGACCAACAATTCACTAAGGAAAGTGACGTTTGTGATGCGGTTCACTTGGTCTGCGATGAACACGAATTTGGCAGGTTTAGATGACTCAAAATTGCAGAAAATTTGCTGGAAAATTTCCAAGTTTAGTTAGACAAGAATGGAACTCGAAAATCCCAGTGAAATTTTGATGGAACCCGACAGCTTTGGTGATGTTTAGCCTCGGGTCTTGGACTAGATTTGACTCGCTTAGACACGCAACTAATTCTAGAATTAACAGAAGGAAAATCTGGTTTGACTGGGATTAGGCCGATGCAAGAATAGTGACAGGTGCCGAACCTGTGCAATAATAAAAATAAACCTAATTACCAATTAAAAATATCCAAAACCCGATTCCAAGTACTGGAGCAGGGACTCTAGGTGTGCAATGGGTTACTTGATTCACCCTGTTCCCGAAGAGTTTGCTTAATCCGATATACCTGAATGGGATGACTTTTTTTACAAATAATTATGCAACTTGTAACAGGGCAAGTAGGGTCGTATTCTCAGGGATTGGGGGTATTTGTCTCTTAAGAAATCCAGAAATAATACAGGGGGTGTTTTTGGGGTAAACGATGATAATCAAAGAAATTCAAATGAAACGATTAAAAACAAATAACTAACTAGAAATTCAAATAAAAGAAATTCAAACAGAAATGAGAATGGATAACTAACTAGAAATTAAATAGCAATTCCCTAAAATTAGAATAACAGTAATTAAAGGTCTAGCCAAGAAATAACTTCAGCAATGGTTCACCTAATTGATCATCGATGCACAAGCAATTCCAATTATTTACTAATAAATAGGTTATAACTGCCAAACAAGCGATGACAGTCAACCCCTCCTTACTGTGTCGGTGATCAAGGTACGCCCGTTAATCACTGCTCTAATTGAGAAATAATCCTAGGTACGCCCGTAAGATTTAATTCCCCAATTGCCTTACGTATTAGAGGAGCCCTATTCTAACCAAATAACGCACTACCATGGTTATTTCAGATTAGCCCGCGTATCCTCCTGACACAACCCTAATTGTGTCAGTTGTCACTTTTTAAGGCAGTTAAACAATTACGGATTTAAATGCCCTAATTGACAATAGATTATCAAACTAACTAATTATCCGGATCCAAAACAACCAATTAATCAAATAATCGTAAGCACTGTAATCAAGGAATATGCGAATACCAAGAAATAAAAGGAAAAGATAAGATTAAACCGATCTCACAAATTTTAGGCGAATCAAAGCATCCGTTAGCCCTTGGCTAGACAAAGGGGATTTAGTTCATCCTGAATGTGAAAAACCCACACAAAATTGTAAAGAAAGCAGCGGCCATTGTCCCTGACATACGAGGGAAGATAGCCACAAAAGAGGAAAAGCTAGAAAGGGAGAGTCAAAGCTCTCCAACTTGGTCCTGACATGCGTAGGAAAACTCCACTACCAAAAGCTATGAAGGAAAAGTCCCAAAAGAAAAGCTAAGCTAGAGGTCCCTCATATATACAAAGAAGGAAAAGCTCCCAAGGAAAAGTCAAAGGCTCTCCTTCTCCCTAGTGCCAGTTCTCTGCGTTTTATTCTAATTTCTCTCCAATCCTCCAGATGTGCGGCGGCTCCCCAGAAAAGAAAAACCCTCTGCGCTCTCCTCTCCTGCAATGACCAAAATGGGCAAAAGTTTTTCTTTGCCAACAATGCCCCTGGAATAAGCTCTGTGATTTGGACTTTTTTCTTATAAAATTGGCACTTGTTATCATATTTTCGTTCTACTCCCTGAAATAAATGCAAAATACTTAAAGTGAGTAGAATCCAACAATTAATCCACATCAGGTCAGGTAATAGGGGAAATTAATAATAAAATAAATGATAAAATTGCAACCTATCAAATAGGAATTATTCAATTTAGACAAGTAGACTCGATTTTGGGAACTATTGACTCTTCAAGGTCTAGGATTGATTTGAACTGACTTTAAGCTAACAAGACTCGACCATTTATCTGAGAATAAGACTCAAAACAATTTATTTGCGGCTGGGCAAGACTGAATTACTGCTGAACCTTAAGACACAATACTGCGAAATTTTAGAAACCTAGAAACTCTCTACCTGAAGATATACTTGATAGCTGGAATTGAAACTTGTTTGATTCTTTCCTGAGCTAACTTTTGGGAAAGCAAAAGGCGGTTTTAGAATCTTCCCTCAGGTGTGTTCAAGCGGCGTAACAAGAACCAGGTTGTACTAGGATTGCGTGTCCAGGTTTGGCAACGGTCCAAGTCAACTTAGGTTCCCAAATTGCGAGCTATTTCTTGATTCCTTGGATCCGTTTTCCTTTTTTTTAACGGATCAGATTCTTTCTTCTTCTTTTTTCCTTCTTTTCTCCCTCTTTTTTTTTTCTAAGCACGCTGAATCAAGAACACAAGAGCTGCAAGTTCAATTCCAAGAAAAAGGAACTAGGGTTCAAGATTTGGAAAGTTAATGTTTCAGATTTTCAAGAACACAAATAGACAACCCAAAAAAACTTCAAGAGTTGCTAGAATTTATTCAAGAAGTTCAAGAAATTCAAGATTGATGTATAGAAATTCAAGAACTTCGATGTTCTTCATGATACCAAAACAAACCAGCCTCGGAGACCCAAGACACAAAAGACAACCACGCGTTGATCTAGCAAGGTAACGACTAGCCAACCTTTTTTTTTACTCTAATTGACACAAAACTCTAGAAACAAAATAACGGACACAAATAAGGATCAAAACAATGATTCAAACAAGGATTAAGAAATGGACAGCAAGGAAACAAAATAAATGCGGACAACGAGAAGAAATAAAAAAAACTAGAGACTAGCAAGGATAGATTTGAAACACCAACGAACAGATTTGAAACACAAGGAATCTTATGAGGATAAAGACACAAAAGAAGAAGATATACCTGATATGTCAACTAGCTCTGATGCCAAGCTGATAAGAACTCACCACAAATGGCTTGAACTCGTATCCCACGTAGCCCTGGATCTAGATGAAGAATCAAGTTTGAGTTGCGAAAAATTCTTGACCCTTTTAACCCGTGTAATTATGAACCTATTGAATTTAATCTCAACTCACAACTAAATGGAATAGCAAACAAAAAATGTTGGTAGATGACACCACAACTAATTATGACTTATTGGTTGATAAGTTGATTGAACACTCAAGAACAAATCTCAAGTATTCAAGTGAAGGTCTCTTGGACAAGAGAGTTGCAAAAACACAAGTTTTTGGCTGAAAATTTCATTTTCAACAATTTGGAAAATAACATGACTAAAGGTTATATTTATAACCTTTTACAAGACACTGGAATTCTACTCAAATTTGGAAACGGATTGTTATTTTCCTAAAACCCTAATCGGCTATAGTCTTGGTCAACATGACCTGAACTTTATTTCCTAATTCAAACAACTAACTTAACTCTTAAAATAATTTCTAATTAACAACTAACAAGCTGGAATTCAAACTAAACAAACGACACAAAAGAATGAACTTGAAATTGGTTCGGTTCTTCATTAATCATGCAACCGATTTCCCTTCAACTTTCTTCACTTGTGTCAGTGACTTGAATGAGCATAACAATTGTTGAATCTTCATGCTCAAGACCTTGAATGCCACTAGCATCTCCCACTTGAGCTTGTACTTCATGAACTATGCCTTGGAAGGACTCTCTAAACTTCTTAGCGCATGCTCTAGTCATTGGACTGTTTGAAACAACTTGAGTATCACTTGAACTTAAGGCCTTCGACCCTTGAGGAGTTTGAACAGCCATGGGTCCACCAAGCTTGCTCAATCACCTAAGTGACCTCTTCTCTTTGAAGCCATCTCTTATCAAAGTAAAATCTTTTCCTTCTTCTCTCCATCTTAGGCCAAGTATCTATGAGCAGCGTACTGTGGTCAGATCCAAAAGTTTCCACATGTTCACACTTGGCTTTATCAAAACTTTGGCTCCAGGCTATGGTACTTAGTTCTTTGTCCAATCTTTGTCTTATTTCACCCTCATCTTCCCAATTCTTGCTCTAGGTCTAGGGATTCCCATTGAAACCAATATCCACAAGATTATTATCCTCAATAAAGCCTTTGAAATCTCTGAAGCTCCTCTCTTTCCTTGCTATTCCTTTCCATTTCTCTTCGGTGGACATAATACCATTAAAGTCTCTTGTTAAGAGCCATTTATCACCCCATAATCTATTCTTTTCTGTTTGTACTTTCCACTATTTTTCCTGATTTGAGCATCAGAATTCATGTAGACTCCTATTAGCCACCATTCAATCTAGTTATCAAGATCTTTCACCCGAGCCTCTATAGTAAAAGCTGCAGTGATCACTTGTTTCACCTCTATGTCTTTATTCCAAAACAAGGACATCCCTTCTTTTTTGTTCATAGCCTTAACAATCACACTTTCCTTAAATCTAAGGGTTTTCTGAACCTTTTCCATATATTTAAGTCTATTTTTGGTTTCACAGAGAAAGATTATATTTGGGGAGAGAAAGTTGTTAGCCTCTCTCAACTAGGGAATAGTCAAGGGGCTCCCTGCTCTTTGGCAGTTCCACACCAAAACTCTCATTTTAAACTGAGGGGCCAGTTAAAGTTGGCCCCTACCCCCTCTTTTTCCTCTGTTTAATCCTCCTTGGCTCCTACCATTTTGTTCCTTTTGTGTTCTAGCTCATTGGGAGACCATCCTCCATTTCCTTATCAACCAAATTTATCTTTCTCTTCCCTTGTTGATGTGTTGTTTTCCTGATTCCATTTAGCTCTCTTAGTGGCTGCTCAGATATCTTTGAGGATTTTAATTGCTTCTTCATTTTTCTGTCATACTTCTGGGCTGCTTTTGTGGTCTTGTCAGAGCTTTTTGCATCAATTTGCATTGAGGCTGTTTGAGTATGTGAAAAGACTCCTTCCACAACTGTTATTTGCTTCAACTCCTTAGCTATCTCTTCTAGTTCTTGCCTTTCTGTATCATGATTAGCCTCCATATTTTGTTTTTATTTTTTATTTTTGGCTCTGACTTGCTTAACATTCCTTCCTCAGAATTATTATGGCCATTTCCCTCATTTGAAACACAAGTAAAGTCACTAGTACAGATGTCCCACAGTCTTGTGCTGGTACTTGCTTCTTTCCTTTGGACTTGTCCTCTTTAATTGCTTGTCTCTGCTCCTTGTTTCTGTACCCCATTGGTTCTGGTCATCTTAGATTTCTCCTTTTCCTCCAGCCTGCCTTCCTCACTTTGTATGGTTATCTCCTGTCTACCTGCCATAGTTTCCTTGTGTATATGATCCAAATTCTCTTTACTCTTGGGGTTAAGTAGGATCATTTCTCCATTTTTGAAGCCCCAATAGCTCTTCTCAGTGTGTATTTGTTCTGTTGTTCGTTTTGAAGAGATGACTTCCCCATATTGGCTCTAAGCCATGGGCCATACTGATGCTCTTGCTTTCCTTTGCTTACCTGGATTATTGCCTTGCAGGATCTTTCTCCATGCCCAATTACACCACATTTGTAACAAAAGTTCGGACACTTCTCATATTTGAAGTTCAGCCATTTCATTGCACCATTCACCTTAACTGTTGTTTCCCTTAGAATAAGCTAGGAGATATCTAGTATAACCAACAACTTTAAGTGTCTGCCCTCCTTTCCTCCTACCTGAGGTACAAGTACTTCTTTAATTCCATGAAAGACTGCTCCAAATTTTCTTCCTGCTTCCTTAGTTACCCAATGCACAAGGAAATTCCGAACTCGAACCCATAAAGGAGTTAGGTCAAAGGCTCTTGTACTCTCTTCTATACCTTCAATCCACTTTTTATCACCAGAAGTTGGTTGTCCATAATCCATGGCCCCTCTCCTAGTTTTTCTCTCTATCCTCAATGTTTGGCATAAAAAACCGAAACAAGTTTAGGCCCAGCTCAATGATCCTAAGGTTCCTCGGATATCCCCATGTTGAGTTCACAAAGTTCTTCACTCCAACAAAGTTCACCATTTTCTCTCCTTTAATTCTACCAACTAGCTGGATTGACATTCCTGAATTCCACTATTTATGTCTTCACACCCAAGATCAGCTCCCTCTAATTCTTTTCCAATAAAACAAACTTTCTCATTGCATCTGCTAGTTCTTCCGCCATGGGGTCTATAAAGATACTAAAGCTATCTCTTGCAATAACGACTAAGATCTAAAAAACCTAAAACAACACAAGAAATGAAAACAGCAAAGGTAGAGAGTTCCCTCCTTTGTGAGAGTTCCCTCTCTCTCAGTATGAGTGCATGTCTCTCAGCTTTGAGAGTTTCAAACTTTCCCAAACTTTTCCCAAAAAATCGCAAATTTCAGATACCAATCTGAAGCATTAATGTCTAGTAGATTTTAAGTAGCATTAACACTTAGAATTAAACCAACCCAAGCAAAGATCATCCTGGGTTTCAGTAGGTTTTAACCCAATTTCCTTTTATAGCAACACCAACTCTCACAAGGGGAAGGAATTGAAACCAATTAGCAATGAGAGTGACGAAGAAGGGCAAAGTAAAAGGAGTGATCTTGGTTTGTCTTGGACTAAGGATATAAACTCCATGATATCCTGAAAGGCTCTAGCAGGTAAGTTTCACTGTCATAAGCATCGCTTGCCTAATTTTGCATTGTTGCTTTGTTTTTCTTTTTTAGTACTCCATGATATCTCATCATTGCTTTGCACTACGAGTTTTCTAATTGCCTACAATTTGAGTAGCTTCAAACTCATTCCTCCTTATTTTATAGAAAAATTAAAAAAAATCATAAAATAGCTCCACTGTTATTAGGTACTACATGTATAGGACTTACCTCGATGCTATCAGAGATGGAAAAGATTATACCTACATCCAACCACTTAAGAATTCCAAGCCTTATCACCTCCTTCATGTTTGGATTTAGCCATCTTTGAGTTTCAACTACTGGTTTGCATTTTTTTTCATTAAGATCCGATACATGCAAATAGTGGGGCTAATTCCCTTAATGTTAGAGATGGTCCAACCAATCGCTTTTAAGCCCTTCATCTATTTATAGGCAAACTTTGCTCTATATAAGACAAAAGTGAAATGATCTTCACCATGTGAATACAAATAAAAGTTGTGATTCAAAGTTTTAAGGCCACATGATTCGTCCAACTTTGGAATGGTCAAAAGTGTTAATGAAGTTTCTTGACAAGTTAGTCTAACCTCCTTTAAGTCTCATCGATTATTGTTGATCCAGCTTGCACAAATTCATCAAGAAGAATCAAATTGCCATGTTGTGAAACTTGCAAAAGTTGAAATCGATAAAGAAACCGGACCTTGAAATTGGACCTTGGACAAAAACCAGTTTGGATGACTGGTTTCTTATCAGTAAGAATTTTTAAGAATTTTTCATCTCCTTCTTCAACCATTCTGTCACCTAACCAGGGCTTTAATCGTTTCTTGTCCAAGAATTGGTTTCTTACCCTTTTTTCCGAGTTTATTATTGCATACTCGAGGTTTTCCTTGCTTGATTTGGTGATCATAGTTTCAATGAAACATCCTTTTTTTACTTGCAAAAGTAGATCATCCAAACAAGTGAAAGGAAACCAATGAACCTCTAACATTAGATCACACGTTCTTCAACATTAACTTATGAAAGATTTTCATCCTAATGCTATTGCTTTTAGCCAAACATGATTTAAAATCACTTGAAAAGGCCACAAAATGTAGTGCATAAAATACTCTTATCAACTTCCTTACACTTGAACTATTGTTTATCCTCAAGCAGCCATAAGCAATTCCAAAAGTTCAAGAGATAAAAATGTACACACTTATTTAAATTCATTTCATTTAACAATAAGAAACACCTTTACAATTTCTCCAATCTTTCAAGTACTCATATATCAAGCTAAACAAAGATTATTGTATATTAAAAGGTAACATATTTGACTCATTCATTTATCTTCAACTTGAATATAATAGTGAGTGACCCGCAATTGTTATGTGAAATATAATTTTTTCAAGTCATTTTCTAAGTTCTTACCATGCTAAAATTCTCACATATAAGTAGATGGGTTCTTACTACTTTTCAAAAGTTCTAGAACCCCTTTGGAAAATTGTCTTTTGACGTGACAATTGACATTTTAGATGAAAATTGGCGGTTACTCAACAACTATCCAACTCAAGGACTTTTTGATGTGAAGGTCAAAACTTTTAGATGAAAATCCATGATTACTCAGTACACTAGTTATTGGAGCTAGATACTTTCTCTCTCTTTTTTTTTTTGGAACAAAGTCCCTCTTACTATAAAAATTGGCTAGGAACTAAGGAGAATAACTAGAAGATAATTGTACTCCCACAAACTACACCTATCCCATAATCAATATAATCAAGAGAAAATAAGAAAAGTCATCAAATATGCACTTATAAGTACAATTTTCTCTTCTTAACAAGATATATTTTCCTTTATTTACAATTCATCATCATATTCAAGGTATTCCAAAATTGTCTTCAACAACCAAAACTCATTATCAACAATCCAAAATTGTCTTCAAAAACCAAGTACGCATAAGTCCAATCATCACAAAAACCCATGTTCACTTATGTCCATGGCCATCCAATTACCAAAAGTCAATTTCCCTCCCCCACACTTAATCACCACATTGTCCTCAATGTGGGAAGAGAGAAGATATATTTCAACCAAAGCATTGAAGTTTTAAAATACATCATAAAGTCAAGCAAACACATATATTCATATGATCAACAAGAACAAAGCTATGTAAAGGAACTACTTAAGGGAAGTTCTATTTAAAAAAACTAGTAACATAAACTACTATTACTACTATAAGCATCAAGTAAGGAGAGATAAAGGTAGAGAAAAATCACTGTTCCTCTTCATGCGGTTCATGTTGCTGAGGAAGAGGTGGAAGAGGTGCAAGTTCCAAGATGTTTGCATAACCACCTTAATTCATATTGTTGGTTAAAATCCTCTTCTTTTATGTGAATCTTTCTGTCACCGCACCATATCTACAATAACACAAAAGAAATGGATGTGAAAATCTCATAGCTTTCTCATAACTTCATCTAAATGACTCTAAGCATAAACTAATCAGCCCCATCTCCTCTTATTCATCAAATGAATGACCTAATTCAAATCAAAAGATATTTGACAAAGATATAATCCTCAACTTTGGCACAAGTAATAAATTAAATTGCAAATAAACAGAAGTTCACTTCACATGTTTGAATGTGAGAATACTACAGTGTCACCATATGAAGTTAAATTAACATGCTCTTGTATTTGTAATTTAATCAAATTCAAAAATCTCATTATGTCAAGAATTGAGAAATTAACATTTTCAGCTAAAACTTGCATCTTTCCATATCTTGCTCAAACCCTCCACTCTAACAAGTTCAAATGATTCATCCAAACTTGACAAATCATTCCAAGTAGCGAAGGTGTTTGATGCATAAGATTGTAACCAAGTGCTTACTTTATCTCCTCAATAAAAAAATGAAATAACATTGGATTGATTGCATCTTCACTCATCCATTCAATTTAATAGTGACACAAATTTCAAAGAAGGTAGACAAATGAGAGTTAGGCTGTTTGGTAGCATTACCTTCGAATTGAGATTATTGCACCATTTGAATGAGTGCAGGCTTAATCTCAAACTTATTAGCATTTATCATAGGCCTCATAATGCTTGCTTATGCACCTTCTAGTCTGGGCAAAGCAAAATCCCTAAGCACTCTACAATGTACTTCTTGATCTACCATTTGTTCAAGCGGTGGAAGTTCAATTGTTATTTCTCCTCCTAATAGCATTTCCACCAGCTCTAGTGTGCATTCCTTCATCTTCTCCTGGTTGTCCTTTCGATTTCTGGGTCAAAAGAAACAATAGTTTGTAAGGCTCAGTTCATACACCTCAAGCAAACAAGACAAACAAGAATTTAACAATTGCACTACTTTTTGCACCAATAGTCAAATTTATAACATTAAGGTAAAGAATAACTAAACAAATAATCATTTAGATTAATAAAGCTCGTTTAGCCCCAACATTGTCACGCTCCTCGACAATAGCGTCAAGAGGTTCAAATTTATGCTTATTAACTTTAACTTGATACCTCATTTCTGCAAGTATACAGGCCATGAACCAAGTATAGAGTAGGTTGTGAGAACCCGAAAATTTTCACATTTTCAAGTATTATTTTATTTCTTTGCCTATATTTTATACTATCCTTTGAAAATATTAAATGTTTTGTACATTTTACAAGTAAGTACAATTTTGAATCATTTTCCTAGTATAAGTTAGTGTACGTAACTTGAAGTGCATTTGTTCGATGTGGGGCCCACTAGTGCGATATAATTTTGCCGATTAGGTGAGGAAATATTAAGTGACATTATTTTCCAAGGTGCTAGGAGATGATTAGAGGGTAATTAGGTAGACTAATTATTGGAAGTGAGATGATAAGCTTGGAAACTTCAAAAGGCCACGTGTCGCGTTCCGATTGGACTAAACTTGCCTAACTTTCTTTAACTTTACTAAAACCAATTTTGACCAATTTTCATCCCATTTTTCCTTGCTCTTGGCTGGCCCTTTGGAGGAGAAAAACAAGAGAGAGCTTCTTCAATTTCTAGCTCCAACCTTGCTCAAATCTTGAGTTCCAACCGATCAAATCGCAAACCCTTCCATAGGAGTGCTAACTAAGGAGGATTAAAGGTATTGGTGGAGTTGTTTTGGAAGAGAAAACCCTAAGCTACCATTTTCTTTGAGGTTTCAAGGTAAGATTGCTAAGAACATCCTTCTTTGTTTCCCATAGTTGTAATTTAGTGGCTTGTGGTTGCCACTTTGGTGGTTTTGTGTATTAATTCTTGGTTATAAGTGGTGAGGTGTGGATTTTCGGTTTTCTTAGAAAATTTTCTGCCCTGTCTGACCAGTGTTGTTCGGCCATGATGGAGGCCGAATTGGACTTAGCTCAAAACATGAAAGTTGTATAGAATTGAATGTAGATTATGCCTGTAAACTTTCAGCTCAATCTGAGCACTGTAGCCTGTGAAATGACTATTTTACCCCTGCTGCCCTGTTTCTGTCCGAGAATGATAATTAGCATCTGTAATTGGCTCTTTTGGCTGGGAAGATGAATGAATTAGCTTTTGATGCCTTCTTAAGAATTGTAGCCTTGTATCTTAGCTTTCGAATGGCTTTAGAATCAACTGAATCGGAGTTGTGTGTGCTGAGATATGATTGAATAAATCAGGACTGCTAGTTGAATTTCACAGTGAGCTTTGAACTGGAATATCTGGGTCTGTTTGGGTAAATTGGACTAGGTTACATTGAGAACTGGGTTGTGGTGTCTTCATAAGAATTGTAGAGCTATGTCTTAGCTTCGAAACGGTGTAAAGTTTACCTCAATCTGATAGGTGTAGCTTTGGTTGTGAACAATACGCTAAAAGATGTCAAACCTGTCATTTTGTTCCTTGTCTTAAACCTTAATCCCGATCCCTTTTCTAGTTTGGTTTTGTAATTGAATGACTTTTAGCCTTTTTAACGGCTATTGTAATGAGATTATTTGTATGTGATTTTGGGGGCTGATTGAGGAAAATAATGAAGCCATAAATGGCTGGAAATTTGGTAAACACAAAGGGCGTGCTGCCCAAATTTGCACTCAAATGGCGATTTCAAATTTTAAGAGCAGACATAAGTTTTACAACTATTTTACTCATGTATTTTGGACTAAATGCACTCTTTTTACTTCCAAAATCATACTTATACATTGTACTATTAGTTATTCGGATTTTCTTTGATAAGTCAAACATTTTGATGGTTGAACCATAATACTTTCTCATGATTATTTTAGGGTTTCTTGGTGACTAAAGTTGAGATCCGGAGGGATACTTTGGACGTTATTTTGCTTATTTCGGTGAGTGTTCTATATACGCTTTGTTTCTAATGACTATGTGAACTATTGTGACTATTTGGATTGTTGCTTTAATACGTGATTGAGGTATGTTATGTTTCCAAAATGATTTTTGCTAGGCGAGTGTGTACTTTATCGCACTCGACCTAAATGAACGTGAACTTTCAATGATTGAATGATTAAATGTTACTTGTGCATGAATGTAAGCCTTCTGGCTGAACTGGGCCCTTGCCCTTTGTTACTGGTCGACTCGAGCCAGAAGCGGACTCGGTCGGGCGATTAGTGACCCTGGGTGAATGTTGGTATACTCGAGTATGACCACGACGTTGGCGGAGCGTGGGGAATGAAATGAATGAACGAACGACAAGAAAATGAAGGAGTTTTCACTTACAAACAATGTTTTAATGATCGGAGAAATAAGGAAAATATTAGGCGAATGAATGAACGAACGAATAGCTCCTCGTGAGCATGTATCCTTTTAATGAATGTGTTACTATCGCTTTCATTTTGTAAATGTTTTCTACATTACTTGCTAATTGCTGATAAACGTCCTTGTCTAATTATTTGTTTGAGTATATAGAACCTCGTTGGGCTTTTAGCTCATACCACGCCTTTTGTTTTCCTTACAGGGGTTGCAAGTATGGGCGAGAGATCTGTATAGAATAGAATAGCCTAGTTTTTGTTTTGAATTGTTTTGTTTTGGCTTTTATTTCCGCTCTAGTGCTTGGATAAGGTGGACTGTACTGTGAATTCAGAGCTTTGGTATACATTTGGGACTGTACTTGTGGTTGAGATTGAGATGAATGTATTTATATGGTTCAAGTTTGGGAATTGTGTTTCGTTCGTTTTTCTCGAGGTTATATCTTATTTTGTTCGGAGAGCGTTTTCGCTTATTCTCGAGGTTTTTCTTATTTTATTTTATGTGAGTGAACGAGTCCTGGCGAGAGTTGGGCAGGCGGTCCGCCGAACCCTTTGGTTCGCCTTAGGGGAAGGTGGGGCTGTCACATAGGTACTAGGATGACAATCCTTCAAGGAGTAACTTTGCAATTACTAAGGCCCATAACCAAGTCTATTATTTAAATTGACAAAACTATAGTTAACTAGAATAACTTGTTAGGTCTAGCCCCATGATATTGAACAACGAGAACAATAGGGCTTTTAACAACTCAATAAGGATAATAACAAAACAAATAAAATACACAGAAAGATACAGAATTTTACATGGTTTTGTCATATTTACCTACATCAACGGGTGAAGGAGTAGCATATTCACTATAATAGAACGAGAGTACAAAATCTTAAGAAATAATTCATAAGTCCAAAAGCACCTAAACTAAAAATACAAAAGGGTATAAATAGCACAAATGCTTAACGGGTCAAAGGCCTACTAACTTGCTCTTTGGGTTTGATGCATAACCAAAACTTCTCTTAAATAGGGGTATGGGCCCCCCAAAACTCCCTTGGCCTATTGCCCTTAGCACGAACTCACTTAAATTTACTATATTTATAACCATCAAGAGGAAAAACTTATTTATAAAATTTCTCACGCGAGATACAAAGACAAACTCAACAAATCTCCACCTTGATATGTATCCAACACTGATAAATAGCAGAGAAATAGCAAACACACTCCACCTTCTCCATAAAAATTCCAATAGATCCCAATGAACCACAAAAATTCCCATGGACTCGAATGAGCCACCAATGAGCCAAGATGCAAAAGGCTCAACGGGTCCCAATAGGTTAAAACTCACAAAAGATTCAATAGATCCCAATTGCTTAAAAATAAGAACATAGTAATATTACTCTACCTTCTTCTCAAAACTCTCAATGAGTTCTAACGAGTCAAATAGCTCTTATTCACAAAAACTCAACTAAATTCCAATGGGCTCTTTCTCCACTTTCTATAGCACTAAATCAAAGTCCCGAAATTGATGTTGATAGTTTGTTATCATTATTAAGAATCCGTAGCCTAAAACGCTAATATTGATTTTTTAGCTCTGGTCCCAAGATATTGACCAATAATAACAATAGGGCTCTTGGCAATTCAACAAAAGATAAATAACAAAGCAAATAAAACAAATAGAAGGGCAAATTATATTTTACCCCCTATGGTTTAGTATTTTTGTACATAACCCCCCTATAGTTTCAAAACTATACATAACCCCCTCATAGTTTGGATTAAAATATCAAAATGATGGAAATGATCATTCGCAATGGAACCTTTAAAATGTCAAAATTATCCTTGTTTAAAAATTAAAATGTTTGAAGTGACCAAAATATAAACATAATATACATGATGCACCAACCCCGTATGATTTTATGTTTTACCATATAACCCCTTATGGCTCATTTATTTATCATATAACCCCCTTATAGTTTTCAAAATATACATATAACCCCTCTATAGTTAATAAATAATTTTGAACTTTACATAGGGGTATTTTTGACATTTTAGATGACTCTGTTATAGATTGTAAATTTTGTTACTTTGACACTTTAATCCAAACCATAAAGGGGTTATGTATAGATTTTGAAATCATATGGGAGTCATGTACAAAAATACTAAACCACAAGGGGGTCAAGTGTAATTTGCCCCAAATAGAAAGACACAAAATTTTGCGTAGTTTGGTCAAATTGACTGACGTCCATAGACGAAGGGGTAGTACATTTATTATAACAAAAAGAGATTACAAAACCCCAAGAAGAGAGAGCATAAAACCCTAAGAAATAATTCCTAGACCTAAAACCACCTAAAATCGAAAATAAAAAAGAGTCTAAATAGCACAAAATGCTTAACAGACCAAAGGCCCACTAACTTGCTCTTTTGGTTTGATGCTTAACGAAAATTTCTTTTACACCGAGACATGGACCCCTTAAAACTCTCTTGGACTAGTGCCTTTAGCGCACTTGAACTCACTTAAATTTACCAAATTATAACTACCAAGAAGGGAGACTTCTTTATAAAATTCCTGATGTGAGATACAAAGACAAACTCAACAAAACTAATACTATCTAGCTACAATGAACAAGAACAACTAATGGAGAAACCCAACCAAATCTAAATGTTCAATGGTTTGAATCCACCAATAGCTCAAAACTCGACTTATCTTGGTCACATCTTGCTAATCACTTTTGTCTTGATGGGGATTGCACTTCCAGAGGTAATCAAAACTCGTTTTCGTTGATGAAATGATTTGTCACAATCACTATGTTTCCTTATTTTCGTTGTAAAATCACTAGTGAAAATTCTTCAGGAGCAAAGAGAAACAAATAGGTGCCACAAAATCCATCAAATGTATCACTACTTTCGTGTGACTACACATAGATTTCATCCAATTCACATCCATCATTGTCAATTATTTTCATAGATATACAACAACCAATATGATTTGCAAATGGTGATTAGTCATTCACAAACATTAAAGTAAGGATTGAACAAATAATTGAGCACGAGATATAGCAGGTTTAACTACAACCGTGGCCAAATCAAATAGCTACCAGTTTCATCCATTCCTAGAACACAAGTATTTAGCTAAACAAATCGATAATAAGAAGAAAGTTTAAGTCTTTAAAGAAACCAAACAAATATCCAACAATAAGGAGAGAAATGGAGAAGAAATTGCTCATTCATTGGAAGAACAAATGTCTTCAAACTTCATCATCTTCATTGCTTCCAAGAGTTGAGTTACATCAAGAGTTCTCGAAGAAGAATAATAAAAGATCAAAGTTTTTCTCTAAGAACTACTAGAAGAAGAAGAAGAAGTTGAGAGAGTTTCTCTTTTATTCTTAGGTAGACTTATCTATGGCTAAATGAGTGTTTATTTCTATGTAAGAGTCAATAATGTATTCCCTTGAGCTTCAAAGTGCAACTGCAAAACATCTCATCATGTTGGCCTTCAGAAACCATGCAAAAGATGCGTGAAAAATTACTATACATACTCAGCTGCAATAAATTTGGCTGAGAAATCCACGAACAAATACATCTCCTTTTCTCGGCAAGATTGCAATGCTTTTTTTTATGGTTCATGAAGTGAAACTCTTCTGCCCTTGATTCAGCTAAGCAATCCATCCGATAAACATCCAATCTGCATATGGATTGAGCACTCCTATTTCTTGCTCAAATTTCAAACTTCTCTAGCTTGAATCTATTGATGGAATCTGTTCGAGCCCTCGTACAATCCACAAATGGATTCAATCTACTCCAGCAATACATGGCCAGGTTCTCACTGGCTTTATATGCAAGTTTTCTTTTTTTCCTTGTATTGCGCCATACTTTCCAATCTTACTTGCATTGTCTCGAGCATATTCATTCACTTCAAAAGCTTCAAGAATCGGTCATTTAACTCCATATCACATCTTGATCTTCCAACCTCAAAAAAATACAAAGAATTTACAAGTACAGCTGCACAATGTACAAGTACTTAATCCAAATGATTCATGGCACAACTTTCAAGTGAAATTAAGTAATTTAGACTGTAAACCTTGCACTTTGACTCAAAAACCACATGAAACAACCCCAAAAATAATGCAAAATAAACGCTTATTAGCTTTCATTGTCTTTTTTTAAGATTTCGCTTTAATTGAAATAGTTTCTACTGGTCCAGTTTATCTCTTTTTAGTTTTTATCCCAAAACTATGATTATGAAATTCTGTATCTCTAAATATAGAGTTAATTACATTTACCTCCCTTGAGATTTAGCCAAATCACAAACAAAACCTTGATTTTTGCAAATATTATAAAAAGGTCCCTCATTATCATACATCTGTAACATATACACCCCTATCATTACTGGTTAACAGTTGATTGTTAAAACCCCAATGATGTCAATATGAACTTTTCTATAAACACCCAAATTACCCCTACCCCTAACCTTTAACCCTTCCCCTTCCCCTTCTCTCTTCATTGAAAACCAGCAAAAGGTCACCAAATAAGCTAAAGTACTAGCACATGGCATCAAGCTCCCACTAGCTTCCTACTCCTCTATCCCCTCATATACCACCTCAAATTCAAATTAAAAAAAAAACACTTAGTCAGTGTGTTTGGACAAGAGATTATTTGTCCAAATTTATTTGCTTACATCACCATTACAATTTCCAATACACCTTTTTATCTTCCCAATTACCTTTTTATCTCACATACATCACATTACAAAAAATGCTACAGTAAAAATATCTCAAATAATTTACAATCCAAACACACTCAGTTTTAGATTCAAACTTACTTAGGCCAATACAAAATATAATCACAATTGGTAATTTCATATTTGACCAAGAAGACAAAAAAAATGAAAATCACAGATAGGGGTTAGTTTTGTGATTATTTTTGTGGATCTTTCATGTTATTTTTGAGTCAAAAGTATTATTGTCTTTAGAGCTTATGTTGCCTTGAAGTTGTTCATTGAGTTGACAATAAATTGTGATGATTTTGTAGGGTTGGATGATCGAGTCTCAATTTGGAGTTAAATCAGAGTTTCCAATGTGCTTGAATGGAATTTGAAATGCTCAAGTGACCACAAGTATTATTGGAGTTAAGGCGCAACATGAGGAACAAAGTCAAAAGTTGGCAAATGAAGCCAAGAGAATTTGGGCATGGATTACTTGGACGGATTGAATCCGTACATGGATTGGATAGGAAGAAAGCTAGATACTTCAATTGAATTCAAGGCAAAATGTTGATCAACTTGAGCAAGAAACATGGGAGAACAATCCAGCTATGGATTGAAGCTAGTTCAACTAGATACTTTAGCTAGATTCAAATTGAACTAAACCTCAACTTCAAGTAATCCAGCCACGAATCGAAATGAGCTAGACTAAATTACTCGATCAGATTGGCGACACAGACTTTACTCAAAAATAGGGCAAGCAATCTAGTCAAGCTGGAAGTGCAATCCATCCGCAGATGGTCAACTAGATTTTTTGTGGCTGAGCATATATATGCAACTTGCATAACTTGCTCTTTTCACCTTGTTGCTTGACATGACAAGGAGGAACAATTTTTAGAGGTGTTGAGGGGCTCTAGGAGCATGTCTTTTTGACTCTTTGGCAAGAAGAAACATATTGTGGATTACTTAGAAGTAGTTTAGCTCCTTGGACAAGAAGTTATCTCTAGCTTAGTTTAGTTCTACTTTAATTTCCTTGGAGAAACTTGAAGAACTCTTGGTGTAATTCAACATTTTTTATGGCAATGAAGATGATGAAACTTGGAGATCTTGTTTCTTCATTTGAATGAGCACTTTCTTCATCCTTGCTCTCTTTATTGTTGGAATCTTGTTTAGTTACATTAAGATATGAACTTGATTATTCTATCTATTATGTCTAGCTAAATCTTCTTATTGCAGCGGTAGATGAAGCCATTTGTGATTTGATTGTAGTTGAATGTTGTTGATCGTTGTTATTTCTTGTATTCGCTAGTTCACCTAATTTTGATCTAATACTTGTTAAAGTTTGATCACCATTTGCAAGCCATGTTACTTGTTATTAATCTATGAAAATAGTTGACAATGTTGGAAAAGGAATAGGTGGAGCCTAAATAGTAAACACACGAAAGTAACTGTACACTTAGGTGGATGATTTTTACATTTCTTGTGCTTGATTAAGTCATCACTTGTGATTTCACCACAAAAGTAGGTAGATTAGAGTGTTGGCTATACTAGGTTTTTTGGCAAAAACCAGTTTCAATTGCTTGAGTGAAATGTATCTTTAACAAGGCAAGAGCATTAGCAATAATTGACCATTCTTTTCATAGTTAGATTTATTTAGTGGATTCTATACCCTAAAACACTAGTGTTTAGTTAAGTTAAATTTGCTTTGCCTGTTGTAGTATTGTTGTTATGTTACACTAGTGTTTAGTTAAGTTAAATTTGCTTTGCCTGTTGTAGTATTGTTGTTATGTTACTTTAGTTAATATCTTTGTTAGCCTAGATAATCAAGTGAGTTTAAAGCCTTAGTAATTGGCAGTGATTCTCATGAGATTGATCATAACTCCTCAATATTGCAAATTGCGACCTATACACTTATAGTCAACAAGGGAATTAGGTATAAAATTTAGTAATTACTAGTAATTCTCTTGAGATTGATCCTAACTCCTCAATATTGCAAACTGCGACCTATATTCTTGTAATGAATAAGGGAATTAGGTATAAAATTTAGAACACGGATTTGAACCTCGTCAATCACAATTGTTATCATACCAAAAGCCCAAATTCATGGGTATTGCAAATAATATCTTGTTAGGGACTTCTAGAGCCCTACTACCTCATAAATTGGGACGAAGATGCCATTGAGTAATGTGAGTGCTTTTTTCTTTTCTTGTTTCTGAAAAGAAGATTAAGGATGGAAAATATGATAAAGTGATTGTACTTAGGAGGGAGATATATTAGAGAAGGGGATCTTATACAGATAGATTAGTTAGAGTTGGATTAGAATACAAACTACCATTAAGGGTGGAGGTTTTTGGACAGCTTTGGGGCTTTGACGGTGAGTTCTTGAGGAAAAGTGGGAATATCAGAGATTCTCTCAGTAATCGGGACGGTGAGTTTTACAAAGTTCTGAATTTTTTTCGTTCAATTTTAGGTAACAAGTGTTGTTTTCCCATGCTTTGCAATCAACAGGGTATGTACTTCTGTTTGTCACTTCTAATTTTTTTCCCCCTAAAAAGTTCACGTTTAATTCTTTGGTTTAATTTTCTTTAAATTTTTTCCTGTTTAGTCGGTTCATACATGTATCCATCTATGCTTTTTTGTAGCAGTAATTCTTTCTTTTAGATACTAAAGAAAGCCTTGCATACAAGTTTTTTTGTTTAGTATTTTCAAAAATTGTATTTTTGACAGTATGTCGCATATGCTAGTTGGACTTGAACACTGTTAGTAGGAAGGGGGTGACTGTAATATGAGTAAACCTCAAGGTTTTATCTGTAATTTGATTAAATCTCAAGGAAGATAAATGTAATTAACCCCCAAATATAAATGACTGTTGCAAAAAAAAAAAATCAATCTTTTCTGATGGCTTCATGTAGGTTCTCCGCATATAGAAGAGACGAGTTGAATATATTTACATTGAATCAAATTTGACTCCTTTTTTGAGCAGAAACAGTTCATTCTGGTGGGTTTGGATCTCTTGTTGATGACTGAAAGGTGAAAGGCCTTTGTTTTGAAAATTAGATATAGGTTAGGGACTTATGTGTAATTTAGTAGAAGTCTTTAGTTATGTGATGTAACTATTTTGATCCCTCAAAACATATATTTTCCTTTTCAAATTGTCCCTAAAAAATTTGTGAAAAATTTTTACTCTATGAAAATGCTCGTAGGTGTCACATGCACAAATTTCTGTCTACTTTAAGTACTAAGTTGGACGGAATGACAAGGAAATCATAATTTTTAAGTGATAAGTGACAAATATGGCTAAAGAAAATGTTAAGCCAGAAAAGGCCATCAAAGTTAATAGTTTGGTGATGTCTTAGGGCATTCGCTCTAGAGGTAAATATTGGTGTCAAAGATATACATGCTGGAATACAAATGGATGCAGAAGAATGTGTTTTCTGTCATCCCAGAGTCAATAAGCCAAACATCATGCATTTCCTTGTGGAGATGGGACTGCGGTATAAAGTATCCATCATTATTGAACCTACGACGTTACTGCAGCAGTTTTTGATGTGGTTAGAATGCTTGCCATCCCTGTACCTTACTATTTCTTTGTGTCCCATGCTTCAGATTGAATGTTGGTCAACCATTTTGTCCAGCCCCTTTTTGTAACTTCAAGCTCATTATTGCTCCTTAAAATTTTTGTGTGAAGCCATTGTTGGTGGTAGTAATTATTTTGAGAGTTTAGCATTCCTAAAAAAAAAATTATCCTTTTAGCCATATGCACAACAAGGAATTACAACACCGTAAAAAAAGGACAAACAAATTTTTACCATATGGATTGATACAAGGGAAGAAAGGTCAATTGCGCAGGTGTATTGACAACAATTATAGAAAGACACAACTAAATGTGTGTGTATCCCAAAATGTACTAAATTATTTAGAATCCCTTGTTTTGGTCACCATACTTTATTTTATTCCAAAATATCACTCAACCACCAAAAACGATCTTTGTTCAATTTCGTTTGGCTTATGCTCATCTTTTGCAGCCAAATGGAGACTTTTTTTGTTATAAAACTGCTATATTGCATTCCTTTGTATTTAAATTGTGAGCTAAATCTAATTAGATACACCGATAACTTTTGCATAACTATTGAGAGAGAGAGAGAGAGAGAGTTTTGCATAGCGCCAATCGCATGGGATTTCTACACAGTTTTGATCCTATTATAGGTAGATATTCGTGTCAAGGGTATCTGCAGTTTTCAATATTTGACTCTGGAATACAAATGGATGTCGAAGGTTACTTTTTGGTCATGCCAGAGCCAATAGCCAAACATCATTCATCTAGCTGTGGTGACGGGACTACAATATAAAAGATTTATTAATATTGAAAGTTGAAGCTATGCTATTACTCTAGTAACTGTTTGATGGGGTTAGCATGCTTTCCATTCCTATATTTTACTTATCCCTCCGTCCCATTTGTTTAGTTATATTTGAAAATTTTAAGTTTTTAAAAATAGTGATTTGATTGTGATTTTTGTGTTTCTCTTTTCAATGTTACCCTCACAAATTCAAAATTTAAATTTAAATGACAACATGTATATGATTAGAAATATGGGTTGCATTAGAAAAAGTGACTAAAATGTGTTTTGACTTTTCTAACATGATAATTATTTTGAAACATTCCAAAATGAAAAGTATGACACTTTCAATGGAACGGAGGGAGTATTTCTTTATATTCCATAGTTCAGAATTCAGATGGCCTATCTTTAGTAAAATCTGTAGTTTGTCCAGGCCCTTTTTGTAACTTCAAGCATATTATTTCTGCTTAAAAATTGTGTGTGAAGCCATTGCTGGCGAAAGTAATTTTCTTGAGAGGTTAATATTCGTGAGCATAAATTGTCCCTTTTAACCTTGCATAACACGGAATCGTTACACGGTGAAAAGAAAGATAACAAGGACAAACAAATAGACAATCAAAAGAAAAAAGAAAAGCAGAGAAAGGATAGTTTTGACCATATGGATTGATGCAAGTGATGAAAGGTCGACTTCGTAGGTGTATTGACAACAACTATAGAGAGTCACTACCATATGTGTGCGTATATATGGGGTGCATAATCGCTAAGTAATTGGTTGATGCCACCAGGATTTCAACATGAAAACTAAATTTAAAAAAAAAAGAGAAAAATAAATAGACTAGTAAATCAATCAGTAGAAGCAGAAAAAGATAAAGATAATTTATAGGGTTTGGAGCACGTACTGTTAACCTTAGGTGTTGTTCATATGATTGTTGTACTTTTTTGATTATATGATACATTCACATAATTTTGTTATATTTCTTGACGTACGACAAAAGTCATACAAGTGTATTTCATCATATAAGTGTGTTTCTTGACAGTGTATTTCATGTCAAGAAATACACTTGTATGACTTTTGTCGTACGTCAAGAAATATAACAAAATAATATAAATATATACCAAATCATGAAAAAATACAACAATTGCATCAATTGAAACTACTACATTCCTGCTTTTACATATAGATTGATGCAAGGGATGAAAGGTTAAATATTTTTTATTCTTTTTTGGTGTAGTGCAACAACTACGCAGAGTCAACCTCTGTTTTTAAAGTCGGACTGGACCGGCCAATCCGGCCGGTCGAACCTGAAACCGGCCAATTGTCTAGTCCGAGCTAACTCTAAAAATCGGAAAATCAAAAACTCGGTCAAACCTGGTCAAAAACTGGATTTTGACTTAGTTTGACTGAAAAAATAAGAGCCGGGATTCCACCATGCATCTCACGCAAGGAAAGGAAAGAGACGGTCTCGCTCCTCTTGGCTCCATATGCCCAGCCAAAATCCCAAAACGCAACACACTATTTTTGACTTTTTGTAGTGGGAGTGTGGGACATGTATGCACAGTTGATTACTGCTGCAATGCTGCTACATCCCTAGCCACAACTCGCTCGCACATGTTCATACAATATCCATAGCTTCTTGCTCCCACCTCTCAATGCATGTATATAGACTCTTTTTTTTTTTACTTTGTTTTGAAAGGTCAAAATATTTTTAATAGTATATTTTGACCCTTAGGTTATTAAAACTTATTAATATACCTCAAATATTTCATACTTTATAAATGTTGTTTTAAAATTTAGTGTTATTTTTAAATTAAATCCATAATTTAATTCTAAACTTGTTAATGCTCATTAAATAATATAAATTGCTACTTGATTGTTCTATTTCTTTATATTTTCTTGTTAAATATATTTGGAACATTAAATATATATGAATATACCTTTATTAATATTAACATGTTATTAGGTATTTTACATAGAATATTTTAATTTTTAAATAATTTTTATTTATGACATCATCCAGTTCATCCCCGATCAAACTCGATTAAACCTATTGACCCCTAAGCTCGACCGAGTCGATACCCGGTCCGGTTCTGAAAACATAGGAGTCAACAACTAGATGTGCATATACTTGTTCCTGTTGAAGCAAATTTCAGGCTTCTCCATTGATTTGAAAAGGGAATTTGGAGATTTGCCTCCAAAATTCCATTTTGAGAAAAGAACACTTGTCAACCCTCAACACGAACAAGCAATTGGCATCAATAACAGGAGAATTCGACACGAATCAAATCAAATATTTCTTGCTATGTTTCTCTGACAAGAATCAAATTTAAATGGCATTAACAAAATTAAATTCTAAATTAATGTTTAATATTTATTGTAATATTTTTCCTCATACTCTTGATATTCATCGTCTTCATAGAAATCTTCTTCTTCTTCTTCAAATTCCTCCACATCATCAGTAGAGTAATCTTCATAGTAATCCAGACTCGATCTATCCAAATTGATTCGCCGAACACCCTTCAACAGAGATCTTTCTTCATCATCTATTCCCAGCCCCAAAATCGAATTTCTCTTCTTCCCCTGTTCAGCACAGACCTTACTTTTCCTCTCAAGATGCTGCTTATTCTTGATCACAACCGGCAGATTATCCTCTTTCAAAGTCGTTAACTGAGCAATGGCATCATCAACTGTACTTGCTTCAAGAACCGAATCATCATGCTCCCGATTCGTGTTCAAAACCAGAATCATCTTCTCATACTCATTCTTCACTGTAACCCGGCTTAGTTTCAGCTTCTCCTCCTCTGCTTTCCGCTGAACCGTAGCAAACTGCTCCTCCTTCTTTAGCCGCAGCTCTGATTCGGTCACCTTCTTCTGAGCAGGCTTCTTCAGCGAATTCTCCAGCGAGTTATCCTCCAACTGGGCTAATCTACGAGTCTCAGCTTTTCGAGCTGCGGCTTCTACTTGCTTCTGGGCAGCCGCCTCCCGCTTCTGGGCCGCCCGGGACTTGGAACCCTCGGCTTCACGCCATTCCTGGTCTTCTTTTTCGAGAGCCTTGAGCTTTTCCTTGTTGGCTTCTGCTGCGCTCTTTCGAGCCTTGGCCGCTTCAGCTTTGGCGTTTGCTGACTTCTTCTTGGACATAGATCCTTCTGCGTCTCTCTTCATCTTTGAATTTATCTCTTGAACTTTCCTTCTTTGCTTGATTGAAGAATTTCTGCAATCTGCGGATTTTCTTGAACTTTATTCTTTGTTTGATAAAGGAATTCTTGCAATCTTTAGATCGTATGTTTAGGGTTCTGCGATTACCAATGATATATATAAAGCGTTGTGATTTCCAATTTCTATAGAGTTTGAATCCGAAGGGGTTAAGGATTCGGAGAAACAATGGAAAAGGAAACTGTGAGCCTTACTGTCTTGGTTATCAGATGTCAGACATGGAAATTGATTCAAATTTGGCGGTCAGTCTATTGGGCTGAATATGGCCCAAACAATACCTTATCAAATGTGGCTTAAGCAAAATACAGTCTCCTACATTATTGGAGACCAGAAACCAAGTCCGGAACCATGTCCACTAGATTGGAGCCAAGTAAATTCCTAGATTGGAGAAAACAAAATGAGAAAAGAAAGCAGATCATCATTGTTCTTTTTTCTTTTTTCATTTTTTAGCCATTGGCCTTCGTATTATGGATTTGCATTCAATTGAGTGATTCCATGAATCTATCAATTGCACCGATTTATGACGACTAAAAATTATGAAAATAATGTTAATGAAGCGTAGGAGGGTTTTGGGTCTTTTCTTGCACATTTCCACGTCGTATTGTGTTACATAGTTTCTTAAAGTAACAAAGTGTTCCACCAAGAGAAATATTTTAAAATTTGAATTTTTATCCGTTATTGCATGCGACACATATCAATTAGATAAATAGTTTAACAAGAATATAATAAATAATAGTATAACGGAGGAACCTCTACCCTTCAGGAGATGGGTACTTTTTGTAGAAATTTTAGTACATATCATACCACAAAAAGAAAGAACTTTTTTCGAGTAGGCTTTGTCTAATCGCTAAAAAAGATTGAACAGGACTCGAGTATTCAAATTTTTTAAAAATTAATATACTTTCTCCATTCCAAATTATTTGTCGCATTTCGAGATTTCAACTTTTTAAAAATAGTGGTTTGATGTTGATGTTAGTATATTTGTTTTCAATGTTGCCCTGAAAAATTTAAAATTTAAAATTGAATTTAGTATGAAATATAGATAAAATTGGGAATAACATTGAAAAAAGAGATCAAAATAATTTTGACTTTGATAAGATTGACAAACATTTTGGGACATTTTAAAATAAAAAAATGGCACTTTTAATAGAACAGAGGAAATAGAATGAAGAAATTGTTGATTATCAGAAGTACAATTATTGTGAAAGTGTGTGTTTCTATGCTAGCTGGCATGAGCAGATCAATTAATGCTTCTGGCAAAAAAGAAAAATGTTACTTTTAGGTATTGAATTTTAGAATAATTTTATTTTCACACCAGCTAATTTTAGAATAATTTTAGGTATTCAATAAATGCATGTGGCTTATTGTAATTTGATAACAGTTGTGTAAATGAGTACAAAACATAATCCGTCACTTTAATGATAACTACGAGTCCCAACTTAAATCTTTTAAGGCATTGTTCTCCACTACTGCAATTTTTATACTACAAAAGAAATTTTTAGTTTAATCAGTTGTAGGACATTTGTGATTTCCTTAATACATTTTTCTGTTTCTTTTTTTTTTTTTACTTCTTTCACCCCTCCTCACACCGTACTTTTCTCACCCATGACCCGTCTTCTAAGAGGCGTCTCTTGACCATTGGGTCAAAAAGAGAATAACCTTCATGCATAATAAATTGCAGACGCTAAACCATTTCCATGTAGGTTGTATGAGACAAATTTGTAAATGGACGCATAGATAATTTTCAATCCTAACCTAGCTGTTTTTTTCATTTTCTTTTTTCCTGTTTTCTTTTCCCCTCATTCTCTTTTGGTTTAGTAAAAGGTTAATTGCTTTCCAAAAAAAAAGAAAAGGTAGCCATACCACAAATTCTATTGTTCAAAACTCTGAAAAATAATACTTTGGCGTACCAAAAAGGAATCTTGGGAGTGCTCTCAAATTTAATGTTGTCCAAAGGCATTAGAAATTAGCACGGTGATAATAGTAATCAATTATCTCTTGGTATCTTCATTTAAGAGAATCATATTTACATTTTCAGATGGCAGCATAGCATCTTTTGCACTTTAGCAGCTAACAAGAGCAAGATAAATGATCATGATCATATACTTGGCAATCCATTCTAAGAACTATTCACAAAATTATCTAACCCTAAAGTCCTTAATAGTAGTTGTAATGCTGATCTTCATAACCCTCCAAAAAATCATCCTCTTCATGAAAACCTCTAAATCATCAAGGGAATGATATTCATAGAACTCTAAATTGGATCTATACAAATTAATCCCCCCAACATCCACCGACAGAGATCTCTCTCCAACATCTCCTACATGATGCACTAAAGATTTTCTTGATTTTCCGGGGAAGGTAGCCCTGATTTTCTTCAACTCATGCCAAACCCTTGCAAGCCAATATTCCTGCATCTCAATTTGACCAAGTGGCTTCCTCAATTGTTTTTTCCTCCATAACCAAGACATCCCAACACTTCTTATTCTATACAAGCACCATCTTTTTATTTTCCTTCTCATCCATAATGCGGCTTTGCTTCCGCTCCTCCTCTTCCTCCACTTTCTTCTTTATCTCTGCCATTTGCTATTGCTTAAGCTCCCTCCGACAGCACAATTGGGCTTCCTCCTGGGGCATCTTTGGGGCAGGCTTCTTCATCAAGGTCCTCTGGAGACCCTTCTCTTCCCGCTCGGCTAACCTGAGAGTCATGGCTTCCCGTGCAGCCGCCTGGACCCGTTTCTTGTCCTCTTCCTGGCGCTTCTTGGCCCTGCTGCAGGGCTTGTTGCCTTCAACGTTACGCCATTGCTAGTCTTCTTTCTCTCGAGCTTCGTGATTGCTGTGCTAAAATGCTCCTCCGTGCCTTAGCTGCTTCAGCTTTGGGATGAACAGCCTTCTTTTTCGACAAAGTTTTTGCATCTCTCCTCATACTTTTCTGCCGCCTATCTTGAGTTACTTTGTTCGCTCTCAAAGTTTTTTTTTTTTTTAATTTCTCTTTGTATGAAATCAAGGGATTCGATCAGAGTATTTGGGTTCCGAAAAATGATCAAGATTTATACAGGGGCAGAAGCTGATTCTAAATCGACATAAGTTCCGATGTGAAGGCGGTTAATAATCTTTTGGGCTGAACAGAGAGGGTTGTTTTGCTGAGTAATGTTTTAGGGTTTCTCTTTTTTTTTTCCTCTCCAAATTACTTAGCCAAGGGCAAATGAGAAAACAATTGGGTAAAAATAAGGGTTAATTTCGAAAACCTCTCCTTGGGTTTATGATAGTCTCACTCCCCTCCCCTAAGGTTTTCAAAATATCAGAGACATCCCTTAGTGGAATATTAGGTCTCACTTCTTACATCATCATGAGCAAAATGACTTAAATACTAGCACAACTTATCAGACATTTCAAAATTATTTGGACAAATTTACTTAAATTAGTTATAAATATGGTTAACTGAATTAACGATAATTCAGAAGTGCAAATAATATCTAAAATGCCATAAAAACCTCTCCTTAGGTTTATGATAGTCTCACTCCCCTCCCCTGAGGTTTTCAAAATATCAGAGACATCCCTTAGTGGAATATTAGGTCTCACTTCTTACATCATCATGAGCAAAATGACTTAAATACTAGCACAACTTATCAGACATTTCAAAATTATTTGGACAAATTTACTTAAATTAGTTATAAATATGGTTAACTGAATTAACGATAATTCAGATGTGCAAATAATATCTAAAATGCCATAAAAAAAAAGGGCACCAAATCCAGGCAACCTTTTCTGGTTGATGTGTGGCAGGGAAAACTGCAAGAGTAAGAAGTCACTTCAACAAAAACAAGAGAAACAGAGGTTTGAGGGCATTTGTGGTATCAAGTTGTTTTCTCTCTCCAGCTCCCAATTTTTTTATTGTTAACAAGCATTCTAAATTTATTTCTTATTATTACAGCATGGTTTCTTACCATAAATGCAGGTGAAGAATGGGAAGAATTATTTTCTCTTATTAAAAGTATTTTTAACAATTCTTTAATTTGTTTATTGAATTCATCTTGATCAATTGGATTATATCTCATTGGATTTACCCTAATTATTTTATTTTTGTCATTGAGTTTTATTTCAGCATAATCTTGGTTTTTGTCCCAAAATTTTAGAGGTTTTCTGTATAACTTAATGGTAACTTTTCTTTTTTGTCTTCTAGGGTAGTAGATATGGTTTTTAATTGTAATGGTTTTAAATGTAATTGTATTTCAAATTTTAACATAGAACTTCCTTTAGGTATTTTTTATTTTTTTCTGAATATCCAATATCACCATGTTGACCTGAGCGAAGATGAAAAGTTATAGGAATTTTACGGTATAAGTATGTTTAAGGCAGGAAACGACGATCTAGTGTCCACAAGAAGTTTTAAAATATATTTGAGATTGTAAAGTATCGAATAAAACTTTATGAAATAGTTGAAGAAAATTATTTCCTAAGAGTATATCTAGTCCTATATCAAAGAAGTAAAATGGAGGTCATTTAACAAGGAATGAGTCAAATAATATATGTTGTGCTTAGTTAATCCAGAATTTAAAGTAATAGGGTTATTAGAAATATCAACACTTGTTCGATCAGATAAGGTTTCATGATATTGTAGTGAAAAATATGTAGATTTACATAAACATGTTCCTGATCCACTATCAATTTATGCTGCAAAGTATTCAACTTTATAATCTTTATATGTTATTCCTATAGGTATATAAATACTATATTGACTCGTCATTTTCTTTCAACATATATCTTTTTATCGTTATGGGTAATAACTATTTTACTAGTAGTTATATTATAGAGGGATACTGAATCTGAAAATCTTATTCTTAACATTATTTCAAGAGTATCGTTGAATCCTTCATTTTCAACTAGAAGTCGAATACGAATTCGATTATTAGTTAATTCAATTTCTATTTATACAGTTTCCTTTATTTCATGAGTTTCTCCATTAAAATTTGTATATTGATAAGGATCTTGTAATTGATAAATAAGTAAGTTCTCAACCAATCCATGAAATACATAATTTCCATTAACACCTGTATCTATTAAAATATTACAGTTTTTTATATTTTTTCCATTTCAATATTTAGCTTCTATTTTATAACTTGTCACTATTTTTTTTATTGGTATTCATATTTGGAAAACGATGTGAACTACTTCTAACCATATTTCCTGTATAGGATAATCTGGGTAACAATGTATTTGGCTTATCTAGTAGGATTTTTTATTTATATCTAGATTAAATTCCTCATCTAATTCTATATTATTAATTTCTGGAAGATATATTTTTCCTATTTCTGAAAATAATTTAGGCAGATTTATGAATTCAATATTTGAAAAGTTCTTAGTATGATGAGTATTTGATAAAGTATAAGAAATTATATATGTAATAGAGTATGATCTATTTCCATTGAAAAATAAATCCTTTCTTTTGAAATCTTGTATTAAGTGTCTTATCAAAATCTTTATCTTGTATATTATAAGAAATTTTTGGATATTATTAAAAATTAGTTTTTGATATTTAAGGTTTCTTCTAACAATACCGGGGTTGCTTCTTCCCTATTTTTTATTCGATTATCAACTATAATAAGATCTATTGGAGTATTTAGTCCTTCTCTAAATGTGTACCTAATAATCATTTAATAAAACCTATATAAATCCATCCTATGGATTCTCTTATTTTCTCTTGTTTTTTTTCTAATTTATCATAAATATCCTTTTTAGATATTAATGAGATCATTATTTTATTGGTAGTAAGGCTATATTCTAATGCTTTTCTTTGAGATTTATTCCATAGAACATATGGTATTTTCTTAAATAAAATTTTATCTTTTTCTAATGCAAGTACATTAAATTCACTATAAGAGTTTATTGAAAAATTATTTTTTTTGAATTTTTGCTAGTATTTTTCTGTCTATAAGCTTTTCCTAGCTAGATTCATCTAACTGTTCTGAATGAATACCTATTATTTCGATAGAATTATTTTTCTCTTCGTCTATCTCACTCATCTTCATTGTTTATTTCGTATTCTGTATTTGTAAACATAAATATACTTTCATCGAAAGAAATTTCCTCTATTTCTGTAAATCTATTTATTTCTAGGAATTCAGTATTATTAATCAAGTTTTCAATATCATCATCCACTTCAAATCTCTTTTTATTAATTTTTTTAGGATATTGATTTGCTAGGTGTCTTTTTTTTTTTTTTTTTACAAAAATAACATTGATAATCTGTTATATTTCTCTTTTCTTATTCCTTTTATATATCTTTTTCTATTTTGAAAATTTTCTCTATGTTTGTAATTTTTAGCTTTTTTCTTTTCATATATTTTCGTTTAAAATACTTTCTCTTTTTATATCTATTTTTCTTCTTATGATAATAATATCGCATCCTATTTGGGTAGATATATTAATATTATTACAACATAGTTTTAATTGATGTTTTAATTTAAATGTCTTTTTAAAGAGTATGGATTCTTCACACCATTTATTTAGTTTATCTAACATAAGAAATATTTTTTTTCCTAGAGTATCTTTAGTTCCATGAGTATATTATGTTAAGTTCATGAGTAAAGGGTTATGTCCCACATTAGTTCGAGAGATAGAGAAAGAGCGGTTAATATGTAAGTAAGAGTCCGAAACCTAATGGTTTAAGTTTTTGAATCAGAGTTGGATTCCTGACTTACATATTGAGCTCTTTGGTGGACTCTCTTGAGATGTTTCTTCCTATCAAATTAGTATCCGAGTTTCAGGTTACGAGATTGGACTAGTCATGAGTAAGTGGATTCTTCCAAAAGTTAGACCCTTAAAATTTCTCTTCTTGATGGTGGATCAAAGTGTCAAAATGCTAAGAAATTTGGTTAGTGTTGGACTAGGTGTGCCATGGGTTTGGCAAGAGGTCCGGTTGGTGTTAGATCAAGGAACCAAGTGTCACGCCCCGACCCCGCACACACCCATCACGTGACATCCGCCGTACTCTCAAGTCCCGCTCAAGAATACAAGGTAACATTTAATTAGACTAAACTTTACAAGTAATAAATAATATAACTAAATGAAGGGCGGTACAAATGTCAGATAAAAGGTAGTCTACGAATATTCAATAAATTCATACATTTATTCTCTGGTTGAAACAGCGGAAGCAAAGTAAATAAAATTATCAACTAGAACTAGCTAGCCTGCTAACTTTTGTTCACTTAAAAACTAATAAAAGTCATCCTCAAGGTCTTCTACGTAAATCAACTCATACTCTTCAGAATCTGCAAAGATGGTAAAAAGTTGGTTGAGCGACAAATCGCTCAGTAGGTAATATCTACCCCTCTGTTGGACCGTGCACTCATAACTTTATAGATACATATATAGATATAAATCAAATCATTGGCACATCGTTCACATCCATAATCATGAAAGGAACGTTGTTTATAAAACAATCAGTGGTAACGAGTGACAAGCAATTTAAAAACATCTTATTGATAACTATACATGAAAAATCAAGAAGTCATAAATCATCTCATATCCATTCATAAATCTCATCATATCAGTTCATAAATCATTCCATATCAGCTCATAACAGGTACATGTAATGACCGGCTACTGAGTACTCAGCCTAGAGATTTAACCCCTTCTAGGTGGGTGACCAATAGGTTTCATAACTACCGATTGGTCTCATTACATATATGGGTCAATCGACCTGACTTTATACCAGGCTACCATGACCTTACCGGACTATATACCAGGCTACCATGACCTTGTCAATGGGCCAGACTCTATACCAGACTACCATGATCTTGTCAATCGGCTGGACTCTATACCAGACTATCATGATAATTAGACAGGACTATAGCCCCTACCGTCTATTCCATGACTGTTTTGAGCTTTACTTGTCGTAAATTCTTTTCACACGTCACATACATAGTTCTTTGATTTCATAAACGATACAGCTCATTTGGTATATAATAACATATCAAGAGGGTTCAAATAAGTCACATGGTCCATTTTTGTATAGTCAAAATAGAACTTGCTTAAATAGTCAAGTAAATCATTTAATCAAAAACAATTCAAATTAACATGTAAAAATATAATCGATGACAAAAAATTTCACTTTAAACTTTTGAAATCTCAGAAGGGTAAGTACCACTTACCTCAAACTTTGCTTTTGAAAAGATTCTTTGCGCACCATTAAACTTGCTTCAGCCTATAACCAATAACATATATACCTTAATTCATTTAATTATCTTATGCTAAAAGTGCCTAACCCTACCTTAAATAACCAAGAAAACATGTTTGGACATTCTCTAAAATGTACTTATATAGTTTCTTGAAATAAAAGATTTTCCATTCTAAAAAAGTTTGCTAATTGAGACGATTTTCTTTTTAGAGGGTGTCCTGATTTTAGGAAGTCTCTTAACTAGATTATATAGAATTCATTTATTTATGAATTTATCCATTCATTCATTTGTTTGTTTGTTTATTTGTTTACTTATGTAGAAAATGGCCCACATTAACTTGGGTCAGGTCCTGGGTTCGGCCCGGTCTAGGATTTAAGTCTGTTTATTAATTAAACTTCTTCTCTTTTATTTTTTATCAATTGGGATTTAGAAGGTAATTTGGGTTTCTAGAGTTTGTTTGCGGATTTATCAGATACTATTTAGTAATGAAATTGAATTTAATAAAAGATATCTTGAGTTTGACCAATTAAAATATAAGCTTTGGAAATAAAGTTTGAATTTCTCTTTTTTTTTAATGATTTAATAACTTATAGTAAGTCCATATTAGGATATTTAAAATGCAGCTATTAGGCTTGGTAAAACATGTTCATTCATTTATTTGAAAACCTAATAGGCCCAAAATTTTTCTTTTAACCCAAGCTATCATTATTTTTCTTTATCTCTAGCTCCAAGAATGGTGAAAGTTGGTCCTAGTAAATTGGCCTAAATGACCTCTGTTACTTAATTCCAGCCTTGATTATCATGTAAGAGAGCACTAGCTCACATGTATTCGGCCTGAGACATTAGTTAGACAAATAAAAATAATAGTTTTTGAGCCTTAGCAGAATTACCTTGAAATCAAAGGCCAATACTAAATTTTCAAGAAAGATAAAACTAAGAAAAACAAATTTTCAAACCCATCATCTCAACCTATGATTTTCCTCTCCTAATATCACCAACAACTGTTCTTCATTTGTTTTGTTGAATTGACTTCTCTTACAAACTCAATCTTATGAAATCAAAGGCCGTGGCCCTTTTTGTATTTGAAATCAATGCTTTTGTAATTACGCAAACCCCACCAATTTGATCAATCTTTGACTCTTTTCATCCTTTTGATTCCAACCAAAAGACCACAACAAACCATCACTACTTTGCCTTCAAAATTTGTACCAAATGTCAGATCTGAAGATTCTGATTCTCTAGTTATATATCTTTGTTGGGTACAATGTCTTTATTTCCTTCTACGCTAAACAATCCAAAGCGATATAATACGTGCCAAAGACATTGATCAGGACTATAACAATACCCATTTGATTTTAGAGTTCTGAACATATAAAACCTATTAATAAAGACATTGATCATTACATTTAAGCTTGTCAATTGCCTAGGTTCCTAGTAATAGGTCTCGGGGTTTTTCTTAGTGAAAATTCAAACAAATAAGTAAAAGAAGCAACATGATTGAAATCTTACTCAATCCAATGGAGATGTCGAGGGTGTTGATTTCTCCATATTGAATCCCTCTCTACCCCTTCACTGGTCCTTCAACATTTGCCATTCTTCCTTGCGTTCTTTTTTTTTCTCACTCTGTTGTATATTGGGTGTTTACCAGATGAATCAAGTGAGAGGCAAACAAGTCAGTTATTTAGGCTAAGGAAGAGAACATGGTATACTCCACACTCTCCCCACAACTCCTATCTTATTGTAGTTGTAAAGGCTCCCAACCCTAAAGAATTTGAGTAATAGATAGAAAAGAGTAGGTTAGTTTAAGTAGATGTCTTCCTAAGTTACAAAACATTCCCCCTCAACACCCATTATCCTTAGTGGTTGAGATAAGATAGGATACCAATAAAAACCTCTAAAAATGTAATTGACGTAATTAAACTAAATTGGTATTAACAAAGAGAGATAAAAATTTGGGATTTTACACCAAGGGTAGGCAGAAGTCCAGAATGCAGTTTGGATGTTGAAAAAGAGTGAGTTCATGTTTGGGAGAAGAGGTGACCTTAGGCGATAAGGTGGTCTTGCGTTGAATATTAAAGTGGGTTCGAAAAAAAGGCTTGTAAATTTGGATTCAATGTGAAGGTTACTCATGAAGGGGGAGATTTATTAGGTTCATGAGTAAAAGGTTATGTCCCACATTGGTCCAAGAGATAGAGAAAGAGCAGTTAATATGTAAGTAAGGGGTCAAAACCTAATGGCTTAAGCTTTTAGATCAGAGTAAGGTTCCTGACTTATATATTAGGTTCTTCAGTGGATTCTCTCGAGCGTTTCTCCCCTATCATATTCTTCTCTTAGTTTCTTACCCCATGGGTCAGAAATCTTTGAAAAAAAACATTTCTAAATATGTTTCTCTTTTCTTTGAATCTATTCTATAATAATAATAATCTTAAAAACACAAATATACTTATCTATTTTACAAATATCATAAAGTGTTAATTTAAAACTGAATTAGCATCTTTAAAATAACTTTCTCCACCAACAAATTCAAGAAGAATTAATTCAAGTTCTCTAGTTATCATATCATTTGTATTTTGGTCTTCTCCATATATTATTGATTTAATCTTTTTGGGTACTATCTTCCAATATCGAGAAACGCTATTTACTAGGGATCTTTCTAAAAATCCTTTTGAATCTTCATATGATAATTTATTTGTAGAAACTGCTAATCTTAATCCAATTTTTCATTTATCTATTGCTTCTTCTATATTTTTTACACAGTTTAAATCTAAAAATGTTCCAAACGAAAATATAGTTTCAGGTGTGGTCCTATCTAAAAGTGTATAACCTTCATTATCTAAGTATCCTTTTTGCCTTACCATATTCATTATTGACGAAATAAAAGAATTTCCTGAACCAGATCTATGCTTGGCATATGCGGAGACGGTCTACCGGATAACGGTATATCATTAATATTTGGATTTTCAGACATCTTTGTTTTATATCAAGCTTTATATTTATCATCAGATTATTAAATTTATTGCTTATTTTTTCTATTTCATAATCTGAGAGACAGGTAAAGTTATCTTCAAACTCATTTTATTTTGGAAATATGTTCTGTTAGATATTCCATAGTTGTTTTATTTCTTTTTTCAGTAATTTTCTCTTCTAAACTTCTTTTTTCTGATTTTTCTTTAATCATTTGAATTTCTTTCTTTAGATCTTTATATATGTATAACATCGCTTTTGTATTTCAAATCGATTTCTTTCTATTTTTAAATTTTCTGATTCTATTATTTTATAGTTCTCCGAATTCATGTATGCGTTCTTCTTAAATATAGATTTCTTTCTCGTACAACTCTTTTCAGATTTTGCTTTTCTATTTCTAATAATATACTTAATGCTTCTATTATAATTTCTTCAAAATGATTTTTATTTATAAGATTTCTTACTCTATTTATTTTAGCTTTTATTGCTAAGTCTCTACTAATGTATTTTTGACATTCTTGGCAATACGTTATTCTTTCTGGGTTATTCATTATTTATCTAAGTGTTCATTTCTATAGTGGGCTGTAAGATCTTTGTTTATTTGTGCATATCTATTAGTTATTAAATATTTTTCATGTTCTGCTTCTCTTAATGCTTGGATCTATCATAGCAGGTAACGGGATGACAATTATTTAAAATAACATGAAGCCACCTTTCTTGATAATATGTAATTCTTTCATTTAATTGTTGTAACTAATATGCATATCCTTTAATAAGAAATAATATTGAATCACATATTTCACATTCTTCTATTTTAAAGAGAAAGATAGTGCCAATTAGAATCATAAAATTCTATTCCATTATCAAAATATCTAATAGAAATTGGGTTTGCATCATATTCTTCATTAGAAATATAATCATCGTTATTATTTAAGAGAATATGTAGATCATTTCTGGGCCCTGATACCCTTTCGGTGCCCAAATTTAAGTCAAAATTTAAATTTAGATTGGCTAATAGGATATTTATATTTATGATTCTTGATGTAAAGGATATTTTTATTTATAAAATATATTCAGAATGTATTTTATTTATTGATAAGGTACTAAATGAGTTTGTAGAAGCTTTAATAAAAATTTTTCAAGAGAATAGAGTGCATACCATATCAAGACTAGTAATTTCTTACTAACAAAAGAAAAGGGTCCATCATGCTTCCATATCTTTATATCTGATTTTTGACAGACAAAACTCCGACTATCTCCCCTAGAACTTCTTATTTGGGCATTTCAACCTCCAACCACAAGGGTGGCTTCCTTTAAGGGCCACTTCAAAATTTTGCAACACAATTTAATTTCCTTTCCTACCTCTAAACGTACTCAGATGCAAAGGATGAAAAGTTATGAAGAAAACTTCTTCTTTTATTAATGAAGAAATTGTAGTACAAGATAGGTTTGGCACACTATTCTCTTTCTTTCTTTATTAACTAAACGTAAACATGAGAGAAAAATTTACAAGGCAAAGTTGCTTCTTCGTGGGCTTATTGAATGCCCTTTTCTACAAGTCATCTATCTATTTATAGGGGTTGGTGGACTTTATTGCCAGACTTGAATTGATTCTTTCCACAGACTTTAACTTACTTCAATCTTGTGAATTTGAACAAAATATTTTGGATTTCGGGGGTGATGTAAATGCTTGTTTCTTATTCCATACTTTGACTATTTGATGCGATGTTCTTATTTTCTTTTTTTTACCTTGGTACAGGTTAGATACGTGTTATTTTTGTGTTTCCTCATCCTACATAAAGTTTTGATTGCTTTATTGCTGGACTTTATTCAACTGCTTTCAAGTAAGCGTATTTTCCAATTTAAATAACTCATTGCTGCTTTTGGGATTTTTCCTATATATGTAGTCATAATTGAAAAAAAATGCTCCATTTCCTCCATATGTATGAAAATCTTGTTTGGATGTATTTTCAAGATTTTGCAGAACAATTCTTATTCCAAGGGCTCTTTGATAATGTATCTTGTCTTCAAAAAAGTATTCATATTCCTTCCGTTGAGAATAAAATTTTATGTCCAACTCATCATATGATGAAAAGTATCATATCTATTTGAATCTTCAAAGTCAGGTCCAGCTGAAATAAACTTGAGTGTTAAAATATTTTTGGGACCATATGTTAGATTATTTTGATAAATATGCTTTACTCCTTCTTGAATCCACCAAGGGAGTTTGAAAATTTCAAGAAAATTAAGAGTAGTAAGATATATATAGTATTGATTATTCCAAAATTGTACCACTTTTGAATAAAATTGTTGTAACATCCCTACACACAATCCATCTGAAGATAAATTCCTGTGAAATCCATATAATATGTATCCATATTTTGTAAATCATATAATTCTCTCACAAGAGAATCGTATTCAGAAACGAGTGGATGCTCATTTATTATATTACTGAATATGGGTATCTTTTGAGATGTTTGGTTCCAGCTAAAATCTGATCTTAAGGATATTCCATCGTTGAGAGAATTTATTCCAGATTTCTTAGTCTATTGACAATCTTCTTGTCCCGTTGAAAGGGGAAGATTTTTCATTTCATCCTTTTTAAATAGACCATATAATAATGTTTCAACCTTGTCGTAAAGGCTTACTGTATTTTGGCCTTATTCGGCATACTTGATAAAAAGTTCAAAATTTTCTTTATTCATTTCTTGATAATTCACAATATTCATTACGTCATTAAATGATGTCTGCAATTGAGGAATTTGCACAGATAACTCCGAGATTTTATTCAAGAGGATTGTTTGCTTATTCATTAGACCTTCCATCTCTAGTGAGAAAATTTGTAAGACAATTCTCATCAGATTTTATTAATTCAATTTCAATCATGAACTCAGATAATGCCATTTATCATCTAATTAATCTTTTATTTTGAGGTAGAGGTTTAATATTATTTTTAATAAATACTCTTACTTGAGAATTATCTGTTCGCAGCTTAAATTTCTTAGATAATAAAAAGTAATAAAATTTATGACATCCTCTTATTACTGCAAGCAATTCTTTTTCATTTACGTGATATCTTTTTTCTGTTTCTAAAAACATTCCTGATGCATATCTACATAATAGATTATTTTCTATTTTTAAAACTGCACTCCATACTTTCTCGAAAGCAGTAGTGTCTAATATAAGATTATTTTCATCAGATGGTAGGGTTAAAAATGGTAAATTTTTACATTACTTTTTTATTTTCTTTTCTAGTGTTGTATGATTTTTAGAGAATTCATATTTATTAATTTTTTCAGCAATTTTTGTAATTCTTTTCTTTTTCCACTAAGTCTCAGATAAAATCTGACACATAATTTAATGTTCTCAAAAATTTTTGTAATTATTTTTTATCTTCTAATTTATCAAGAAATACTTGTATTTTTTCTAAAATATGTGATTGCATTTTTATTCCTTCACCATTTATTTCTAGACTTAAAAATTCAATTTCTTTTAATCCTATTTTTGCTTTCTTCTCTGATAATCCAATTCCATGTTTTAGACATAGATCAGAAAATATATTTAAATGTTCTAAATGCTCTTCTATTGAATCTGATGCTATTAAGATATCATCAAAATATACATATAAGAAAGGATAATCCTTAAAGATTTTATCAATTTTTCGTTGATATATTTGGGGGACATTTTTTAATCCAAACGGCATAACTAACCATTCATATTGTCCTTGAGGAGAACTAAACATTGTGTATTTAATACGATCAAGATGCATTTTTATTTGCCAAAACCCACTCTTACAATCGAATTTAGAATATATTTTCTTTCTTTTACTCATGTTTATGAGAGTTTCTTTACGTTGTAAAAAGTAAACATCGAATATGATTTTGTTATTTAACTGTTTATAATTAACAACCAATCTAGGTTTATTTTTTATTATTTCAGCATGGTTTCTTACCTGGAGAATTACTTTCTCTTATTAAAGATATTTCTAAAAATTCTTTAATTTATTTTTTGAATTCATCTTAATCAATTGAATCATACCTCATAGACTTTACCCTAATTATTTTATTTTTGTTTTTTGAGTTTTGTTTAGCATAATCTTGATTTTTGTCCCAAAATTTTAGATAATTTTCTGTATAACCTAATCGTAACTTTTCTTTTATGTCTTTTAGGGTTGTAGATATGATTTTTAATTGTAATTGTTTTAAATATAATTGTATTTCAAAGTTTAACATAGGGCTTCTTTTAGGTATTTTTTATTTTTCTGTAAAACCGTGATGGACGTCACTTGGCATGCTACTATCCCAAGAGGAGGCGAAAGTTAATACCATGGCTGCTATGAATGACGGTGATTGCTGGCTTGAACAATACACAAAAGTGCTAGTCAACCAGCTTTTCCCTCAACGTGTCCAAGAAAACTTATACAAGACTCCAAGGATCAGATGCAGGTAAAGCACGCACTTAAAAGGCAGAGGTCATCCTTGAATTACAACTGAAACTTACATGTAGACGGTAACTATCCCATTTTCTGCTTAGCCCAGGATACTTGCAAATCCTAGGAAGACCTTGAAGTTCAAAAAGTTGGAACCTATAAGATAATCTGACTCGCACCATAAACATTAAACCCTAAACAGTATTTTTACTTCAATGCTTCAACTCACCCGTAAATAAAGCATTTCCTCTACCAAATGTTTCTCAACGGTCAATTTAAAATAATGAATTCAACACAATCATGTTTTAGCTGCAATAGCCTTGCTACATGTATCAAAGGGTAAACTATGTCCATGAAATCAACTCACTTCTCATCTATGTTGCCAGTGCTTTTGTTGCAGCTGCAAATAACCTCGCTACATACATCAAAGGGTAAACCGTATCCATGAAATCAAAGAACTCACTTCTCATCTATGTTGCCAGTGCTTTTCTTGCATCAAGTCATTTCACTGTGACACTCCACTACAAGCATTATATTCTTTATCTAGTACTACCAAGTCATATGCTAAATAGGCCAAAATCATGCATATTTCGTATTTATCCCAGTGAAGTAATCTATTACCAAAATTAAGGTGGAAACTGGAGCAAACTCTGCTCCTCAAAAACTGCAGTTAGCAATACATGTGAACCACAGAGGGACCCTTTGATAAGCATATTCGACATGAAAGCAATATGTTGTGCAAACATTTAGTGGCTGTTACCTATTTTAGCACTCAAAAGAAAAACATGTATACAATGCAGTAGCCACTTCCACTGATCTACTAGCACCAGCAAGCCATAATTCCTTCTCCTCCCACCTCTCATTTTTTTCAGAACCCTCCCACATTCCCCCAACGTGTCCCCTCTCTCTACTTAGTTGGACTAAGGATTAAACAAAAATTCACAGTTCCCAACAACCGTTGCATGGTAGATCACTGCCTCCATCCAAACTACAAGTTAGATCAGTCTGGTGAAAATGTTCTTGCATTTCGTCTCCTGGGAACTTTTGTCTCACTTGAATGGCCTCTCCTGAGTTGGACTAATGCCGTTTGAACTAATAACCTTCAATATGTCAACAAGTTGAGTCCAATAACATATGTGGAAGTTCAGAAGAGTGGAGCATTACTACTCATTACTCCTCCATCTTGCTTTCCTCTTCTGCACTACCCAAGATTTCCATGCCATTTAAGTCATCTCCTTGAACTTTCAAATCCACATTTCCATTTGACTTGCTACCAGGTGGCATGTCATTGTTTCCATTTGCAAGAAGGTTCTTTGCTGTAGATTCATTTGACTCATTTTCAGGTGATACTTCCCCATTAATATCATTGTCATGACAATGGGGATCAGAATCCAAGGCACCACGCACAGTTGAACTTGAAAGGCTGTTTTCATCTGAAGCGTCCACTGCCACGGGAACATGCCCAGAATAAGCTGATAACTGATGGCTCGTTGCTCGTGCCTGAGTAGAGAACTCAGAAAGTTAGTGTTAATGAAAATTCTAGATATGTGTAACACGGAGATGATGGCAATCTAGGAGATGATGGCAATCTAGGAATTGCAAGTTATGCCCCACAGCCCCAGAAAAAAAATGCTTAATGAAACCCAAAAAAAAAAGTATAACAGTATTAAAGACTGCCAGCATGTAAGTCTGCAGTAGAAGTCCATTGCCAATTAGCCTCCAACTGGGTAAAAACTATAAGAAAAAAATCTGTGGCTAGACGCAAAGGCCGGCCCCCCCCCCCCAAAAAAAAAAAAAACCATATGCAGAAACACATGATCAGATAAACAAGGTTCAATGCCATTTTGCACCCACACTGTTTAAACCTATTCCCACTCCACACCTCAAACTTTTATGTTGGACACTAAACAACATTCAAGAACATTTATCCATATGATTAAAAAGACAATCAAATGAGTTCAGGAAACTAAATGGGAGAGAACAAAATTATATATTTCTATCTTGTGTAACTAAACTAGGGAACGTCTGCCAAATTCTGGATCAATCATACATCAAAGCAGTCAGGCAAAAATTGAAAAGAGGGTCAGCAGCTTAAAAAATTCGGAACAGTCAAAAGAAAATTATTTGACCAAAGGAGAAACAAGGTCAGAGCAAAACCACAGAAGGACTCCATTCTAACCAAACCTGTTCTGTATGTGCTTGTGTGTCAGAGAGGAGATAAACAGAGAGAGAGAGAGAGAGAGAGAGAGAGAGAGTCTGTGCGTGTGCGCATGCACACCCAAGTGTTAGCGCCTAACCTTTTAGTAGTCGAGATATTGTCAAATAGGCCTAACCTTTTAGTAGTTGAGATATTGTCACATAGCTAGTTGATCCTATAATGTCAGTCAACTGGTGAGGAAGAAATCCCACCAATACATCTATTGTTTTTGTATGGAAAATCAAGGGCCAACATCTTTTTAACTTAAAATGATACCTAGTCCTTTTTCACCTAATATTTTTTTTTCTACTTTTTCACCTATTATTAAGGTCACTACAGTCTACAATAAGATATTCTAAATACATAAAAGTGGGAACAAGTCTTGGTCCCTCATGCATTTTGTGATTAATGTGGATTGCCTTGTCCTGTTATACTATCACCAATCCCAGTTCTTTTTTTTTTATTTTCAAATTCATCTGTCAGATTCCTTCTCCCTCTGCTCCTTTCAGAACCACACAAAGCTCGAACCCTGTATCTTCCCTAGCCTCTCTCCTTCTGCAATATTGCTCAAATATTGATACAATGACCTAGCAGCCATCCATCCTATGGCAGCACAAACCATTTGTCTAATCCAGCATAATCAAAATTTGATGTTTAACCTAATTGCCATCAATTTTTTTCCAATAGTAACTTTCCTGCAGATTAATTTCTTCCCAACTGAATTTGTAATTTATTTGATTATCATATTGTTTGTGGCTCCAGTTTGTTGTAACTATGCAAAAATTAAGATGCATATCAGTATTTATTCCATCAGCTATTTTGTATGACAAACTGCCTGAAATTTATTCCTCACAATTTTTAATGGAGTCTGGCAGCTTGAACTTTGAAGTCTTGACCTTTACAGTTTCAGGCATACCTTTGTAAACATGGCCATGGCAGCAGGTCACCTTAAAGTTACTAAGTTCCAACTTTTGGTGGACTAAACGTGATTCATTTTGCTACCAATTTTTTTACTACTAGTGTTTATGAGCTATGAGATGGTTATCCTGAAATTTTTCTTCTTTTCCCTTTGTCCCTTTAGTACTCTACGGGTAATGAAGATGTTCAGTTGGAAAAAGTCAGCAAAAGATCGATTTCTGTTGATTGGGCTGCCTCCTGAATAATTATTGCCTTTGGCGTGAAAAGTTAATGATGGTGATCTCGATGAGTATTGCACAGAAGTCAATGAGCAATCCCTGGAGGATGATAAACTTGATGATATGTCAGTCTGATTTAAATAAAGAACTGGTGTTCAATAGGACATTAAAATTTGATAAAAGGAGATATTACTAGAAAAGTTGTCCACAACATAATTTCATCAAACTTCTTAATGGGCATAACTCTGGCCTCCCAGGAAATGAAGGATGATAGAATTTTGGGGTGGTGCAACAAACCACATGATCCTTTTATTAAACCAAAAGCTATAAGCACATAATATAGACATTTCAATCCCTTTTACTGGTCACCCTCATGCATGGAATGAGGCAATTTAACTAGTCGAAATCATATAATCGAGAAAATATGCCAGTCAAGGGAATTTCAGGAAAGCAATGCTTAAATCATAACTCAATCAGCTGGACAGTACCTGATATATTTGATGCATCTTGTAGTTGACAATGCCAGCCATCTCTTCAAGGCCACTAATTAGGTGGACGATTCCAGTGTCCTCAACATGACGATCTGTGTATGGGATGACCTCATGTAGATTCAGAGCCAGTCGATCAGGTCTCTGGAGCAGTAGTTGAAAAGTCGGTTGTAATTCATAGCATTGTTCAAAAAGAGAACGTCGACAGAAAACATAAAGCCCCAGTCGAGCACGGGACATAGCAACAACCAGTCTTCTAACGTCACGAAGGTGGCCCACAAATCGAGTTCGCACAAGAGACAATAAAATGTAATCATTCTGCTGGCCTTGAAATTTATCAACAGTAGTAACCTAAGATATCACAGTAAGTGAAAGCCATGTTAGACAAGCACAAACATGCATCACATCAAAGAGGATTGATTCATAAACATAGTACATAGCACCAGGAGGTGCCTAAAGCTCAATTGTTTCACAATATCCGTGGAGCATTACTTGTTACCACCAAACTCTATCTAGGCATTCCTTGAAAAGCAATGGCTTCCAGTCTATCCAATATCTAACACTAACAACTACGCAAAATGATGCCTTAAAGTAATCACCAGTAAATGAACCATAGAAGAAGATTACTCAAGGCCAGGCATCAGTTAGAGAAATTTCAATGATGTTTATTCGTCACTAATAAGCAGTATGTAAACCTAACAAGTTACTGTCATTGAGCTCCTGCTAATATTGACTTCCAATGGAATTTATTTTCTGGAAGTTCAACTACCCTAACAAGTAAATGCTTTGAGTATGTTACCTTGTTTGGTGGACCAATGAAGTCATAAGGAGCACATCGCCTGTTAATAACATCACGGATCAAAAGTTTCTGGCCATTGTAAGTTGTCAAGATGGATATCTTGTTTGCAGGATAGCCGAGTAGCCTCATATACATATAGACGCTGACAATATACTCAGCCTCTCCTTCATTTTGATAAAACCATGGAGAAGGAGCAGTCTCACCTCTCCCATTATAATCAGGTACATCTACCAACTGATAATCATAGCAAAATCCAGCATTTGCTTTATGGAAGATCTGATTGTCCTTCACAAATGGAAGATCACCTAGGTCTCTATATCTCCAATTGTAAAGCCTAGCTAAACTTGGCCTTGCTCGACCCTGAGCATTGAGCTCAATGTAAGGAATTCCTAGGCGAACAAATCTAGTAAATAGACTCTGGTCCATGTGGCTGTACTTCTGAAAAGCCATATTTTTCACAACAGGGGGCAACTGGTGATGGTCACCAATCAATATGCACCGCTTAAGGCGAGCATATCCATCTTCTTGCCTTTGGAGCAACATTGGAATGAATGTCTCAATCTCCAGGATTTGAGCACTTTCTTCCATCAGTAAGTTGTCATACTTGAAGCCTAACTGAAGAAAATCCTTCCTTTTAAGGGCAGCATGGGTGCAAGTCATTGCCACAATCTTTGCCTGTTTGGTCATAAGGTAATTTGACCGGTCAACTGTTGACTTAAGCAATTCAAATGCTCTACACTCTTCAAGCTCCTTAAACATAGTTTTTAAATGACGAAAGCACCCCTTTGCAGCCCGCATGTCACTCTCAAAGGACTGGCCTGTAAATATAGGCTGTGGAGCATTGGAGAAAAACTCTTTGAAGGGAAAGCGATCCTGAACAAAGGTTGCTTTGTCTTGATTCTTTTCACTAGCAGCTAAAAATTGTTCCCAACGAGAGAAGACATGAAGCAACCAAAAGTACCCAGCTGTCTCACAAGTATAGCCTACATCCTCAGGCAGCTGGAGAGACCTAGCCAGTCGCTCCACCTCACTAAGCAGTTCTAACCTCCTCACAAGCATTGCATTGACACGGCCTTGACGGCTGAAATCCAGATCAGTTGCCAGTTCTTGTTCTCCTTGACCCAGACGAAGAAGATAACGAGCTGGCACATCCCTCTGTTACAGCAGAACACAAATGACTTAAAGCTAGTCCAAACTTAAAAAAAATAAAGAGGAGCGATTAGCCCATCAAGCTGAAGACTCCACAGTTTTGAGGATAGAAAACACATACCTGCATAATCTTCTCAAATAGGTCATTCAAAGCCTGATTTGAATGAGTAATTATCAATGTCCTCTGAGAAGGACAATTATGATAAAGCACATTCAAGATCTGTACTGCAGTATCAGTCTTTCCTGTACCGGGAGGACCAACAACCATAGTCAATCCTGGCTCAATACCTGAAATGATTGCTCCAATCTGTAGGACAGAGAAATCATAATGTCAGAAGAAAAAAACATAATTCCACCAATCTGTGATATAGTTCAACCAAGGCCCAAGACAAAGGATTGCAAAAGTCTAGAGATAACTTAGCATGTAATTTGGGACATCTAAATTTGGCAGGAAATTCAAGAAAATAAACATGAAATACCACCATTGTGCCACATAAAACTATCCACTTGTACCCGAGAAAATGCACTTAAAAAGTTTACTGAGCCCTCGAATTCATTTATTTCATGGCACTGATGGAAATCAAATGAAACAAGCAGTAGCAAAGAATTCAAAGACTTGGGCACAAATAAATAAACATATCTCATTACTGGCTATTAGTAATACATATGATCCACTCTACATTAGCTGCATTTCCCAGGAAATGCCTGAAGAATGATGTAACTAAACTTCAGACCCAGATTCTGAGGGAATTATCAGTTAAAAGGAATTGCATCCCTTCAAATTATAAGAAAACTGTTCAAGCTTCAGCAAAAATCAATACCAAAAAATTGTAAGCCTTGGAAAGAATTGAATCAACAGATTTTATTACCTTCTGTATCCAATACATGAATGGTCCATAATAACTTATACAGGTTTCCCACATAAATCCTTGTGACAGAAGCAAAACTAGCTAAAAGCCAAGGGGTGGAGGATGACTTTAAGAAAGGGAAAAGGTAAATATCAAACAAAAAAAGGATTTTCAAACATGGAATCAGTAAATCACTAAGTTTGATCTGTATGTATTGGCTCAGGAATTTAGTTGGACTAAATACATGTGCCTCGTGAAAGTCTTAAAAGATATAACCAAAACAACTTGCTTGCAAAATGGAACCAGCAATCCATTAGGTTGTCCCCTTTAGACTTCTGGCTTACACTTAATCCCACCAAAATATCTAGGACTAGTAATCATATGTTCTAGCTGATGGTCATACTCCTGGTCATGTAGAACACCACAACAAATGAAGGAAACACCAAGAAGATGTATTTTGCATTCAAAGGCAGTCGCCATGATGACCAAATGTCTGAAAAACCTATTCAATGCAATGATATTGCCAAAGCAACCTATAAATAAATACTTGCTAAAGAAGGAAAACTCCAGAAGCCTAATGACATACTTAAACCAGAAAACACACAAGCAGCACCTCTGCAAAATCAAAAAGTGCATAAAGTTGTGTTCAGAGGAACAATTACAATTAGACACCTAGAACAGCATTAATTTCAAAGCAGTTTGAAAGAATATTTTACAAAAGAAGAGATCGCGAAACAGGAGTAAGGAATTCTTTGACAAATTGAGCAATCAAGTACCTGTGTAGGGGTAAATCTAACTGAGTTCTGCTTGGGTTGATCTTGGGGATATGGACCATGGTCTGGAGGAGTATAAGCCTCAACAGCCAGCTTTTCCCCATTGGAATGGACATCTGTTGCATTAGCAGCATGCCCTAGAGCTGAGATAGACTTCTTATTTCCAGGAAGAGCATGAGCATCTCCCTTCAGGCTCCTGGGAAGTTTAATACGAAAGGGAGGGCTTGGGTTGGCATTCTCTGTCCCATCGGAGTTTGTGAAGCAAACCTAAGGCAAGAATTGAAATAAGAAAAAGCAGACATACACTTAAGATGAACCACAATCACAGACTAAAACGAAAAGGCAAAAAATAAATATATAAATAAATAAAAGAAAAATATAAAACCTGGTAATCTGCAAAACACTCTCTGACATGATCAGCATCAAGGAAAGTATCTTTGAAATCTACAACCTCCAGAAGGTCTGGCATGTTAATCCATTGTGCAGCAGAAGGATTGCCGTAGCCCAAAAATATATCATGTAACCAATCAGGAACAATACAAGTTTCGTTCATTAAATCTCTTATTGATTCTAGTATTGCTTTGAAGTTGTTTTCCTTAGGTTTCCTCCTCATCAGTACATTAAATGTACCATAAACATCTTCAGCTCCCTTCTCTGCAATATCACTAACATCCATGTGATATTGAGCTGTATCCAGTGCAACAGTCACAGTTCTCAGTTCTCCTTTCGGTGGCTTCCATTCATCCCTCTTAATTCTTCCAGTAAAATCATTCATCAGTGATCCCTCTTCATCACGCATCTCAATAACCTCACAGCCGCGTACATATTGTAGCCCAAGCTTCTGTGGTACAGTTGCTTTAGCAGCTTCATCTGCACTAAGAGGCTCAAATGAAGGGCAAATTGAGAGTAAAAACAGAACATCATGCTCTTTAAGTGCATTCCATTCTGATCTTATTCGTGCTTTGTAGCTGGAAATGCTGAATGTGACTTCAGCAGTCACCACCGATGGTTTTACTTCCCCAATATTTGGCTGCTTCACCTCAGTAATCTTAAATTCTTTAATTGGCACAGCCATTCTTGACCAGCCACGAAAAGCAGTTTCTCCTTCATTATTAATGTGAGCAAGGAGATGTGGCACAGCTTCTTGGATATCCTCCCGGATTTCATATGTTGATTCAAGACGGAAAAGGTTAAAATTTCTCAGCAGATAATCATGAAGTGTTAAAAATTGCAGATTGAGTTTTGGAAGCGCCAGGCACCCTTCACCTGAGTAGTTGATGCTTGGCACAAGACTCTCATCCCACATTATCTGTTCATTAGGGTACAGGGGGAGAGCATTTATAGCTTCCTTTTGAGATTGTTGCTTCTCGAAAAAGGAAACCATCACCTCAATTAGGAAGTCCACTCTTTCTGACCACGGGTCACTCTTGGACAACAATTTCAGCTGTATTAAAGAAATAAAAATATCAGTTAGTAAGCAATCATGGTACCTGATATGCATCATAACCAACATATGAGTATTCATCTTCATGGAGGTAAGCACATAAATATTAAGCAGTTAAACCATGAGTTTGAAACCAATAACAACTTTTGGAGATTACATTTGTTAATGACTACATTAGACATAAGAATATAGGTGTAAACTAACAGCGAATAAGCTGATTTGATGGTAGATGAGTTCAAGCATACTCATATGTGCTTTGAAATCTTGTCCATTTTAATTGAGCATTTCCCAGACACACACACACACTCAAGCATCTACAAAAATATGTATACATACAGACATACATATATGCACAAGCAGATATTTGTGTAAGTGTCTACTTTATCCTTTAATTAAAAGTGTACGCAATATTTTTTCCTTAATTCATCAAGCTTTTGTAGGCTCAACTAAAGTTGAGCTCAAGATAGAGCTTTACCATGTTAGCTTGATGCGGCTTGATTACACCCTAACAAGAAGGGAAAAATTCAAAAGAAATCTTCATCTCGGTACTGTTTTACTTTTACACTACTATTCATCTGCTTAAGTTCAACTTTGCTCACTCTTTAATAGTTGCATTTAAATGTTAAGAGGAATTTGCCAACGGGCGATTGTTAGCATTAATTAACACACATAATGCAATGTATCATCTGAAGTATACGATCACATTTCTTGCCCCTCGAGGTTGCAGAACTTGGAACTTGAGGGAGCAAACTTATATATATATATATATACTTTGAGTTAGGATGAACAACTTTATACTTTACACTAAGTTTTAGGTGGGTGAATTCTAAATTTGATAAGGGTATAGCTTAAGCTTTAAAAATTTTCAACACAAGACATTACAATCTAAAAGTTCTGTTGGGAGATGAGGGGGTTATTAGGATTGACCTTTCCAATGCTTCTAGTCTCTTAATTTTTATTTTGCTTTTTTAGAAAATTAATATAAGTACTGCTGTTAATCAATGCCATGCTGTATTTCAATGTGCATAAATTGTTCTAACCTTTTGCATGGGATTCAGACAATAATAATCCTAATTCCCAAAACAAGTGGAAGTTCATTAATCACATGCCAATATCATTAGTCATACTCCTCATTTTGCAAATAAGGCTAAGTTTTGAGTTCATTAAGGACTTGCTTTAGAAAATTTCTTCTTAATGAATCGACTCTTAAAATGAACTAAGTGTTGCTAAACTTCAGGTTTCATACTCATTTCCACAATAGTGTTTAATAAGCGATCCTAGCTAGAAAAATTAAACTTTTGCAAATAAACTTGCTTCATAAAAGTATAGCTTTAATTTAGCTAAGTCAAGCCAAATACTCAATATTCAAACTCTGTTCAAACGTTACACGAAAAGGTACAAATTCGCTGGTTTATTGTATGCACCTGAAGTGTTGTTCAACTTGAATTCATTAACTTGTAAAGGCATTTGGGTTTGATTTCAAGCTTGACCTTGAATTCAAATACAAGTTAAAACTAATTAAATTTGTTTTTGGGATAATACACAAGATATGTATATACATATATAAATAACACTTATCTTGTTCTAGAAAATAAATGATACTAATTTGATACATATTTACTTTTATTGGGGAAATGCTAAGTGTGTTTGCATATGGTTGAAACTATACTTATATATGATGGCAAACCTATTTGATCAGTTTGGGAACACGTTCGAGCCCTAGTTGATTATTAAACGACTCATAATCGTTCTTACTTCAACTCGTTTACTAGTAGAACCAGCTTTTACTGAATTCAAACGTCTTTCGTTCACAAACATTCAGCTGACTAAAAGCTGTACTAAAAAGGTCCTACCAATTACAAAGTTATATCAAAAAGTTATAACAGTATTTCAATTGACCTAGGTTCAATGTACAGACACACTTTCAGAGCTTTCAAATCACATTCTACACTAAAGTTCAATTATGAATTGAGCAAAATGCTAAACCAGAATATGGAAAAAGTTAATTCTTAAGTGGCACGATAGGAATGGTGACAATACTTAAATATTCTAGACATATCTCTTACAAGATAAGTTTGTGCCTTTATTTTACCATTTTATGCAGTGTTGAAACAGATAGCTATACACAAAAATCCTATAAACACTCAATTCGATTTATATTTCTCACAACCACGTTAACACCATATTTGAATATATACCATGGAGTCCAAAAACCCCAGGAGCACTACCCCAATCTTGGCAAAATCCCATAAATTGTCAATTAGAAATCCAACTAAATATCTTGACAAAGGGCTGTTGAACCCAAAAAGATACCCTTAGTTGATCAGCTATTAGATCCAGACCAATCCAATAAGAGAAAATCATCTTTCTCAGAATCACATACTCTCAAGACGCCTACATCAATGGAGGAGCCATATCTTGAAATGAAAATGAAAGATTTCATTTGCATATATTGTTTTATGAAGTTCCCTACTAAACAAGCATTAGGAGGTCACCAAAAAGCCTCAAACAGCAACAAGTAGTTGAAAAAAGAATGCTAAAAAGGGTATGGCTAATCCAAGATGCTTAAGCACAGAACACAGCTACCATCCTACCCAGTCTTTTGTCGGTAGTTATAATTATTCAAACAAATATCGTGATTTCATCAATCAATTAGTTCCCAGCAGTCCCTATTACATACCAACATTTCAATCAACAGCATACGTGGCATGGACAGTATTACCCTTGTTCTATAGCAAATAGCCAAAACAGTTCAAATTCAGTTCCTAATAACAGACCAAGCAATGTTAGTCAAGGATTGTCAAGCAATATGGCAATACATCTGGATAACAAAGCCACAAATTGTGAGAAAACTTTTGGAGCATCTAAAAGTCTTAATTTGCTACTCCTCCTGGGATTTTTACTGACAAGTCTATTACAAATGATAAAAGAACTGGAAGCAATCAACAAGGGAACTGGCAAAACTGTGACTCAGCACTGGACTTATAGCTCAAGCTTTATTTGAAACTGCCTTCAGCTTCTTTAATCTTGCTCTTCTTGTCAGCTATTACCGGAATTCTTTTTAACATTGCTTTATGATTACCATTTTAGCTAATTTTGAGTTTTGAATCCCAGTAAACATGATATACAGAAAGCCTATCGAGGGGCCCTGGGGAGTTGCCATGGACCCCTACCAGTTTTATTAATGTCCAAGGAAAGAATACAAAGAGGGGGAATTGAAGCCTTACTTTACAATATCTTATACATCCAAGCCCATAAATTCTCTTATACATGAACATGTGTAAGTGAGGTTAAAATACAACCAATTAACAGGTACTGACTTGTGATATGTTGCATAATTATTGTCCATCGAAGTCACACAGAAATAAAGAAATAGAAAAGCATTACACAGACTAGCCACACCACATACCTTTACGCAGACTAAATCTCTCAGCTCTTCAGGAGAAAGTACTGCCAGTTTCTTTGAAAGGTCAGCACGCTTGTTAATTGCACCAATATTAGCCAATGAGAGCTCTCGCAACTACAAATGAGAAGGGAGTTGATCAATAAGAACACCCAGAATGAACGGTAATTTTCTCAAAAAGAAAAAAAAAAGCCCATATCAGATAGCAGCAACTGCTTAAATTGCAGAGAGAAAAGAATGAGACAGTACCACTTCCAGACCACATAGATACAAAAAAGAAAATCTCACCTTCGGAATCTTCTTAAAAACAAGGAGCTGAAAAGCCTGGAGGCGCTCATAGTGAGCTTGAAGCACCTCATCATCAGCCATCTGTCTGCCTAAATGGTCATCAATCTCAAAATTTTCATAGAACTGAAGCAGGTCAACCAACTGGGAAAAAAGTTTCCCTTTTCTATGTCTATACAGAGCACTTAAATGACATTTTGAAACAACAGCCACGTCGGCAATCAGAGGCCTGATATATCTGCAAATGAACAAAACCAAAGGTTCATTAAAGACAAAAGAAAGAACAAGAAATGCTGTAGAACGAGAAAACAGTTAAAAGGACTCCAAATTTCAGCAAAAAACAAATTTGACATGGCAACAAACAGGCACTAATCATATCATATCAAGAAAGGAAAGAAATAGCAAGATGGCTAGAAAGCAAACAAATTAAAGATGAGACATCTCCTATAGTAAAAACATGCAGGTACCTGAGATCAATCACCCAACTCCCTTTTCTCCAGAACACAAACAGACAAAAACATGAAAATGGAGCACATATCTAAATTCATTTCAAATTGTTACAGTGCTATGTAAAAGAACGAGCTTGTTTCAGATGCGAAAAAATGTAACAGCACTTTAACCTCAACTATATGATAAGGGTGAAAAAAAACTACCTCCTTGTTGGTAGTTGACTTAAGAGATCAATTAGAAATTCCATGAACCGTTCACAATACAAGACACAAGCATCATCAACTTGTTCAGGATCACCAATATTAACTGACTGATCAGACTCATCATCCTGCTGCTGATGATGAAAGACATCGGAATCAAGTACCTGTAACATACAAAAGAAATTACATGTCTGCAGAACCAAAATTATGAGCCACATACTGCTTAGAAATTCTTAGCTGAAGGCATACCTCCAAAAACTCTTCAATGAGATTTCGCAAAAATCGTACTTCCATCATACTTGATCCCTCCAAAGATTCCCCTCTTTTAGCAGCCTCCTTCGCTCGCCTTGTAATCTTCTTCCATTTCTTAATCAGATCTGGATTAAGGCAAAGTTCAATCTACAGAAAGAAGGTAAAAACGTTTTGATCATAAAGTGAAAGGGATAGAAAAAGACAATTCTCATCCAACTTGTAGCTTATAAACAGGTGTACCTGAAAACGACCATATGATAAGCTATGCCAGCTCTGTAGACTGGCTACTCTCAAAACCTTTTCACTCACTATCTCATCTTCAAGGCTCTAAGAAAGAAGAAAATAGTTAGATACCATCACCCGTGACAACAAACATAGCAAAATAATATGTTGTCCAATTACGAAAATCTTGAAAGAAGCAATGCCGCTAATTTAAGACCTTTATATAAGGACCATAAGTAACATTTATAAGTCACGAGCCAAAATAACTCATCAATAAGAACATTCATCCAGCAAGAAAAATCTTCAGGCAAAAACTAATTGGCTTTATTAAAAGAATTAGGAAAGGATAGACATTGTGTGCAAATCAATGGCACTTAAAGGTTTACTTAGCACATGTAAAATACTTCAATTAAAAAGAGATCGAACACCAGCACATCTTGTTTACAGATGACCTGATAAAAAAATGTCTAGCCAAAGATTATAAAAACAAAAAGGATGATAACAAAAGAAAATAAAGGAACGAAGATAAAAGAAATCTCTTAACCTTTTACGCTCAAAGTAAGAAATAAATGCAAAATATTCTGCTTGCTACTGATTACATAAAACGCTTTCAAGTAACTTCTCTTCTCAGTAATAAACCTCTATAACATTGGGAAGAAGATGCTTGAAACACTTCATTATTAACACATTGCACCTCAGCATCAATCCCCAAAGAAGGCAGAAAGGCATGCAGGAAAGAACAAAGATCCACTTTCCCAGAACAAATAAAATGCATGTGCCAAAGCATCCCGAAAGAATCACGTACCTTTAAGCTAATAGTTTCTGAACAGCTTAAGCATATAATCACACAGAAAAATCTTTAGTGCAACAAAAAATCAGCATACACATGACCAGAATACTGAGAAAATGCAAGTAAAAAGACATGGATCAACCCATAACTCATCAACAACCACCTAAATTGCAAATTACAAATAAATGGAAGCTGATAGGTATTGTTACTGCACCTGAAATCCATTGATCATGAAAAGTAGATAGTTTATCTTCTCTGCAACACTAAAGTTTCTTCCCTGCAACCACATTTCAAATGGCATTTCAAGATGTCAGATATCCAAGAATTTACAACCCTCGTATAAGAAACAATGTTGGCCAATAATCAGGCAACAACAATGGTAAAGCTACAATGTTGTCTGTTGACTAATGGTTAACTTAGTTTCAAGTAAAATGAAGTCATTTGGAGGGATGGGATTCAAGAAGCAGGGAGGGGGAAGGAGGATTTGAACCTAGGACCTCTAAATCTTGGGGCCTCAACCTCAACCACTAGACTAGACCAAGGCCTCAACATAGTCTTCCTTCAAAACGTCCATTTCAAAGATAGTCTATTTCAAAGCATCTATTTCAAAGATAGTCTATTTCAACAACTATTCAAGCATTAACCTTTTGTCCAACCTGATGATGCAAAAAGTTAAACTAAAAATCAGAAAAGAAAGAACACAATGTCATAGTCCTATAGACCAAAGTTGCTTTATTCCTGCAGTGCAAGTTCAGCCCCCACCCTCCTCTTTCCATGTGGCTTAGTGCAGAATCCTGAGTGACAACATCCAGGTTTCTCAGTCTATTGGAATGAGAAATCTCCTTAAATTTCAGCAGACTCTGCCAAGAAATACAGGAGGCAGAGCTGAAATATAAAGATATGCGAAGAACTCTACAAGTGATCACAGCAAACCAACAGTCAAAACCAAAAGTGCATGTCCACCTACACTGATCACTAAGAATTGTATCAAGGAAATAGTAATTTCCCTATCCACAAACTCATAATTTTTTAATCCACCTTCTGCAAAAGCAAAGAATGAAAAATGACATCACAAAAATCACAGCATCCACTACCATGTGCTTCATTTCATGACTCCAAAAACTTTGATATCTACAGTTAAATGAACAATCTATTGCCCCCCTTTTCTTGAAAAGAGTCATCATTTTATTTAGTATTTATGTCAGCTTAGATCTCACATAACAAGCATCTTCATGGCATTTTTGCTGATTGTTCTAGAGTACTTTTCAACATCAACAAGGGTGAAGCCCATAGCCAAAATATGTCCATGTGACCTACCATTTCAACAATAGAATTACACCTGCCTTCTTGCCTATTTAGGGTTCAATGGCCAAGGTACCTTCCCTTGAAATGATGACTCAAAGCAGAGAAAAACAAGTCAAATAACTGACAAAGCTTTAAAACAACCAACTTTACGAATAAAGGATGAATGATATTTCTCATAAGCATCATGAGAGAAAGGGTCAGGTCTCTTCTTGGGAAAAAATGACCAAAAAAGAAGGAACTTTGTGCAATGTAGGACCAAGATAATAATATGTATTATTCCAATACAGCATCACAACTACACAAACAACATTTGCAAGTAAACACTCAGAAAATACTAAAGCCAGAGGTGCAAACTTCAGCCAAATGATCAGAGTCCATCAAAACTTATTTCAAAACAAGGAGACGATAATTTTCATGATAAGCAACCTCCAAGCTAGCAGAAACATACCTCTTTCAAGCAAAGTACCCTCTCGAGGAATGCCATGAACATAACCTTGTTATCATGAAAGCAAACCCAAGCAGCCACATTTTCCCGAAACTGCAAATTTTCAAAATTCAATTTACTTTTCCTTTTCTTGCTCAAGGGAAAAGGCTTTAATTTCAAACTAAAAACTTCAATAATTAGGATTAAGAATTTTGTTGTCCCATATTTCTTTTACTCAATATCCAAAAGCAGAAACTTTTTCCGCTCTTTCAGCTTTTAACTGTTTTACCAGTAAAAATCGATGTTACCAAGCAAATTAGACTGGGAAAAAGTAAACTTTCCCCCGCAGTCACTTGTAAACGGCAATATAAGGGGGGGAAAAGGTGGGCCTCTAGCCTAGAGAAGGACTTATCCTATCCTTGAAAATTCATCTACAAAAATGCCCTTTCAATTCTTAATTTTTTTCAAACCTTGAAAGCAGAGCTTGAGAATTCATGTTCATCTTTTGGCAATTATTTAAATATAATAGGAATAATGTGCTTAAAATTTCAGTGAGAAAATTGCATAGGGTATGAGCTGTTGCCATTATCTTACCTTGTCAAAACATTAGAACATATTTTTTAACATAAAAGTTAAAAAGAATGGCAAAACATCACCTAACCAAGAAAGCTAAGCCTCCATAACCACCAAACTAGCCAAAGACCAGAGAGATTATGCGATACTAACGTCAGACTTTCACAGATAAAAAATATGGCAGTTCCACTTAATAGATCCACAACTTTATATGGCATGTCTCTCAAGTGCTGCTAAACTCACATTCACTAACATACAAATACAATCTATACAGCATTCTCATAAATCACCAAGCCCCTTCATATAGAAATTAAGTACCACTAGACGAAAATTTTCTGAATTTCATGCCTATGTTTCTTGTCATTATCTCAACAGACATGCCCCATCAAGTTCTTTAGATCTAAACATAATAGATAGAGGTCAAGTGAATTCTCAAGTACATGAATTCATTTTTTTATAAAATGCTTCTTGCATAAAACAGTCAAATCCAACTCACATTTCCACATAACTGGCCATTTTGCACATTAGTAATGGAATGCAAGATAAATATCCACAAAAAAATGACATATTATAACTTGTACAATAGCTTATACATGTTAATTGAACTACAAATTAGCCTAATTACCAAATTAAACCTACTTAATAAACCAAACCTACTATCAGGAAAAAAAAAAAAAGAAGGAAGCATTCTTTTCTACCAAACCATGTGGTTAACTACCTATCCAAATGAAACCACTTAAACCATCTAAAATTTTATGTCTCATCTTTCAGCAGAAATGTAAAAGTAAAATCCACATAAAACGTACATAAATATAAATATAATAACAAAATCTATACCTTCTCATTGACCATGAGAATCATCGACATCACATGCTCAAAGGTAGCCGTTTCTGGATCAAAATTCGGCCATAGGTAATTCTCCAAGTACTGACTCACCTCCAATATCATCACTCTCTGCAACGGCACAGGCTTTCGCCCTCCTTCATTCACCACAACAAAGGATTAGCATTTGCATTAAAGTCAATTAACTAATATTCTACACCCTCTAAAAAACCCTTACCTTTAACCGTCAATTCAGTGTCGTAAATCTCTTTAACCAATTGAGGACTAAAGGGCTTCTTCGCAGCAGTAGAGTCTCCCGTTTTCGCCCAATTAGCTGCTGCAATCTTCGTTAATCGGTCCCTCTGGATCTCGGTTAGGGTAATCGACGTAGATAAATTTGTCCGGGGCTTCGACTCCAGTGACTTGTCAGGAACAGCCGACTCAGCTGCACCAGCCGGTGGCGGCCCTTCCACAGGGTACTCAGCCACCCGGTGCCGCCTGAAATCAAACACCCCTGTTCCGTATACTTTCATATTTTATCTTCTTTTCCTTCAGCTGTATTGAAAGGGTTCGGTGGAGGAGAGCTGGGTTTTAGGTGGGGGAGGAGTGGAAATTATGGCGGTTAAAATGGAGGGTTTCGTAAATAAACGACAATTTGATTTTCGTTATCCATCTGAAAATTTGGAAGATATCTAAATTCCTAATATAGTAATATGTAAAAACCAGAGGGTATTTCGCGATTTTGGTCCTTGAATATTTTTGCTAAAATCAATTTAGTCCTTGATGAATTATTTTAACCAATTTAGTTCTCTTATAAGTTTTTAACTTTTGACCACATTTTACTCAATCCATGTGGGCCTATAGACGGGCATAATCGTTGCACTAAGCTAATTTTTTGCAATTAACAGAGTTACTTTAATAAAAAAAATACCAAATTTCACCATCACCGATCACAAACAAACAAAGTTAATTTTAAAAAATACCAAATTTCACCGTCACGAATAACAAACAAAGTAAGTAAAATTTTAGAAGTACCATCCCCCAAGTAAAATGCCTTATCTTTTCCATGTGGAATGTATAAATAAAATTTTCACCATTCTCGAATCTGTTCATGTGAATCATGCCCAATTGCAAATATATAATATTATTTATATATATGTTTCCCTCTTCTTTGCATATGCTCCATAATAATAATTTTGGAAGATATATATATCATACACATTTAAAACAACTACGGTTAAAAAACATATCTACTACCTAAGAAGATATAAAAGAGAAATTACTATTAAGTTACATAAAAAAAATCTCCTTAAATTTTGGGATAGAAACCAAGATTATATTGAAATAAAACTCAAAGGTGAAAATAAAGTAATTAGAGTTAAATCTATGAGATATAATCCAATTGATCAAGATGAATTCAAAAAATAAATTAAAGAATTATTAGAAATACCTTTAATAAGAGAAAATAATTCCCCCATTCACATCTCAATGCCAAATTTAGATCCAAATTAAAACTTGGGCTAGTTAATAAGACATTTATACTTATAAATCTCGTTATAACTGTTATTTTTATCTATAAAGTGTATTCAAATTGTGTTATATTTATTGATAAAGTACTACATAGGCTTGAAGTATCTTCCACAAAATTTTCAAGCGAATAGAATGTGTATCATATGTAAACTAACAACTTCTTTTTAGTGAAAGAAAATGATCCATCACGCTTTCATATCTTATTTCTGATTTTTGATCGACAAAACTCCGTTCTTTCCTGAGAACTTCTTATTTAGGTGTTGCATCTTCCAACCACCAGGGTGACTTCCTTTAAGGGATGCTTCAAAGATTAGCAGCATAGTCTAACTTCTTTCCTACCTATAAGCATACTCAAATATAATGAAGTGAAAGTTATGAAGAACTTTCTTCTTTTATTAATGTGGAAACTAAAGTACAAGATAGACAGTACAATCTTCTCTCTCTCAACTATACATGAGAGATATTTTAAGAGAAATTGGGTTTTCATTAGTCCAATACCCCTCTTCATCTACTGTCTCTTTATTTATAGAAGATGCATATTTCAATCTCGGATTTTAAGTGGTGTTTTCCACGAACTTTATCTTGCTTGAATTATACAGATTTGAATTAAGTATTTTCGATTTCGAGAGTGCATTCTGACGTAAGTGCTTATATTTTATTCCATATTTTGACTGCTTGATGAGGCGTCCTTGTCTTCTTTTTTCTCTTTCGTACAAGTCAGACACGTGTTATTTTTATGTTGTCTCATCCTGCATAATGTCTTGATGACTTTATTGCTTGACTTGATTCGACAACTGTCCAGTAAATGTATTTTCCAATTTAAATAATATATTGTTGCCTCTAGAGTCTTTCTTGCATAGGTGATCATTATTGAAAAAGGTGCTCCATTTCCTCCATATATCCGAAAACCTTACTTGGGAGTATTTTCAAGATTTTGCAAAATGTTTCTTATCCCAAGAGTGTGACGACCCCACCGCGCCCAAGGGCGTACAAAAGGGCTTAGCGGATCGCCTGTCCAATTCACACCAGGACTCAATAACGATAAACGATGAAAGAGATCAAATTCTCACAAAAGTTCGATATGAACATTATATATATATATACATAATATCCGCTACAAGACCACGAGAGTCAGGGGTAACTCCCGTTAAGGTTTCTCACACCCGCTATCCACTATCCAAAATATAATATACATGGCCAAAACTTCAACCCAAAGCAAGTACTAAAACTAAAAGGCTACGCTATGCCTCCCACGTGTAATTCCCGCTTTGGCCCCCTGCTAAGGAAAACAAATGAAAAAGGGGTAAGCATAAAGCTTAGTGAATAATTAGGAGGGGGAACACACATAAATCACCTTTCCACAGATATTTCAAATCAATAGCAAAAGTAACATCACAATATAAGGATACGGGTGGCTTCAAAGCCATTTCAATTTCCACGCATGATCTGCCGTTGACACTCCGTCAACCGATAATCAGTAGACCCCACTTATACTCCTACCGTCCACCTTATCAACCCACTCTGGCCAGTCTACAGTGCATAGCAGCTTGAGCAATAGTAACATTTGAGATCTCATAGGCATTGAGATCAGACCATCCATTTGGTCGGAGAATAACATTCACCATTAAGACCCCAAAGGCAATCCTTGAGATCAGACCATCTAAGTGGTCAGAGAGCAACATATACATTTGAGATCTCAAAGGCATCCCTTGAGATCAAACCATCCACTTGGTCACTTGTCAATAGCAATATCACATTTCACAGATCATATATCACACAACACATGCATTCAAGAACCACATATGGAGCTTTGGCCGAGTGCGATAAAGTACACCCTCGTCCAAGCACCCACTTACCACATTTCATAATATAATCACATATAAAGTCCTATTTACTCACCAACAGTAGTATACAAAAGCAAACAGATCAGAAAGGCTCCCCGGTCTCCTCAACCTCGTCACCTCCTGTGAAAAGCTAAGCCAAAAGATCACCCAACAATTACTAAAACACCAAAATAACGTGTAGAAACACTTAAAATAGCAACGAAAGCATACGCATGGGCGCGGAATCAAAAACGGATGAGAACGGACTGAAAACGGAAAACACACACTAAAAGGTGTAAAGGCAGTTTTGACACCCTGTGCGCCTTTACTCATAACTCATGTTACAAGTATCGGATTGAAGTGTACGAGGTACCGTTTCGAAGCTAAGAGAACAAGTTACAACTTTTATGAAGACCATTTCTGCCCAGATTCACTCCATCTAGGTCGAATTTCAAGAAAACAGTTCCAGTTTCTTAATATCAAAAGGTCTGTCAGGCCAGATTCGATTGGCCATAACTCAGCACTCAAAGATGCGATTGAAGAAATTCCAAATGCGTTGGAAAACTGGAAGATAGGGCTACAATTTTTGTGTTTCGGCCAAAGGCCAATTCACAATGGAACAATACGAAAAACAGTGCCAAATTTGCTGTTTTAACCTCCCCTGTTTTCAGACTCTCACGCCCAAACGTTCCAAATCAAACCAATTCACGCGCATGCAATCCAAATGACTCGAAAGCAATCAGAAGCATGCAAATGCAGCACTTATACACTCAGCATAACCCTCGGCTCACACACATCACATACTCATACACCCAATGCTCACAACTCCTCAAATTTGGTTTCAAATCAACTCCAATTTACACATTATCATCAATTGCACACCAATGCACTACTAACACACTAGCAATCAACCATTGAGGTTATTAAACATACCAAAGTAGGCCAAGAACATTAACCCTCCCTAACTTGAATTCAACCTTACCTTGTGGCCAATCCAACACCCAAATCACTAACCACTTCATGGAAATATTCCGAGTACACAATAACATACAAGGAAAACAACTAAACAAACATGAACTCATGAATCCTAACTAACAACACCAAGCTGGCCGGATTTTCAAGAGCAAGAAATCAACAAATTCACACCATGAATTTACAAGATCAACCAAGAACCAATTCCTCAAATCAATAACCATACCATCCATCTTCATCATGAAATCATGAAATCAAGAAATCCTAACCCAAATTTATGGCTAAGCACATACACATAGAAATCAACCATTCCAATCCATAGAATCATCTCACAAGCCATCAAAGATCATAAATTGAACCAAAACAAGAACAAAATCCATCATGTTCATCAAATTAACCCAAATTCCAGCTTCCATATAAAAGGAAAATACCTCTTTGACTTATGTTCTTGATGAAATTGGAAGTTCCCAAGTCCAATCACCTTCTCCTAGCTTTCAACTCCAAGTTAGATGATCAAAAGTTGGATGAATCTTCAATTTTTTTCTCCTTTCCTCCCAGTTCTTTCCTTCTCCCGATTGTCTCTCTCTCTCAAGCTCTCAAATGTTAAGTTTGGTGAATGATAAGCTTTAGGAGATATTTAAGGCTTGGTCAAAGGTTGGTCAATTATGTCAAGCCACCCTAGCACTTCAATGATTTTTCACCTTGGCCTCAAATGATTTCATTTCCTATCAATTAAGTCCATAGTGTATAAATCCAACTTAGTCCAATAATGCTTAATCATACTTACCTAGGCTACTAATCACCCAAGGATCTTAATTAACTCGAGTGTGCATGCACAACCACACATAAAATTGAGAAAATAACAAATGTTTGATTTTCACACATAGCTAGAGTTTCGAGAAAATATATTAGGATTTATACATTTAGGTTTTTTTAAAAAAAAAAACTTCTGGTCATTTAAATTACACAAATCAATACTTATTATAAATAATTATGGTAAGAAAATAGGGAATAAATCGGGTCCTCACATCCTCCCCCTCTTAAGACAATTTCGTCCTCGAAATAGTACCTTGATTGAATGTCGATGGATCCATCTTCTCTGGCTGACCCATTGCATAAGCTCTTACTGGTACCGGCAGTCGATTACCCCCTGCGTTTGTCGGCTTGGAAATGGGCCTTTCTTTTGGCATCTGCGGGCACTGAGAAATCAAATGCTTAGAACTACCACAACGGTGACACCTTCGATTTTCCTTCCAACAATTATTTTCTATGTGGTTAGTGGCCCCGCAAAATCTACATGGCCTTCTATAACCTGGTGTCGGACCCCAATGTGGATCTTCCTTCTGAAACTCTCTTCCTGCTTGACCTCTCCCAAAGTTTCCTTGGTTTGGAGTTCCTGCAGGTCGTAGTTCACCGACCTCTCTGCCCATCTGAGTTGGTGGCTCGTCCCTCGAGCTCTGTTCAATAGTGAAAGTGCTTGATTCAGGTTGTTTCCTCTTCCTATCGTGAAAGATCTTTACCTGAATCTTGGCACTTTCAATTCTTTGCGCCTTCTCAAGGGCTTGACTAAATGTTTCCAATTGAGCTGCCGCCAATGCTTCTTGTATCTCCACGTTTAATCCCTGAACAAACCGGCGAATTCTCTTCTGTTCGGTTGTCACTAGATCGGGAGCAAAACGGGAAAGTTTGGTAAACTGCGTTTCATACTCCGCCACGCTTTGAGTTTCTTGGTGTAGTCGGATAAACTCGTCCTCCCGGCGCTCTTGGATAATAGGCGGTAAGAACTTCTCATTAAACTCTCGAGTGAAATTGACCCATGTCCACGGGGTCTGTTCCCGGTCCCACTTGGCTCGAATTACATTCCACCAGGCTCGAGCTGCCTCTTCAAATTGGAAAACGGAGAAAGCTATCTGCCGCTCTTTTGGATACCCTAAGGCGGCAAATATATCCATCATCCTATCCAGCCAACCCTCTGCTATGTCCGGGTTGGGTCCACCGAGAAACTTGGGTGGCAAAAACTTTTGGAACCGTTCTAATGCATGGTCCTCCCCCTCTTGGTTCCCGTGGTTCCTCTGTCCTTGGGCCTGACCCTGCTGGTCAACTACCCTCTCTAATAAATCCGCCATCCGCTGGATAGCGGTAGCCACCTCATTATTCGGTTGTCCAACCCCTGCCTGACCACCCTCATTTTCCTGCATTACCCTGATAGGGGGTCTACCTCGACCTCTACCCCTACCACGCTTACCGGCTTCCATTTTGATAGATAGGGTGCTCTATATGAGCAAAATAGTATAATAGTTTAATATATATCAAAAATAAAGCCATAAATAAATAAATAAATAAAAGCACAATATAGCATCAACAATACAATAACATCGACAATCACACGTCAAACATATCAACATACATTTTCAAGGAATTGCACAAAAGAGAGTACACAGTCCCAACTTCACAACTATAGAGCAGCCAAAATTTTACTACCACGAGAAAGTCAACTTCGTTTCCAACACTCTATTTAAAAACATTTCAAAAGACACGAGTGTACTCAAGCACTAAAACAAACTCGAGTCGTATCACACCAAGATTGGCCACCCAAGGCGTAAATCAACCCAAACCCATTCTTGCCTGACATACTAACTCAAATATATAAAGAACATACAAGGATCACATAAAAATACACATGTATATACAAACCACGCCAAAAATATGCACATCTCATCCACTAGTCAGTTAGTACAAAATAACTATTTACACGAGCACGCCGGCTCCAAAAAAATTACCCAGGCAAAACAAGTCATCATCCCTAACGACAAAACCCCACGGAGTTCCTGGAGTCCATCCCCTCCACGGGCCCCGCCCCAACGACCCTAAACGGCATAGCTCATAGTCCACTGCCAAGACCACCTCATCGGGATATCCGAAGGTGTGTCGACACTCTCACAGTTGATCTGTCCAGTCGCAAGAGAACTACAGCACATGGGGCCCACCAACCCTCCTCTGGTACATAAGCATACGCCGGTGCACCACCTGGTTTACCGGTTCTCCAAACCCCCGGAGTCTTAGTCCCAATCCGCCCGGTTCACCAGCTTCCACCTACACAAATACATACCCCAACTGTCCAAGTTCTTTAACCTAAGTGCTCTGATACCACCTGTGACGACCCCACCGCGCCCAAGGGCGTACAAAAGGGCTTAGCGGATCGCCTGCCCAGTTCACACCAGGATTCAATAACGATAAACGATGAAAGAGATCAAATTCTCACAAAAGTTCGATATGAACATTATATATATATACATAATATCCGCTACAAGACCACGAGAGTCAGGGGGTAACTCCCGTTAAGATTTCTCACACCCGCTATCCACTATCCAAAATATAATATACATGGCCAAAACTTCAACCTAAAGCAAGTACTAAAACTAAAAGGCTACGCTATGCCTCCCACGTGTAATTCCCACTTTGGCCCCCTGCTAAGGAAAACAAATGGAAAAGGGGTAAGCATAAAGTTTAGTTAATAATTAGGAGGGGGAACACACATAAATCACCTTTCCACAGATATTTCAAATCAATAACAAAAGTAACATCACAATATAAGGATACGGGTGGCTTCAAAGCCATTTCAATTTCCACGCATGATCTGCCGTTGACACTCCGTCAACCGATAATCAGTAGACCCCACTTATACTCCTACCGTCCACCTTATCAACCCACTCTGGCCAGTCTACAGTGCATAGCAGCTTGAGCAATAGTAACATTTGAGATCTCATAGGCATTGAGATCAGACCATCCATTTGGTCGGAGAATAACATTCACCATTAAGACCCCAAAGGCAATCCTTGAGATCAGACCATCTAAGTGGTCAGAGAGCAACATATACATTTGAGATCTCAAAGGCATCCCTTGAGATCAAACCATCCACTTGGTCACTTGTCAATAGCAATATCACATTTCACAGATCATATATCACACAGCACATGCATTCAAGAACCACATATGGAGCTTTGGTCGAGTGCGATAAAGTACACCCTCGTCCAAGCACCCACTTACCACATTTCATAATATAATCACATATAAAGTCCTATTTACTCACCAACAGTAGTATACAAAAGCAAACAGATCAGAAAGGCTCCCCGGTCTCCTCAACCTCGTCACCTCCTGTGAAAAGCTAAGCCAAAAGATCACCCAACAATTACTAAAACACCAAAACAACGTGTAGAAACACTTAAAATAGCAACGAAAGCATACGCATGGGCGCGGAATCAAAAACGGATGAGAACGGACTGAAAACGGAAAACACACACTAAAAGGTGTAAAGGCAATTTTGACACCCTGTGCGCCTTTACTCATAACTCATGTTACAAGTATCGGATTGAAGTGTACGAGGTACCGTTTCGAAGCTAAGAGAACAAGTTACAACTTTTATGAAGACCATTTCTGCCCAGATTCACTCCATCTAGGTCGAATTTCAAGAAAACAGTTCCAGTTTCTTAATATCAAAAGGTCTGTCAGGCCAGATTCGATTGGCCATAACTCAGCACTCAAAGATGCGATTGAAGAAATTCCAAATGCGTTGGAAAACTGGAAGATAGGGCTACAATTTTTGTGTTTCGGCCAAAGGCCAATTCACAATGGAACAATACGAAAAACAGTGCCAAATTTGCTGTTTTAACCTCCCCTGTTTTCAGACTCTCACGCCCAAACGTTCCAAATCAAACCAATTCACGCGCATGCAATCCAAATGACTCGAAAGCAATCAGAAGCATGCAAATGCAGCACTTATACACTCAGCATAACCCTCGGCTCACACACATCACATACTCATACACCCAATGCTCACAACTCCTCAAATTTGGTTTCAAATCAACTCCAATTTACACATTATCATCAATTGCACACCAATGCACTACTAACACACTAGCAATCAACCATTGAGGTTATTAAACATACCAAAGTAGGCCAAGAACATTAACCCTCCCTAACTTGAATTCAACCTTACCTTGTGGCCAATCCAACACCCAAATCACTAACCACTTCATGGAAATATTCCGAGTACACAATAACATACAAGGAAAACAACTAAACAAACATGAACTCATGAATCCTAACTAACAACACCAAGCTGGCCGGATTTTCAAGAGCAAGAAATCAACAAATTCACACCATGAATTTACAAGATCAACCAAGAACCAATTCCTCAAATCAATAACCATACCATCCATCTTCATCATGAAATCATGAAATCAAGAAATCCTAACCCAAATTTATGGCTAAGCACATACACATAGAAATCAACCATTCCAATCCATAGAATCATCTCACAAGCCATCAAAGATCATAAATTGAACCAAAACAAGAACAAAATCCATCATGTTCATCAAATTAACCCAAATTCCAGCTTCCATATAAAAGGAAAATACCTCTTTGACTTATGTTCTTGATGAAATTGGAAGTTCCCAAGTCCAATCACCTTCTCCTAGCTTTCAACTCCAAGTTAGATGATCAAAAGTTGGATGAATCTTCAATTTTTTTCTCCTTTCCTCCCAGTTCTTTCCTTCTCCCGATTGTCTCTCTCTCTCAAGCTCTCAAATGTTAAGTTTGGTGAATGATAAGCTTTAGGAGATATTTAAGGCTTGGTCAAAGGTTGGTCAATTATGTCAAGCCACCCTAGCACTTCAATGATTTTTCACCTTGGCCCCAAATGATTTCATTTCCTATCAATTAAGTCCATAGTGTATAAATCCAACTTAGTCCAATAATGCTTAATCATACTTACCTAGGCTACTAATCACCCAAGGATCTTAATTAACTCGAGTGTGCATGCACAACCACACATAAAATTGAGAAAATAACAAATGTTTGATTTTCACACATAGCTAGAGTTTCGAGAAAATATATTAGGATTTATACATTTAGGTTTTTTTTTAAAAAAAAACTTCTGGTCATTTAAATTACACAAATCAATACTTATTATAAATAATTATGGTAAGAAAATAGGGAATAAATCGGGTCCTCACAAAGAGCCCTTCAATAATGCATTTTGTCTTTAGAGAAATATTCATATTCCTTCCGTTGAGAATAACTCTTTTATGTCCAACTTATCAAATTTCATAACTTGGATATGATGAAAGGCATCATATCTATTTGAATTTTCCAAATCTAGTCCTGTTGAGATAATTTTGAGCATTAAGATGTCTTTGGACCGTATGTAGGATTATTTTAATAAATATGCTTTACTCTACCCTGAATCCACCTAGGGATTTTGAAAATTTTAGGAAAATTGGGAGTAGTCATATATATAACATTAATTATTCCAAAATTATGCCATTTTTGGATGAAATTGCTACCACATCCCTGCAAGCGATTTATTTGGGGATAGATTCCTATGAAATCCATATAATAGGTATCCATTTTTTTGATAAATTATATAATTCTCTCATAAGAGAATTGTATTCAGAGCTCATTATTTATATTATCAAATATGGTTATCTTTTGAAATGTTTAGTTTCGGCTAAAATTCGATCTCAAGAATATTCCATTATTAAGAGAATTTATTCCAAATCTCTCAATCTGTTGACAATCATCTTGTCCCTGTGAAGAGGGAAGATTTTTTATTTCATCCCTTTTAAATAGATCATATAATAATGATTCAAATTTATTGTAAAAAGCTAATGGTAGTTTGGTTTTATTTGACATGTTTGATAAGAAGTTCAGAAACTTCTTTATTCATATCTACATAATAGATTATTTTTCATTTTTAGAACTGCACTCCATACTTTTTCGGAAACATCAATTTCTTGTATGAGATTATTTTCATTAGAAGGTAAGATTAAAAATGATATATTCTTGCATTGCTCTTTTATTTTCTTTACTAAAGTTATATGATTTTGGAAAAATTCATATTTATTATTTTTCTTTAGCAATTTTTGTAATTCTTTTATTTTGTTTGCTAAGTTGCAAATAAAATCTAATGCAAAATTTAATGTTTCCAAAAATTTTTGCAATTATTTTTTGTCTTCTAATTTATCAGGAAATACTCGTATCTTTTTCTAAAATATGTGATTGCATTTTTATACCATCACCATTTATTTCTAGACCTAAATATTCAATTTCTTTTAATCCTATTTTTGTTTTCTTCTCCTATAATCCTATTCCATATTTTAGACGTAGATCAAAAAATATATTTAAATGTTCTAAATGTTCTTCTATCGAATCTGATGCTATTAAGATATCATCAATGTATATATATAAGAAATGATAATACTTAAAAATTTTATCCATTTTTCATTGATATATTGGGGGGGGGGCATTTTTAATCCAACCAGCATGACTAACCATTCATATTGTTTTTGAGGTGTACTAAATGTTGTATATTTGATACAACCGGGATGCATTTTTATTTGAGAAAACCACTTTTACAATCAATTTTAGAATATATTTTCTTTCTTTTACTCATATTTATGAGAGTTTTTTTATGTGGTAAAAAGTATTCATCAAATATGGTTTCATTATTTAGCTATTTATAGTTAACAACCATTCTAGATTTATTTCTTATTATTTTAGATGACTTCTTACCAAAAATGTGGGTGAAGAATGGGGAGAATTACTTTCTCTTATTAAAGGTATCTCTAACAATTTTTAATTTTTTTAATTAATTTTGATCAACTGGATTATGCCTCATTGACTCAACTCTAATTATATTATTTTCATCTTTGAGATTTATTTCAGCATAATCTTGGCTTCTATCCCAAAATTTAAGGGGATTCTCTGTGTAACTTAATTGTAATTTCTATTTTATGTCTTCTAGGGTAGTAGATATGTTTTTTTTAACTGTAGTTGTTTTAAATGTAATTGTCTTTTGAATTTTAACATAGGAGTCATTTTAGGAGTTTTTTGGATATTCTGTATATCCAATATCATGACGCTGACCTAGCGAGGATGAAAAGTAATAGGAATTTTGTGGAAATAAGCATGTTTAAAATAAGAAACTACAATCCAGTGGCCACAAGGGGTTTTAAAATGTATTTGAGATTGTAAAGTATCGAATAAAACTTTATGAAATAATTGAAGAAAATTATTTTCTGAGAATATATCCAGTCTTGTATCAAAGAAATAAAATGGAGGGCATTTTGATAGATGTCGACTCTATGCAATAATAAAAACCTGATCAAGAAAAATATAAATTTGCGTATAGTGGTGAGTAGGGTCGTTTCCACAAGAACTGGAGAAAATTTATCTCTTTTAAGAGTAAAAGTGATGGAGGAATTTTTGGTGAATTTAAGAACAACTAATTAACTAATTAAGAAAAAGAGCAATTCATGAAATTAACACAAGAATTAAGTCAACAGTAGACATGACTTTAGCTAAAGGTATAACTTTTCAGACATAGTTCACACAACTGATCATCAATGCAAAAATAATTCAATTATTCATTAATAGATCAGTTATAACTATCAATAAACTCTGACAGTTGACCTTTCTTTGCTTTATTACTTTATCGATAGTTAAAGTATGACCATTGATTATTTTCCTAATCAAGAAATAACTTTAGATACGACCATAGGATTTAATTCCCCGATTACTTTAAGAATTAGAAAAATCCAACCATAACCAACAAATACGCTACGAAGGTTTGTTTAAATTAGATCATATGTTCCCCTAACATGGGACCAATCACACTAGTCGCCACTAATATCAATCAATCAAACAATTATGAATTTAATTAATTAATATAGCATTAGATTATTAGGTTAATTCAAATATCAGACCCATGATATTCAAATAACAAAATAATTATAAGAAGTTAAATCAGAAAACATACGAATACCAATGAATTAAAAGAAACAAATATAAATCAATTCAATCTCACAGAAGTTTGGAACAACGCCTTCAAATTGACCTTCAACTAGAAAAGGAAATTAGTGATTTATCATTGAGAAAAATCACAATGCAAGAGTTTGAACAATTTCGATGGACATGAGGCTTGTTATAACAGATGCAGCGGAACAGAAGAACAAACAAGAACAATTTTGGGGGAAATCAGATTTTTATTAGGGTTGGAACGAAACAGAATAATTTACAGACTGAATATAAGGTGTATATATATACAACCAAATAACAAAACAGACTGGACCCAGAAAATAGGTCCAAAACCGAAACCCAAAATAAAAACAGACACGGTAACTAATGTGTACTGTAAGTTTCGGGGGCGTTGCCCTCGTACCCTCACTGGGGGCAACGCTGCCCCCAGGGCCCCCCGTACCTCCTGAACTCCTGACTCACTAATCGGACAGCGAGACCCTCAAACAGTTCAGCGAAGGTTGAAGACCTGATTCAAGACATCTCAACAAAGCTATCAAGGAAGAAACACAAGAAATCATCAATCATCCTATCTAAAGAGTCACGATACTAATTGTTCCCCTCCTCGGAAGTACTAGTCTACTAATATATAGCCAGTCGACCCTTTTCCTCCTTTATCTCCTAAATTCTAGTTATGAATATTAAAACATCTTTCCTAATTGGAAAACGAAACTCCAAAAGACAATATCCCTTGTTTCCTAATTAAATACTATAACTAATAAAAATATCTCCTAAATCTTCAGTCAAAATCTACTTAGAATTCTCAAACTAGAAAACCTCTGCACGTAGGAAAATCTCAAGCCTCCAAGACTTGACAGTAGGACTTGGACGCGCTCACACCAAACTTGTACGAAAATCTTTTGGAAAATTGACTCCTTTAACTACTTTTTGCTCCACTTTCCTACAATTAGTACTATTAACCAAATATACGTAGAATCTATCAATTAATACAATATTTAGCTAATATCAAAGGGAAAACAATCATAAATTTAATAACAAAAATGGAACCTATCATACTTAATAAGGAATGAGCCAAATAATATTTGTGGCCTAGCTATTTCAGAATTTATAGGATTACTAGAGATATCAATATCTATTCATTTAGGTAAATTTACATGATATTGTGGTGGAAAATGTGATGCCCCCACCTCTTCCTAGGGCGAATTCTAGGGTATCAACGGAACGCCTGCCCAACTCTCATCAGAACTCACACACTCGTTCAAGTTTAATAGAGAGCCATCAAAACAACCATCGACTTAAATAAAAAGTATTTCAAATATACAAGCCATAACTTCAAAACTAAAAGTTACGATCACAATCCACCCACCAACAATAACAAAAGTACACTTAAAAAGCTAATAAAAGTTCATACAAAAGGTATACTAACATCTACCAAGTCGCTAGTCTAGAACCGTCAATCCACCTCCAAAGCCTGTTAAGGAAAACAAATTTAATGGGATGAGCGAACGCTCAGTGAGTCCAAGAAAATAAACAGGTAAGCAAATAACACTAATCAATCAAATAACATACTTTAAACAACTTTTAAACATAACATTTCATTTAAGTGCACATATAGGAATTTAACACACAAGGAGGATACAAGAGCTCTCAAGATTTATTTCCACGTCTCGATCAATTTGAACCATCTAGGGTTGACCCTCCGTCAACCCAAGTAGTAATACGATCGTAGTACTCCACTTACTTCTTCCACCCATTTAATACCCACTTGGATTCGGAACCAAACATATATAAAGTAGCGATACTATTCGAGTATGCCTAACAAGATCTCTCCAATAGATCAAGTTATAATATTTCCCAAGATTCACCAAACTCCTCGACCAAACTCTTGCCGGCTCGAGTTACAAGGTTAGCCAATGGGTTGGGGCGTCCCCACACGTGTATTTGGTCGACGAGACAACGCTCCAATCGATTTTGAGTCGATCATAGCACTGAGTTGGGGTGAGCGGTACCTCTCACCCGAATAGGGTGGGATACTTCTAACCGCTCAGTGCTCACGATTTAAACCATGTTTATATACAAGTGCAAGTCACATATATTCATCTAACAAGTATCATATAATCAGGAGAGAAAAAGAGAGAGAGAACGAGGGCGATAAAGTACACCCTCACCTCGACAAATTCATGTATCATATAGCACTTATACAATCTCAATTTAAATATATTAAAATCGAACATGCACTTGACACTCACCAAAAGTCAAAGCAAAATAAGAGCAAAACGACAGTCAGATGAGCTCTTCGGCGTTCTCGCGATCACTTGAGACATGCACAATCATGATTACCTAGATATTCGACCAAAATTATAAAGAAAAGCATTTTCTTACTACTCACTCTCAAGGTTATAAGTCAAGTCAAGTTAAAAGAGTTTTTCTCGCTAAAACGTTGAAATAATGCTCAAAGAGAGATCGAAGGTCGTTTTTTGATTCAAGTTGTGGTAAGTAATAGCAATTCCAAAAGAAAGTACCATTTTCACTTTCGGCATGAAAATCAAGAAAAAATGGTAGATGGTTCATCTCCCAAAACTTCAACTCTCATATCCAAACTTTAGAATATAAAGAGCGTTCATATTTTTCAACTAATGGAGTCAAATTCATCCAAAACTCCACTCATTTTCATAGTAAATGTTAAGGCTAAGGTTCCAAGGTTCAACTATAAAACTAGTGCAATTCACCAAGAATTACTCTAGTCAAAACGCTCCCTTTTTAGAGTTCAAACTCATGAAAATCGAGGCCATAAGAATAAGGGTTGAAGCCCATAATTAAAGTATGAAGAGAGATGTTATAAATCAAAAGAGTTATATGACAAAAAAAATGCATCAAGAGAGGTTTAATTCGGAAATCAAGATTTGAAATGAAAGTTTAAAGTTCCAAAGGAACCGTGTATTTAACCATGATATTACACCTAAAACAATCCAACAATCGCAAAGGAAGGTGGAAAGTTCTTAAAATGAGTATTTGTTTGAAAACAGAAAATTTCCAGGTTGGTGCGACACTATTTGGAAAAATCGTTTCTCGAGTTCCGTAAGTCCAAAAATTGAAAACTTTATACTGTTAGAAATTAGACTCAAAGTACTAAAACTTTTTAGAAGACACTTTTCTCAGACTCTAATTTGTAATCATTCAAATTTTAGATCAAAGTCACTGTTCAAGACAGGACAAAGCAAAACAGGCTTGTAATTTCAGTAAAGTTTGGAAATTCGTCAAAATTCATAGAAATGGAATCAACTCTTGAAATTTATACCATAATTAAAACTCCAAATTTAGTTTCAAATTCAACAAATGAAACTCAATTCGGACCTTCCTACATCAAGATACAACAGCTTTAAGAAAGTTGAGTTTTGGAACCTGTTTTACAAAATTCTAGTTCTGACATACTTGACAGAGTTTCAAAATCTGATCATATCTAGAGTTACATAACTCAAAATTTAATGTGGTTTATGGTGTTGAAAATTAGATTCAAAATGCTACAATTCACTAGAAGGAACTGTCTTAAAATTCGTTTTGCAAGATAGGTAAAATTGAGCTACAAACTGCAGTTAGGACTGTTTCTCGGATACAAGTAGGGAGGAATTTTAGTCATCTTTACCGGTTCGCTACGGCTCATAGGAAAAGAGTTAGGAGGTGTATTTTATATCAACGGAAAGCTCTCGGAGTCTAGTTTTGGATGCCACAAACGGTACTCAATTTCAATTCTCAGACAAAAAGTTATGACAAAAAAGGTGAACACTGGTTGAGGTCACCTGATTAGAAAAATTTCAGATTTCTTCCTCACTTTCACTCCACTTTAACACAATCAAATGGAAAGTTTTTTGGGAGATATTTCATATACATAACCACCAACATGTATCAAGTATTATTGCACCAAAATTACATCAAAAATTCAAAATTAACATGAAAGTTTCAACAAAACAAAAATCGGACAAATGCACTTTCATTCTTCTAACTTTCTTTCCAACTTTCCAACTCAAACTACACCATATCTCATCAAAACAAGTAACAAATATGCAAATAAACACAAAAAATTCTCAAGACCTCTACCTATCAAGCCACCTCAAGTCTACTATCTAATGTCAAGGTTCTTGTGAATCCATCAACAACCCAACAACTAAACTAACTAAACTAACTTACTACTAAGATTTGAGAGGAAAAATTGAAGGTTTCATAGATGATTACCTTGCTGCCAAAATGAAGACTAAACACTAGGGTTTGAACTCTTAAATCACCAAGTTTCTTTCTTGATCAAGTTCTCTTTCAAACTTGTATGAAGAACCAAGACAAGAAGCAAATTTGGAGAGCTTTTGTGTAGAAAAAATGGAAGACAAAAGCTGAAATTTTTTAGGGAAAATGGGAAGGAGAAGTTCGGCCAAGGAGAAAAGGAAGAAGAAGGAATTTGTATTGGTAGTTGGTGATGTGATGGTGTGTAAGAGGGATTGACATAAAGGTGTCTTGGTGCACAAAAGTCAACAACCGATTAGTGTGCAATTAGTGCTTCTAATTGAACTTAATTTAACTCATTCACATCTAATCCCTCAATTAACGTTTCTTAATCTACTATTAATCATTCTTAACTCTCCAAAATTATTGTACTCTCGGATCGAATTTACCTCGAAAAATGTGCATTCACTATTTCTTGCTAAACGAGCCGCAGAAAAATTAAATGCGCTAATGAAACATTTTAAAAATATAAATGAAATATTGTTCAATGTAAATAGATTTAAAATGGATGAAATAAATTATTTGGAATAAATGGGTAAATAAATAATTAAATAAGCCAATAAAATGAAATAAAAGTAAGTAAAATTAAAATTCAGGTCCTCACATCCTTCCCCTCTTAAAAGAATTTCATTCTCGAAATTCATACCTTGATTTAGAAACAACTCTGGATATTTCTTTTGGATCTTCTCTTCTACCTCCCAAGTCACTTCCTCCATTTCATGATTTCTCCATAAAATCTTCACTAGAGAAATTTGCTTGCGTTTTAACTCCTTCACTTTTCGATTTAAAATCTTTTCCAGTCTTTCTTCATAGGGCAAATTCTTATCAATCTCTACTTTTTTCGGTCGTAACACATGGGATGGGTTGGGATGATATTTTTTAAGTATGGAGACATGAAAAACATCATGAATCCTAGACAAATTTAACGGCAATTCCAACTTGTAAACTATATTTCCTACACACTGGATAATCTTATAGGGTCCCATAAATCTCGATTGCAACTTCTTCCCTTTTCCCGCCATTAGACTTGCTTTCAAAGGAGTAATTTTAAAGAAATACTTTATCTCCAACCTCAACTCCAAATCTTTTCTCCGATTATCCGCATAGCTCTTTTGACGGATTTGAGTCGTTCAAATCCTCTGACGTATCAGTTTCACATTCTTAAAAACTTCCTCAACCCATTTTTGTACTTCAGGGTCTCTTTTTTGGACTTCTTTGATTTTCTCTAACAAGGTGGATCTCACAGTAATATTCTCAAAATTACCCTCTGTGGCTCAAGACGCCTATTTCAAACACTAATTTCTTCCAACATGTGCCATTCTCTCAGCCACTTGCACTTTACGATTTAGGACATCTGCCACTACATTAACTTTTTCAGGATGGTAGTTAAACGTACAGTCATAATTTTTCAAAAATTTCACCCATCTACATTGTCTCAAATTCATCTCTTTATGGGAAAACAAATATTTAACACTCTTATGATCCGTAAAAATCTCGAAAGTCACTCCATATAAATAATGTCTCTATTTTTTCAAGACAAACACTACAGCCGCTAACTCCAAATCATGGGTCGGATAATTCTGCTCATGAGGTTTCAACTTACGGAAAGCATACGCAATCACTTTTCTATTTTGTATCAATACACATCCTAAACCATTCTTTGAAACATCTGTATAAACTACAAAACCATCTCCTCCGTTCGGTAAGACTAACACAGGTGCTTCGGTTAAGCACTTTTTCAACTCTTGAAATCTTTCCTCACATTTAGAATCCCAAATAAACTTGTCATGCTTCTTAGTCAACTTGGTTAAGGGTTTTGCGGTTTTAGAAAAGTTCTTGATAAATCGACGGTAATATCTGACTAACCCTAAGAAACTCCAAAGTTCGGTAGGGTTTTCTGGTCGTTTCCATTTAGAAACAGGTTCTACCTTAGTTGGGTCCACAGAAAATCCTTTCTTAGAAATTATATGACTTCAAAAGGCTATTTCTTCCAACCAAAATTCACGTTTATTGAACTTAGCAAAAAGTTGACACTCTCTCAGGGTTTGTAAAACTATTCTCAAGTGCCATTCATGATCTTATTACAGGTCTAAAGGTACGGGACAATAAATTAAATATACATATAAGTCGTAAAATCAATTAAAACAAAGTAAATTTTTATATGTTATAAAATATCATAATAGTTACACCAAGTGAGAATAAGTTCATCAAATCATTTCAAAAGAAAGGGGAGATAAACAAAATCATAGGAAAATGTGTTAAGTCGCAAATGCACAAAATAACAAAAGAACTTTATCCCCTATACAAAAGATTACAATCTCTAAAAGTACCAGCCTAAATTAGGGTAAAACTACAACCCCTATCTCTCGAGTGGAGTCAGATCCATCCCCACTCGCGAAACTTCCACTACTTGGATCCTTCTTACAGTTATTAGTATTAATCACTCCTTCTGGCACTCGATTGCTTTGCAGTGGACTTAGCAGACTATTGAGTATTTCTTCTTTTCAGAGGCACTAGGGCAACTTGAAACCTGATGTTCGGCACTACCGCAGTTCAGACATTTTCCTTGCTTTCTCCAGTACATGGTCTCAGTGTGGTTAAACTTGCCACAGTATTCACAAACCACACGAGACGTCACGATCTAACCAACTTGAGAATTTCCTTTGTATTTCTTTTCCAGTTCCACTTTCTTGTATAATAACTCAATTTTCTCCACATATTTTTGTTTCCATCGTCCTTTCCAGTAGTCAGCCAATTTCTTTTGAAATTCTACCTCCCTTCGAAAAATGTCTATTTTTTTATGCATTTCTTCCAAATTTATCATCTCACCGATTAGTTCAAATCAAATGCTAACCTGCCAGACAAATCAGAGAATCAAAATAAGTAACTATTCACAATGGAAAACTCTGACCATATTACTCTTCCGTTCTTTTGCTTACAGGTTATCCCAGAGTATAAATCTTAACTAATGTCTGCTTAATATGGACGAGTTCTTGAGTCTCTATAAGGATTACTATCATCACTTATACACACAACAAAATACGAAATCATTTTTCTTAATATAAAAGTTTCACACCCTAACTCATTATCCAACACTCACTTACAAAGTTATTTAAGAAAAATCCCTAATCTCTTACTCTCACTAGTGTCTTATATTATCTTCTCAAACCAATTTTTTACTGTTTCGGGATCAAACCCTCCGTGAAACTTAGGTGGGGCAAACTTCAAGAATCGTTCTAAAACTCTATCCTCACCTTTCTCTTGGTTCCTAAGTTGGTTGATTGGCTCAGGGCCTTGGCGCTCAACTAACCGTGCTAAAATATCAGTCATACGGTTAATAGCAGTGGCTACTAGGTTATCCCCTTCAGTTCCTTGTCTTTGGTTCGGTCCAATTGTCGATCCCTGATCATCCCTTTGAACTTGGGGTTACCTAACTTCTCGCCCTCGGCCCCTTCCACCTCTTCGGTTGTCCATAATTTTAATATTTCTAAAGGTATAATGTAAAATAAATATACATAAGTGAAGTTTAAATAACACTTTAATCATGCAATTTAGTGATTGGCGGAACCAGAAGTCTCTGCTACTTTAGTAGGATTATTTTCATCTTTCGCATTAGGAATTCCTACCTTATGTCCCTCATCGAGTATTTTGCCATCCACCACTTGTTCAACCAAAGTAACACATTCAGCCATCATCCCCTCAGTCCGGTCTCTAATTTCATGTATTACCCTAACAAATTGGTGTTTAACCTCCTGAAACTACTCACGAAGAGTTTCAGCCTTTTTCCATTTCTCAAGTACATTCGTCTCCGGTTCATGAACTCTAACAGTTTGGACATCCACAGTCGCCCTCAGTTCTAGATTATCCTCTCGAACTATCCTAATTTCTTTAAATAATCGTCTCCGATCATCGTTTACCGCTAGCACCACTTCGTTAGGGTACAAATAAGTTCTCCAACAATCACATGAAAATCTAGTTCGACGAACTGGATCACTGCCAAAGAGGGCCCCAAGGCCTCTCTCAATAACGAATTGTTGGAAGGTGCCTCAGAGGTGATCCATTTTCATCATTTCCTTCCATGACTTACAATTAACCCACAACTAAGGCTTGGTCCTTACATTCACCGATATCATTTAAGAATTTAACTAAGGTCTACCACGGGTTTCTATGACCAAAAGTTCACGACTAAGAACTCCTAACCTTATTTCAGATATTTCAAATCAAGTGTTCTGATACCAACTGTGACGCCTCCACCTCTCTCTAGGGCGAACCCTAAAGTATCAGCAGAACGCCTGTCCAACTCTCGTAATGACTCACGCACTCGTTCAAGTTTAATATAGAGCCACCAAAACAACCATCGAGGTAAATAAAAAGTGTTTCGAATATACAAGTCATAATTTCAAAGTTAAAAGTTACAATTACAATTCACCCACTAACAATAACAAAATTACACTTAAAAAGCTAATAAAAGTTCATACAAAGGTATACTAGCATTCACCAAGTCGCTAGTCTAGAACCACCAATTCACCTCCAAAACCTGTTAAGAAAAACAAACTTAATGGGATGAACGAGCGCTCAGTGAGGCCAAGAAAATAAACAGGTAAGCAAGTAACACCAATAAATCAAATAGCATGCTTTAAACAACTTTTAAACATAATATTTCATTTAAATGCACAAATAGGAATTTAACACACAAGAAGGATACATGAGCTCTCAGGAGTTATTTCCACGTCTCGATCAATTTGAGTCATTTGGGGTTGACCCTCCGTCAACCCAAGTAGTAACACGACCGTAGTATTCCACTTACTTCATCTACCCACCTAACACCCACTCGGATCCGGAATCAAACATGTATAAAGTGGCAATACTATTCGAGTATGTCTAGTGAAATCTCTCCAATAGATCAACCTATAATATTTTCCAAGGTTCACCAAACTCCTCGACCAAGTCCTTGCCGGGTCGAGTTACAAAGTTAGCCAATGGGTTGGGACATCCCCACACGTATATTTGGTCGACGAGACAACGTTCCAATCGATTTTGAGTCGATCATAGCACTGAGTCAGGGTGAGCGGTACCTCTCAGCCGAATAGGATGGGATACTTCTAGCCGCTCAGTGCTCACGATTTAAAACATGTTTATGTACAAGTGCAAGTCACATATATTCATCTAACAAGTATCATGTAATCAGAAGAGAGAAAGAGAAAGAGAACGAGGGCGATAAAGTACACTCTCGCCTTGGCAAATTCATGTATCATATAGCACTTATACAATCTCAATTTAAACATATTAACATCGAACATACACTTGACACTCACCAAAAGTCAAGACAAAAAAAAAGCAAAGCGAGAGTCAGATGAGCTCGTCAACATCTTCACGATCACCTGAGATATGCACAATCATGATTACCTACGCACTCGACCAAGATTATAAAGAAAAACATTTTTTTGCTACTCACTCTCAAGGTTACAAGTCGAGTTGAGTTAAAAGAGATTTTCTCGCTAAAACGTTGGAATAATGCTCAAAGAGAGATCGAAGGTCATTTTTTGATTCAAGTCGTGGTAAGTAATATCAATTTCAAAAGAAAGTACCATTTTCACTTTCGGCATGAAAATCGAGAAAAAAGGGTAGATGGTTCATCTCCCAAAACTTCAACTCTCATATCCAAACTTTAGAATATAAAGAGCATTCATATTTTCCAACTAATGGAGTCAAACTCATCCAAAACTCCATTCATTTTCATAGTAAATGTCAAGGCTAAGGTTCCAAGGTTCAACTATAAAACTAGTGCAATTCACCAAGAATTACTCTAGTCAAACGCTCCCTTTTTAGAGTTCAAATTCATGGAAATCGAGACCATAAGAATAGGGGTTGAAACCCCTAATTCAAGTATGAAGAGAGGTGTTATAAATCAAGAGAGTTATATGCCCAAGAAAATGCATCAAGAGAGGTTTAACTTTCGAAAATCAAGATTTGAAATGAAATTTAAAGTTCCAAAGGAACCATGTATTTAATCATGAAATTACACCTAAAACAGTCCAACAAACACAAAGGAAGATGGAAAGTTCTTAAAAGGAATATTTGTTTGAAAATAGAAAATTTTCAAGTTGGTGTGACACTATTTGGAAAAATCGTATGTCGAGTTTCGTAAGTCCAAAAATTGAAAAATTTATACTGTTGGAAACTAGATTCAAAGCACTAAAACTTTCTAGAAGACGCTTTTCTCAGACTCCAATTCGAAGTCATTCAAATTTTAGTTCAAAGTCACTTTTCTAGACAGGACAAAGCAAAACAAGCTTGCAATTTCAGTAAAGTTTGGAAATTCAGCAAATTTTATAAAAATGGAATCGACCCTTGAAATTTATACCACAATCAAAACTCCAAATTTCGTTTCAAATTCAATAAATGGAACTCAATTCAGACCTTTCTACATCAAGATACAATAGCTTTAAGAAAGCTGAGTTTTGGAACCTATTTTACGAAATTCCAGTTCTGACATACTTGACAGAGTTTCAAAATCTGATCATATCTAGAGTTACATAACTCAAAATTTAGTGTGGTTTGTGGTATTGAAAACTAGATTCAAAATGCTACAATTTATTAGAAGGAACTGTCTTAAAATTCGTTTTACAAGATAGGTAAAATTGAGATACAAACTGTAGTTAGGACCGTTTCTTGGATGCAAGCAGGGAGGAATTTCAGTCATCTTTGCCGGTTCACTACGGCTCATAGGAAAGGAGTTTGGAGGTGTATTTTATACCGATGAAAAGCTCTCGGAGTCTAGTTTCTGATGCCACAACCAACACTCGATTTAAACTCTCAGAAAAAAAGTTATGACAAAAAAATGAACACTGGTTGGGGTCACCTGATCAGAAAAATTCTAGATTTCTTCCTCACTTTCACTCCACTTTAACACAATCAAATGGAAAACTTTTTGGGAGATATTTCATATACATAACCACCAACATGTATGAAGTATTATTGCACCAAAATTACATCAAAAATTCGAAATTAACAGGAAGGTTTCAACAAGACAAAAATAGGACAGCATGCACTTTCGTTCCTCTAGCTTTCTTTCCAACTTTCCAACTCAAACTACAGCATATCTCATCAAAACAAGTAACAAATAAGCAAATAAACACACAAAATCCTCAAGGCCTCTACCCATTAAGCCACCTCAAATCCACTACCTAATGTCAAGGTTCTTGTGAGCCCAACAACTAAACTAACTTACTACTAAGATTGAGAGGAAAAGTTGAAGGTTTCATGGATGATTACCTTGCTGCCAAAATGAAGACTAAACACTAGAGTTTGAACTCTTAAATTACCAAGTTTGTTCCTTGATCAAGTTCTCTTCCAAGCTTGTATGAAGAACCAAGACAAAAAGCAAATTTGGAGAGTTTTGGTGGAGCAAAAATGGAAGACAAAAGCTGAAATTTTTGAGGGGGAAATGGGAAAGGGAAGTTCGGCCAAGGAGAAAAGGAAGAATAAGGAATTTGTGTTGGTAGTTGGTGATGTGATGGTGTGTAAGAAGGATTGACATAAAGGTGTCTTGGTGCACAAAAGTCGACAACCGATTAGTGTACAATTAGTGCTCCTAATTGAGTTTAATTTAATTCACTCACATCTAATCCCTCAATTAACTTTTTTTAGTCTACTATTAATCATTCTTAATTTTTTAAAATTATTGCACTCTCGGACCGAATTTATCTCGAAAAATGTGCATTCACTATTTCTCGCTAAACGAGCCGCAAAAAAATTAAATTCGCTAACGAAATGTTTTAAAAATATAAATGAGACATTGTTCCATGTAAATGGATTTAAAATGGATAAAATAAATTATTTGGAATAAACAGGTAAATAAATAATTAAATAAACCGATAAAATGAAATAAAAGTAAGTAAAATTAAAATTTGGGTCCTCACAGAAAACATGTAAGTTTAAATAAACATGTTCCTGATCCACTATCAATATGAGTTGCAAACTATTTAGTTTTATAATCCTTATTCTGATTTGTCATTTTCGTTTGACATTTTATCATTGTATGTAACAAGAATACCATTATTATTTATAGAATAAAGAGATACTGTTTCTAAGAAATTAATTCCTAACATAATTTATAGAGTCTCGTTAAATCCTGCATTTTAAACTAGTAGTTGAATAGGAATTCGACTACCAGTTAATTCTATTTCTGTTTTTATGGCCTCTCTTATTTTATGGATTTCTCCATTAAAATTAGTATATTGATAAAGATCTTGTAATTGATAAATAGGGAAGTGCTCAAACAATATGTGAGATATATAATTCCCATTTGCACCTGTATCTATCAAAATATTATAGTTCTTCATATTTATGTCATCCCAATAACTAGTTTCTATTTTATAATTTGTCCTTATTTTACAGTTTGTATTCATATTTGAAAAACGATGAGAACTACTTCTCACCATATTTTCAGTATAGGATAACCTTGGTAAAAATGTATTTGGCTTAACTAGTAGGGGTTTCTGACTTATATCTAGATTGAATTTCTTATCTAATTCTATATTAGTAATTTCTAGAGGATACATTCTTCCTATGTTGGAGAATAATTTAGGGAGATCTATGAATTCGGTATTTAAAAGTTTTTAGTATGATGAGTATTAGATAAGGTATAAGAAATCATATATGTAATAGAACATTACCTATTTCCATTGAAAAAGAAATTTTTTCTTTTGAAATCTTGTATTAAGAAAAGTGTTCTATCAAAATCTTTATCTTGTGTATTATAATTTTTTTTGGATATATATTAAAAATTAGTTTTTGATATTTAAAATTTCCTCTGAGATTACCAAGGATAGTTTCTTCCTTATTCTTTATCCTATTATCTACTATAGCAAGATGTATGGGAGTATTTAGCCCTTCTCTAATTATAGACCTAATAATTATTTGGATAGAACTTATATGAATCCATTCTTTAGATTCTCTTATTTTTCTAGTATTTTCTCTAATTTATTATAAATATATTTTTTAGATATTAATGAAATCATTATTTTATTAGTAGTAAGGCTATATTCTAGTGTCTTTTCTTTTAGGTTTATTCCATAAAAGATATGGTATTTTTTTAGATAAAATTTTATCTTTTCTAATGCAGGTACATTGAATCCACTATAAGAATTTATTGAAAAATTACTTTTCTGGATTTTTGCAAATATTTTTCTATCTATGAGTGCCTTCTGACTATATTCTCCTAACTTTTCTAAATGAATATCTATTATTTTAAAAGAATTATTTTTCTCTTCTTCTGTTTCTTTCATCTTCATTGCTTATTTCATATTCAATATTTGTATAGATAAATATACTTTCATCTTAGGAGATTTCTTCTATTTCTTCAAATTTATTAATTTCTATTAATTCATTATCATTAATTAGTTCTTCAATATCATCGTCTAATTCAAAATTTTTTATTAAATTTTTTAGGGCATTGATTTTCTAAATGTCCTTTTCTTTACAAAAATAACATTGACAATCAGTTATACTTCTTTTTCTTTTATTCCTCCTATATATCTTTTTCCTTTTCAAAAAATTCATCTCTATGTTTATAATATTTAGCTTTTCTTTTCTTCATATATCTTCTTTTAAAATATTTATATTTTATATTTATTTTTCATTTTATGATAATAATAAGGAATGTCGCATCCTATTTGAGTAAGCATACTTATTTTATTACAACATAGTCCTAATTGGTTTTTTAATTTACGAGTTTTTCTATAAAAACTTACTTCTTCACACCACTTACTTAATTTTTCTAAGGTATAAAGTATCACTTGTTCGTCGTAGTAGTGCATTCATTATTTGAGCACTTATTTGTCAATTTACTTTCCCGACTAAGAATACACACTCACATAAATATATGCACACATTTATACATACTCACATACGGACATACATACATACATACATACATACATACATACATACATACATAATATATGTGTGTGTGTATATATCAAAATCATTTGTTAATGATTGTACATAGTGTCACCCATTCATACTCTGTCATAGTTGCACGTATACTAATCAAGAATTCTTTAGAATAAACAAGTTACCAAGATCTCTTGAAAAGAAAACTTTCCAATTAATTAGGTAGATAATTGTTCCACCTCGTTGAATCTCTAAAGACAAAATTAATCAAGTATTAGCTTATGATAATACATGTGTTAACTCTAAATTGAATCTTGAAAAGGTCTTTATTGTTTGACTTATGTTTTTAAACTATTTAATATTTCATATGAACTCGTACTTGTTATAAATTGGATTACAAGTAGAAAGGTTAGCTAATCTTTCATTACTACACAATTCATTAGAAGTAGTTTATAGGTTTCCGTCAATGCCTAATAAGCATGAAATTCTTTTTTAATTACTATCTATTCAAATTAAAGTTTATAATACAAATATTACAAAAAGAATTGGGATTCAGTTGCCTTTTGCTATGTCACATAAAGTAAATGACATTCCAAAAACAAAAATATCTTTTGAAGTAAAATTTCAAATTGATAAAGAAAATTACCAATTATCACCAAAATTTAATCACATAGGGTTTATATGTTTCTAATATAGAGGACAAACAAGATTACAGTCATTTGTAACTGTGCTTCAGCAATACAATATATATATATATATATAGATATATATGTATATAACACAAATGAAAAAAGGTGGAGTTAGCATGCCAATTAAATTAAAGAAAAGAAAGGAAAAGAAACCTTGTCTAGTAAACAATCAATCATTGTTGAAAACTTTAACTATTATAAGAAGTGGCATATTAGTTTCATTTTTCTTTTTATTTTATTAACTTGGCACGTCTTCAATTCATTTAAATTTTTTTCATCTAACAAAATCCATACACTACAAATTATAAGTTTCAACTTCGTAAGAATAGTAAACATAATTTTCTCCTCGATAAATGATGGACATGGATAACAAAATAATAGTCCCAATTAGCATCAGATCTTTGATCTAATTTTAAAATGTAGATGGAGTTGTCAATTAAGCTTGTGAGCTGAATTTTAACAAACTTGAGTTTAACTCGTTTAGATTTTTAAATGTTTGGTCTCAAACTTGACCCACTGAAGTTCATGAAACTTTGGGCTCATACTTGGCCCAAGATCAGGCTTTAGGTTGAGATTGTTCTATCCCAAACTCACTTATGTCTATTAGATTTTAAATATGAATTTCACTTTATCTGTCGATTAACCAAGCAAATTTTCATAGTTTGATGTAATATAATGATATCATCTTTTTATGTAGTCTAAATTTTATGCAACCATGTACTCATTATGCTTCGAAATAATTGGCATTCTTTATTTTTAGACTTGATATGTATAGTGCAAGAAGTGAGCAAAAGATTCCTTTATGCCAAATTATACCCTCAACAACATGTTAATAGATGTATTAAGTATGTCAAAATTCAATTCTCTTTGGTAGACTTAAATACTCAACCACATCTACATACCTATGCCAAATTTGCTTCAAACATTGTAGTACTTGCAATTCATGCACTAATAAATAGCTCTTTATTAAACTTGTTGTGAGCCCTACTATAATTTTTTTTCTAACCATTTAAAGTTCTTTAAGAGAGAGAGAGAGAGAAAGAGAGAGAGAGAGAGAGCAAATAAAAAAGCCCTACCCAATTATGTACTGACTTGAAAGTGTGACTCAAATTTTAGGATAGCAAAAATGTGAAGCATGACATTAAAAATAGGACGTAGCGAATAATATATATCATTCAAATAGTAATGGTCTCATATGACTTGTAAATTAAGTAATAGAAGTGTATATCTCACCAAAAAATCATAACCAATAACCATACATACCTATACATGCTATGAGATTACTCAAAGATACATGCATATAAATAGAAGAAAAAACATGTATAAATATCAAATATGTGTGTGTGAGACTTTGAAAATGGGCCTTTATTTCAGGCCCAAGTTCAACTCAATCCATTCTTATTTCAGACTAAGACCTAATTTTGGCATGCCGAACATGTCGATTACGAGTTCACCCGGATATGAAAAAGTTTTGCAACAAAATCTTTGTTTGTGTAGTAGTTCAATAATCTAATGACTTATCATTTGTGTCAAAAATTACCTTGAAGGTTGACGAGCTTTTTACTTCACAACAAATTTTAAAAAATCTAAATACCTCATTTTTTGCAATTATAGAGATCGTTTATCGAGTATATGAGATATTAAGTGTCAATCCCATAGGAAAGATTGTCAACTACTGGTAGTTTTTGAACTCCTCTATTATTTAAACTAACACAAATAAAACTAGATATTGGGATGGAAAAAAATTATGAAGAACTGTAATATTTTGATAGATATAGGTGCCAATAGGAATTATATATCTCATAGATTGGTTGAGCACTTACCGATTTAATCAATTATAAAATCCTTATCAATAGACTAATTTTAATGGAGAAACCCATGAAATAAGAGTGGCTGTAGAAACAGAAATAGAATTAACTGGTAGTCAAATTCCTATTTGACTTCTAGTTGAAGATGAAGGATATAATGAGACTCTAGAAATAATGTTAGAACTAATTCTTAGAAAAAGTATCTCCTTATTCTATAAATACTATTCTTCTTACATATAATGATAAAAAAGATATATGTCGAATGAAAATGACAAGTCAGTGTAGTATTTATATACCTATTGGAATGACTTATAAGGATTATAAAACTGAGTATTTTGCAACCGATATTGACAGTGGATCAGGAACATATGTATGTAAACCTACATATTTTCCACTACAATGTCATGAAAATTTACCTAATCAAACGGGTATCGATATCTCTAATAACTTTATTACTTTAAATTCTGGAATAGTTAAGCCACAAATATTACTTGGCTCATCCCTTATTAAATGCCCTTCATTTTACTTCTTTGATATAGGACTCGATATACTCTTAGAAATAATTTTCTTCAATTATTTCATAAAGTTTTATTCAATACTTTACAATTTCAAATACATTTTAAAATCCCTTATGGCCACTGGATTGTAGTTTCTCATCTTTTGCCTGCAAAATTCCTATTACCTTTCATCCTCGCGCAGGTCAGTGTGGTGATATTGGATATACAGAACATTCAAAAATTTCTAAAGGGAGTCCTATGTTAAAATTCGAAAGACAATTACATTTAAAATAACTACAGTTGAAAAACACATATACTACTCTAGAAGACATAAAAGAGAAATTGCGATTAAGTTACACAGAGAATCCCCTTAAATTTTGGGATAGAATCCAAGATTGTGTTGAAATAAAACTTAAAGACAAAAATAAAATAATTAGAGTTAAACCTATGAGGTATAATCCAATTGATCAAGATGACTTCAAAAAACAAATTAAAAAATTGTTAGAGATATCTTTAATAAGAGAAAGTAATTCTCCATTTATCGCTCACATTTATGGTAAGAAATCATGATGAAATAATAAGAAATAAACCTAAAATGGTTGTTAACTATAAGCAGCTAAATAATGGAATCATATTGATGGATACTTTTTACCATGTTAAGAAACTCTCATAAATATGAGTAAAAGAAAGAAAATATATTCTAAATTTGATTGTAAAAGTGATTTTTGACAAATAAAAATGCATCTCGATAGTATCAAATATATAGCTTTTAGTACTCCTCAAGAACAATATGAATGATTAGTCATGTCGTTTGGAATAAAAATTGCCCCCTAAATATATCAAAGAAAAATGGACAAAATCTTTAAGGATTATCCTTTCTTATATATATATATATATTATGTTGATGATATCTTAATAGTATCAGACTCGATAGAAGAACCTTTAGAACATTTAAATATATTTTCTAATCTATGTCTTAAAATAAATGATGAAGGAATAAAAATGCAACGGCATATTTTAAAAAAATACAAGTATTTCCTGATAATTAGAAGATAAAAATAATTGCAAAATTTTTAGGAGCATCAAATTATGTATCAGATTTTATCTACAACTTAGCGGACAAAAGAAAAGAATTACAAAAATTGCTAAAGAAAAATAATAAATATGAATTCTCCGAAAATCATATAACAAAATAAAAGAGTAATGTAAGAATTTACCATTACCTTACCTTCTGATGTAAAGAATTTGATACTAGAAACCGTACTTTCGAAGAAGTATGGAGTGCAGTTTTAAAAATATAAAATAATCTATTTTATAGATATACATTAGAAATGTTTTCAGAAATAGGAAAAAGATACCACATAAATGAAAAAGAACTTCTTGCGGTAATAAAAGGATGTAATAAATTTTACTACTTTTTACTACCTAAGAAATTTAAATTACAAACTGATAATTTTCAAGTTTATTAAAATAACATCAAACCTCTGTCTCGAAATAAAAGATTAATTAAATGGTAAATGACATTATCTGAGTTCGTGATTGAAATTGAACTAATAAAATCTTATGAGAATTGTCTTGTAGATTTTCTCACTAGAAACAGAAAACCTAATGAATAAGCAAACAATCCTCCTGGATAAAATCTCGAATTATCTGAGCAAATATCTTAATTATAGATGTTATTCAATGACATAATGAATATTGTGAATTATCAAGATATGAATAAAGAAGTTTTTGAACTTCTTATCAAGCATGCCAAAACTAGATTTTAGCCGAAAACATACATCTCAAGGGATATCCATATTCGATAATATAAATAATGAGCAATCACTTGTCTCCGATTATAATTCTCTTATGAGAAAATTATATAATCTACAAAATATGGATACTTATTATATGAATTTCACGGGTATCTAATTAGTGGATAAATTGCATGCAGGGATGTAATAGCAATTTCATCCAAAAATGGTATAATTTTGGAGTAATTAATGCTATATATATGACTACTTTGATTTTCCTGAGTTTTCAAGATCCCTAGGTGGATTCAGGATAGAGTAAAGCATATTTATCAAAATAATGCTACATATGGTCCAAAAGACATCTGAATGCTCAAAATTATTTCAGTAGGACTAGATTTTGAAAATTCAAAAAGATATGATGCCTTCATCATATCAAAGTTATGAAACTTGATGAGATGGCCATAAAGATGTATCCACAATGGAAGAAATATGAATATTTCTCTGAAAACAAAATACATTATCGAAGGGCTTTTAGGATAAGAATTGCTTTGCAAAATCTTGAAAATACTGCCAAGCAAGGTGTTTGAACATACGGAGGAAATGGAGTATTTTCTTCAATAATCACTACCTGTAGACACCAAAAATTTTGCTAATTCATTCATTTTTATTTTATTTTTTAAATTTTATTTTCAGTTATTTCATTTTTTTTATTTTTATTGTTATCTTTTATTTAAAAAAAAGAAGGAAAAGAGAGAAAAAATAAGAAGAAGTTATTTAAACAAAATCATTTTTTGTTTGATTGTTTATTAGCAAAAGTGAAGAAAGGAAAAGAAAGAAAATGGGAAAGAAAAAAACACTAGATTTTTGTAAAAAAAAATAAAATTTGTTTCTTCATGCTAGTTCAGCATGAAGTACAAAAAATGCAGCTAGTTTTTGGGAGCTTGATTTGATTTTTTTTTCTTTCTTTTCTTTTCCCCCAAGTTTAATAGTACGAAAGCCACCTCATCATAGCAAGAACCATCAAGAATCTTCTGGAAAAAGATCATCAAATGGCCCAAAAATGAGGAGCAAAAATGGGTTCATCTCAACCATTGAGAGTATGGTTTGGGAGGTTTTTGTTTCATTTAAAAGGTTGAGGACACAGCTTTAAGGTAAAGGAGGAGGTAAGGAAAGTCGGCTACACAAACAAATCTGAGGGGAAGAGAAAGAAAGAGAGGAAAGAGAAGAAAAAGGAGAAAAAGGAATTTTGCAGAAAAATTTTCCAAAAAGCAGGCTGGTCAACTAGCCATCTTGGATCTCAATTTGCTTCCTCGATATAGCTCTGTTGGAGGAGAGTTTTGTTTCTGGGTAATCTAGGAAGTGAGTAGAGGAAGTTTCATTTAGAAAGTTTTCTAGAAAAATGCCCAGAAGCCCCTCAAAAACATTTGCTTGCCTGAAAACATTTTCTGCAAAAACATCGAGCAGGATTGGACGACCAGTCGTGTTCATCATCGATTCCCCGCTTTGATTGAGGTTTTGATGGCGAGTTCTTTGTTTCTGCACCTTATATGATCGAAGTAGAACAACTTTTGTCTTGAAAAGTTTTACAAAAAACGCCTCGATGTTTCCCTAATTTCAGTTTGAAATCATCCGCTTGTCAACATTTGGACATCTTGTGGTAGAAATTTGGCCGGCTCGGTTCCTTCATTTTGATGCATTTTCCTCAGATCCTCCACATTTATTTGGCCCCATAAAGTGATAAAGATAGTTCGTTTCACCTCTTTCCATTCATAGAAGCTTAAATCGGCACCAGATTCACGAAAATCCTTGCTACATTTTTTCCTTCTTCTACGTTTTTCCTACTCATTTGCAAGCCATTAGCTCAAGTTTCTATTGTATAATTTTGTGATTGGATGTAGTACTTGGGGTAATGAGATCTGGTTGATGTTGAGGGTGCATAATCTTATTGTTTTGATCCTAAATTTTGATGGTTGTTTGGATTATTTGCGGCGTTTGATGAACTACAAAGTTGCAGAAGGTGCCTCGTTGGTTCTTGCATGGAAATTTTGAAAATCGCGACTTGACACCACTTTTCACATAATTATACTATGGCCTAAAACTTGGAAGAAATAAATCAAATCTGCCCTTTTCAAGTTTTGATCCTCTTTTGTACAGTTTATACATGTTTTTGAGTGATTTATTTCCGGATTTTAGGACATAATCAGGGTTTAAATATTTTGTTGGATTTAATCTCCTAGATGGGCTTGTTCTTTTCTTTTTCTGGGTTTGGAAAAATAGTTTAGATTTGGATTTAGGATTATTTAATTGGGTTTGGTAAATGGGTTGTTGATTTATTTTCTTTGGGTTATGGCATGGGTTTTTTGGGGGGGGGGATAAAAACCAAACATTTTGGTTGGGTTTCCTTAGTCAAAAGAATGGGTTGGTCAGTATTTTTTCTTTGAACTTTCGCTGGGCCTGGGGAGTCTTTGGCCCAAGGATTAACAAAAATGGCCTAGTGACTGGTTCTTAAGAAATTTGATATGAAAATCGCAGTTCATCCCCTGACCTTTTAACTAGTTTCACTGTAACCCTAAAAACTTTTGATATCTTTCAATTAGGTCCCTAATTTAATTATAATTTGGTCCCTGAACTTTATTTGTCTTTGATTTTGACCCCTAATCTCTATAATAATTAAAATTTGACCCCAAAAACTTTCTTAATTTTTGTAATTGGGTCCCTAATAGCTTTGATTTCTTAAGTATAATTGGTTTACCCCTTTAATTGGTTAATTATACTTCATTTAAATGCTTCTAATTGGTAGATTTTATGGTTATTTCCATTTCTTTATAATTATAAAGTAAATTTTGCCATATGTTTACATTTATTCTTTTTATTTGTTAATTAAATTGATGCCTTAACCATTTTATTGATTTTGGAGTATAAATAAGGCAAATTCAACGTCATTTAACCACTATTTCAAGGGAAGTACCTTTTAATATTATTTTAAATTCTCTTAGGTGTTCCTATGTGCCTTTTAAGTGTGATTGCATATTTTGAGTGCTTTTTCTTGTATTTACTCATTTTTATTCATTTTTAAAATTGTTATTTATTATATTTAATTTTTGATGATTATTTGGAGGGTATTTAAATGTCAAATTGTAATAGATAGATACTCAAGAAAATATTTAATTAGGCCATGTAATAGATATATTTTATTTTTGCCAAAAATGTAATTAGTTAGATGAAAGTAATAGTTAGATTAATAATTTTCAACTTTCCCCTTTAAATTGTAGTTGAGACTCCAAATGTAATAGTTAGGTCTTTATGTGCGTTTATTTGCTTGTGTATTTATGTGTTTATTCGCTTTTTTAGAGTCTTTATATCTAAATATTATGCTTATGTGTATATGTGCTCTATGTGCTTTATGTATTTACTTACTTTAATTATATTTATATGCTTTATTTATTTATAATAAATGCATGACGTCACTACACTAATCCGACGTTAATTGTGGTTTTTTTTTTCCGTTTTAACACTAGTCCAACGCTAGTGAGAACTTATAGACATGGGTTAGTCCAATGTTAGACCCTTTAGACTCGTGTGACATTTATTGCATCTCATGCATTTTTCTATTTTTAGATTATTTTCATTTGCATGATATTTTCCTCTTATTATTCCTTACTCTCTATATATTTGGACATATCATTTAGAATTGCATCTTATTTTAGAAAATTAGAAATGAGTTAGTTCATTTGCTTGATTAGGTTATGAGAATCACCCTTCAAATATGCGGGAAATGAACAAATATGATTTTTTAGTCTTAGCACGCTCTCATCCCCTCTATAAAAAGGAAAATTATGTCACAAATTTTAGTCTCCCGTATCTGTTATGCTGCATTCTTCTCTCTTAAATAATGTATATTCATCTAATATTATAATTTTTCTTTTCTCTGAGTTTCATTTTTGCATATTCGTGACCTCTTCAAGAAATCACTTTTGGGCGTCACAATTAATGTGAATTAATGTGATTTGCACCAATTAAATTTTGAAGAGACATTCCGACCCTCCTGATACCCTTGGATCTAGATTCGTATCCATATAGAAACATTCTAATGTAATAAAATTTATAAGTTAGATTAGAAAAAATTTTGATTAAATTCGCAACTAACTTTGGTTAGATTGAAAGGGTACTTTAGGGGTGAACCTATCAAATTTTTGCCTTTCCTTTCTTCAACCGTGATTCCCGAAGTCTTTTCTCTTATTTTCAAAGATTTAGAGTAGTCTAAAAGGGGTTTATTTATTTTTTTTAAAAATATATTTTGAGTGATTTGGTACACTTAAATTCAATACCAAATAGCGACTCCTATTTCTTTAAAAAAAATTTTAGATTATTATTTTGGGCCAAAATCGTTGTACTTTATATGTCTTATTTTACATCCTTTTCTTTATTTTTTAAGATCAAAAACACATTTTTTTAAATACGCTAATATTTTCTAAAATCAAAAACTCATTTTTTTCAACACCTAAATTTTATTTCAAAAAATGGAGCGCAACAGCTGGCGACTTCACTGGGGATTCCCCAAGTTTGTTCAAGCACTTGATTTAGTTATTTTTTCTTTTTCTAACTTTTTTTTACATATTGATTGGGATGTTTTAAATTGCATTTTTCTTTTTGTTCTTCCTTTTTCTTTTTAGGATTTTTTTGCTATTTACACACGTAATCGTTCCTCATTATTCGTGTATGCGATGAATAATTTATTTATTTGTATTTATATACTTGTATCGCACTTTGCATCTGGGAAGATATATCTATCCTAGAGCCTTCACACATATTTAATGATAATTAATCTCTCCTCTCAAAGGAAGCACTTCATGTGTGCATGTATTATTTTTATCCTATTTTTATTTTTTTGTGGGCGCCATCCCATATTTCCTTGTAGGATTATGATTGATTTCCTTAGATAGGCAGATGGTATGCTCTGCGTCCATAGCGATGTCTAAGGGATCACTCAAACCACCGACTGAAGGTCTTGGGATTGATGACCCTTCGTCTCTGGTTTTGAAGGTTTGGGAATCTGAAAATCTTATCAAATTAAGATATATTAGTGAATCTAACCTCATGCATCTATGTTAGAAATCGTCTTGAATAGAGCCAACCCTTACTCTCTTAGGCACACTAGATATGAACGGAGGGATTCTGCCCCTTTTCTCTTCTTTATCTTATATTCCTATATCATTTTATTGTTCCAACGTGTTATGCATTATTTATTGAACTAACCTCTCTTTGTTTCTCTTTTGTTGCATTTATAAACCCTTAAAAAATAAGGGTTCCTTACATGGTACTCTTTTAAGAGCCCACCTTAGTAGTAGATTCTTACACATTTGAATTAAAGTTATCGCATTTTAATACCTTAATATTGCACTTTATTTTTAGATCTACCCTAGCATATAAAAAGAGTTTCTTTAGATCATATTTAATTCCCGTTATCGAATATTTACTAACTTTTAATAAACTGGCCATCATGTATCAACTATAGAGAGAATGTGTTGAGGACTCGAAAAATTTCTTATTTTTATCGAATATTATTGATTTATTTACATATTTATTCACCTGTTTTCTCCAAATAATTTTATTTCAACCATTTTAAAATCCATTTATACGAAACAATGTCTCACTTATATTTTTTGAAACGTCCCATTAACAAATTTAATTTTTCGGAGGTTCGTTTAAGTGAGGAAGTAATAAGTACATGTGTTTCGAGGTGATATTCTATTCAAGAGTGTAATTATCTTGGGGAAATTAAGAATGATCAATAATAGATTAAGAAAAATTAATTGAGACAAATTTATTGGAGATTTGAGAAAGTAAATACTAGATTCATGTGAGGACTCGCAAATTTTCTTATTTTAAAACTCCTAATTCTAGCTTATTTAATTATTTATTTGGGTCAAATATTTCGAATATTATTTTCTAGCCTTCTTAACCCTAATTACATTGAATTATGACTTGTTTATATTTTTAAAGTGACTCGTTTCAAAAATTAATTTTCGAAAGCTCGTTAAGTGTGAATAGTGAATGCCACGTTTGGATATAATAATCGATTCGGGAATACAATGAGTTTGAAAAATTGGAAACTTGTACATTAGTCCTAAAGTGGTTAAGTTTAAGTTTAAATACTCAAGTGATAGTTAGTTATACTATCGTTATAAGAATTTCTTAGAGATTTCGCCTAATCGCGCGCAAATCGAAAAGTTCGCGTTTTCGCGCGCGCAACTAATTGGAGGACTTTAGAAATTATTTCTAAAACTATTAAGAGTGGATAATATTATATGAATATGAAGTGTATTAGAGGTTTAGTGCACAAGTGAAACGAACTCGAGAGGAATCGAGCACGAAACGCGCGAGTGTGCACGCGAGAGAGAGTTGACTTTTTGAGGCTTTCTTAGCCACTTATTTTAACTTCTCATGGAAGCATCACACCAGATCAAAACCCTTCTTTTCTCACCTCAAGTGCACGGCTGAAACTTTCACTTTCTCACCTCTAGAACAGCCGGCCAAAGAAGGGAAGAAAACACTCCAAAGCTTAACAAATTTCCTCTTCATTTCTTCACCAAAATCTTCACCGTTTTACCTCAAATTTTAACCACACTTAGCTAGCAACTTGGTGAACAATTTAAGCTACAAAAGGAGCCTCATTTCCACAGTTTTGCTGAGCTTAAGGTGACCGAAAATTTCTGCTTGAACCAATAATCAAGGTATTTAGCGATCAACCTTGAAACTCTTAACTTATGGAAGTAGTATTGCACGTATATGCTCGTAGGAACATGTGGGTAGCTTGGATTATGATGAAATTTGTTGTGTGGGCTCTATGAATTCCCACTTTGAGTTGTTGGACTGATTTGATGAGTTTTATTGTTGTTAATGCTGGATTAGAGGTTAAACTAGTGGAAATAAGTAGCATTATTGAAGGAAAGCTCAACGGTAGTGAAGGGTGAAATTTTCCGATTCTGCCCTTATATTGTCCGTGGCCTTTAAGGCGAATTTTTGTGGATCTAATGGCTTAGTTATGATGTTTATATGTTGTATGAGATGTGTAGAAAGTTTCGTTGAAAAATTCCATGAATTGGTTGGCCAAAAGTTAAAATTTCGTAAGATGATGAACCTGGAAAATCTCACGTCACTGCCCAGGCAGTGTTCTTGTTTCGGCCATATCTTTTTGCTCCGATGTCGAAATCGAGTGCCGTTTGTGGCACTGGAAACTAGACATTCCCAGTTTTCCAACGGTATAAAATGTAGGTTCTAATTCGACCTGAGTGATCTGTACCAAGCTTGTAAAGTCGACTGCTCTGTTCCACGTTTTCACAGGGAACTCTGTTTTGTGCAGCGACTTGGTGTCCAAAAATGACCTAGTTGTGGACTGATTTTGAAAACATTTCTTCTAAAATTGTAGCTTTATGAATCTAGTTTTCAACGCCACTGACCACGCTCAATTCCAGTTGAATTGAGTGAGTTGTGGCTGAAATCCAAAACTGACTCAGAGGTAGAAAACCCTCTTTTGGCTAGTTAATACTTTAGCTTTGATTTGGGACTTGTATTTCGAATTCTTGGTGTAATCACCTACCAAATTACCTTGGATGTTTCTTAGACCTTTTCTTCATAAATGAATGATGTTTGAGAATTTCATTGGCCAAATGTTTGGAAAAGAGAAAAAATACAAGTGCAAGGCAGATTGCCTTAGAATTTTGCAGACTTTATCAACTTTGTTCACTAGCTTCCCAGATGAATTTTTCTATGAAATTTGATAGAGGGATAGCCTCATATGGTAGTATACTACTGCCAAATTTGGTGTCATTTCAAATCCGTTTCGATGTCCAACTAGAGTTGCAAAGTTCCAGCTTTAAATCTGGAAATTTGCCCAGTGAGCTTCGTTTTTGCACCAACTTTGAGCTACTATATCTTGGTGCTCAAAACTCCAATTCTTGTTCCGTTTATTGGATTTTAAACCTTGCTTGCAACTCTAATTGAGTTCCAAAATCCAAAGGCTAGATCGAATCCTGTGATTTTTGCCGATTTTCCAAAGTTGGCGAAAAACCAACCTTAAAACTGCCTTGCGAGCTTAAAACAGCAACTTTGAGCTAATTTTTGAATATCTTCCGTTAGGAATCATAGAAAAGTGTCTTCTAGGAACTTTTAGTACTTTGAAAGAAGTTTCCAACGGTACCAAGTTTTCCAATTTTGGACCTACGAAGAGTGAGTTATGATTTTTAAAAATACCCCTTAAATCTGAAATTTTTGAAACTTAAGGAAATGGAGTTTTTCGAATTCTCCTTTTCCCCTCGATAGCACTTGAGCGTTTTACACCCGATTTCAAAGGTGAAAACCTGATTTCTCTTGTGCTTTAAAATCCCTTCTTTGAGCCTTGATTTACGTATAAATCGGGCCCATTTTCATGAGAATTTTCTTAGATTGTACAAGTGTACAATCTTCTTTGATAATTAGGATTATAAGTGATGGATTACTATTTAATTGTTCAGGCACCCACGAGGACCTTCAAGAGGACCCTACGGTGAACGCTTGAACCTCTAAGTGACATTTCTACTTGAATTACTTGGTGAGTGTCAAGTGCATGTCTACTTGAACTCCTGTAAACTTGCTACATGCTTTATTTGATATCCATGACTTAAGATTTTGAAAATGGAGTCGAGTGTGTACTTTATCGCACTCGTTCTCATTTGAAATGAATAACTCATGCCTGAAATGCTGGAATATACCAAATGCTTGAATTACCAAATGCCTGGAAATATCAAATGTTTGAATGATATGAATTTCTATGCTATGGCTGCATACGTCGCTGGAGTGAATCTCCTCGACATCCAAATGATACATGGGGGACGCCCAAACTCATCGGCCGACCTTGGGACTCGAGCCGGCATGGGCTTGGTCGGGAACCTCGGTGAGCCATGAGAATCACATGAAAAGCTTGACCTATTGGAGAGGTCTCGCTTGGCATACTCGTGGAGTATCGCCCTACAAATGTCGTTCGGGCCCGGTGCGGTGTACGGTGGACGGATGAGAAGTAAGTGGAGATCTACGGAATTTGAAATACCGACCCGGTTGACGGAGAGTCATCGCGGGAAGGTATACTAATGACCTTGGCAAAGCAAGTGGAACTTAGCTCCTGAGAGCTACCATATCCTTGAAATGTTTCTGCTTACATATTATTACTCGAATTACTCATTTCTTGCAAATTACTGCTTTATTCGTTAAATGGGATTGTTATTTGGACAATGTGCTTGCATGTGTGTTTCTTGGCCTCACGAGCGTTTTGCTCACCCTTTAGATTTGTTTTCCTTAACAGGGATGGATCGAAGTGAACTTGAGGAAAACCCCCCTTTTTGGTTGTACTTTTGTTCAGGGTTTTGAATGTACTTGGTTGGATTGGGAATTTTGTATAATGGGTTTGTGTAACTTTTGGGAATCGAATGTAAGATGGATGATTGATGCATTTTGTACTCGTGGTGTATTGAATATTAGTTATGGAAGCGACTTTATTATTGGTTTTTTGTATATAGTTAAGTTGAATTGTTTTACCTTGAGTCCTGGCGAGAGTGGGCAGGCGTCCCGCGGATACCCTTGGTTCGCCTTAGGGAGAAGTGGGGCGTCACAGAATGCCGCATAGAGAATCCCATGTTAGGAATAAGTCACCTTGTGTCTCGGATATGTAATCCAATGAAATTTGCATCTTTATATTTTTTTGTACCATTCAAAGGGATAGTACACAAGATAAGGTAGGATCCAATCCCTTCCATGATGATGGCATTGAAGATGATAGATCAGTTTTTGCACAATGGAATATGAGTATCTAATATTCACCTTTTGGTCATTTTATCAAAATTGGTAAAATCCCTTGCATAAAGGACACTAAATTGAAAAAATTCACAAATGATTCCTTATTGTTAAAATAATAAATATATCGAGGCCAAATCTTGATTTTAAATGGTTCATAGACTAATGCATTGTAACGAAATTTATGAGATTTGAAACTATAAATGGGCGGACAATTCAGTCGATTTTTGAGTAAAACGTTAATTCCATCCAGTCTATTTGATCAGTTTATTCACTTTTAGGACAATCCAGTCAATTTTGGAATAAATAATTAATTTCATCTAATCCATTTAACTAGTTTATTCTATTTTAGGGTTTCGATCTATCGTTCACTGAAGAAACTTGTTCAGACATTGCTACCTTTCAAAAGTAGGTCCTTGCACACTAAATTGACTTTTAACATCACTTTATGTATCAATCAAAACAATCAATTCATTCGCACTTTGTCCTCATTTTGTTAGGTCAAATGTCTTTTGTCATTCCATTTAGTCAAATTTTTAAATCATTTTTTAGTCAAATATCAGTAAATTGATCAGATCCATCATGTATTATATGGTGCTTACTTTAGAGGATTGCATTTTCCTACTAGACCAATCCTTGGTGTAAAAAGAGCAACCCTATAGGACATACATCCAAAATTTATTCAGGTATTTACTAACTCATGTCCTTTTCTTTTTTCTTTTGAATAAACTCAACAATTTGATACAGAATGTACTCTTGAATTGATTTCTTTCCTCATCTTCAAGTACTTTTTAAAAATAACTACCCATAAAAGCTTCATCATTATGTGGTCCCATAGTCGAGTCTTGAGAAACTGTGAAAAAAATGAGTTTTCGTCCAGAACAATTGGAAAGATCTGCAATAATTTCATCATCAGACACTGTGAAATCTAGGGACCTAATTAAGTGAAATGCTGAATAGATTTAATGAGTTAAGCGCAGAAATAACAACGTAAAGGTGCATGATAGATCAACTGGTCTCAAACAACACTGACGATGTCCAAAATAATCATATACCCATTAACGCTAATCAACATGAGTTAGAAAATCTACCACCTCACGTGTCCCACAGCCAAACCACATTTGTCCCACCTTTTACAAGTCCATTTGGGGGCTCCTTTACTTATCCTATCCCTAGTTTACTACATTACATATCCAAGCAACATATTTGTCAACTCGACCTAGCAGTCAATTCTCCAAAATTATCCATAAATCAACCTAAACATCCCATCTAACTCTCAAGATCCCATCACCCCACTACAAAGCCATTCATGTGAGCACCGCCTTTCAAAGAAAGGCAAAAATTGACGAATCCTCTGCTCCGATTGATAAGAAGTTGCTGAAAAGGTTGGATTGATTTGATGAATTCATGAAGAAAAAGCCAAAATTAAACAAACACGGAGGCATAGACTTATGATGAGTTGTGTTTTTTTTCAGATATGCAGTTGCCTTTGGATTTTAAAACCCCAAAATTTAGTAAGTATGATGGAACTGAAAACTCCAAGATACACCTCCGAATATTCGCAAATAAGTTAGGAAAAGCCAGTGGATGATGAGAACCTACCAGTGTACTTGTTTCCTGAAAGTTTGGAGGGTGACACTCTAGACTGGTACTCTAATTTGAAACTTGAGGAGATGAAAACTTGGTTGGATCTGTCTACAACTTTTGTGAGGTAGTATGAGTACAAACTTGTGTCGACAAGAACAACACTTAAAGGAACCAAGAGAAAACCATAAGAAGACCACAAGACATATACTAAATGTTGGAGGAAGTTCGCCGCTAACCTATGACTGAGGAAGAGATTGTTCGTACGTTCATTAAAACTCACGATCCACTATACTTCGAAGAGATTTTTCGTATAACTGGATGTTCATTTGTGGCAATCGTCAACAAACTCGAAGAATTCGATGAGTTTATAAAAGTCAGAAAATTTTTAATGTGTCGGCTATGAAGGCATAGTTAGAGGCCTTGTAGAATCGAAATAATCATGAAAAGAAACCTCAGTTCAAGAGAAGGGAAGGAGAAACTACTTTTGTGTGGAATCAAGGCCCCTCTTTTAGATGAAGATTTCAAAAATTACCCTACATAGTCACCTTCTTATCCATACTATCCAAATCCCCGACTTGTTTACCACACTACTGTAAATCCTTCTCGTTCCAGACCAAACTACACAAGTATACCCACACCACCTTTTCAGATTTCTCAACAAAACTTGCAAACTCGACTCCTACCTCTTTATAATCCAATACCTATTCTACCAAGTCACCAAACCTATAATCATACCCAAATCAGTCAAACCCAAAATCAATATCAATATCAAACTTTCATCAATTTGGACCGACCTCTCGATCAATTATGTGAGTAACTTAAAACTGCTGACAAGATTGGTATTGTGCCTCCTAAAACCTACTCTAGGGGTGTTCCTATTGGTTATGATTCTCAAGCCATTTATGCCTATCATTCTGAGAGTCCTGGTTACTCTACTATTAATTGTTGAGTATTGAAACATAAAATTCAAGACATGATTGATGTTGGAGAAATAGTTTTGAGAAGTAGAGGTGAACAAGGGTCGAATGTTAGTAAAAATTCTCTCCTTGAGTATAAGGATATTGTTGGAGTCATCACCACCGATGAGGAGGTTGAGGTGGGTTTGTCTCAATTGTTCCTCGGAACTACTTACAAGGGTGAATCGTCAGAAGATATGGAGTTCCCCACAATTCCTGAAAGAGTTATGCTAAATTGGTTTGCTGACTATCTTCCCTTTCAAAGGGAATTTTAGTAAATTTAGGAGATTATCTCTGGTTGGAATTTGTATTCAGACGAAATCTTATTGTAGAATTATTTTGTCTTTAACTATTTGTTTCCGTTAAGTATCATGTTAATATGTATTTTGTTTAAATGAAGTCCCATTTCCACTACACAGTTCTAGTGGGGATGCGTTTTTTAACTAATATTTTATTTTGTAAAGTACTTGTCCTTGTTCAAGTGTTTATCTGCTCTTTTAAATTCAATGAAATGAAATATCTTTATTCTTTTCTACTTGTTTATTGTGTGCACGTTTACTTTATTTTCAAATGGCCAAAAATAAAACCGTTTGACTCTTCAAATATCACCATTTTGAAATTCAATGATTGCAAATTCGATATCTCTCATGAATTTGAAATTATGGAATCCGAAATTTAAAACAAAAGTGATAGTAAGGAGGAACCTGAGTCTATTTCAAAAATTTTTGAACAGTATGAAAAGAAATCCAAAATCGAGTTTAGAAGAAATAAAAATTACTAACATTAGCACTAGGGTGATGGTTGAGATCTCATCCCTGCGTATTCTGATGGAAATCCAGTTGGAGGAAGTAGAATGGATTAAGCAGCGATATGAGCAGCTATCTCTGATTGATGAAAGTGGCTAAATACTGTCTGTCATGGACAATGTTATCAAAAGCGAATGGCCCGTACTTACAATAAGAAAGTCAAACCTCACCTATTCGAAAAGGGAGACAAGGTCCTAAAGCGAGTTCTTCCTATTCAAGATGAAACGAAATGAAAATTTGTCCCAAATTGGCAGGAATCTTTCATTATTAAGAAGGTATTGCCTAAAAGAGCACTCATTCTCACAGAGATGGACGGACAGATTTTTCCTCAACCAATCAATTTAAATATGTGCAAGAAGTTCTTTATCTGATTATGTAAGTTTTCTTTCTGAAATACCGTGTAGGGTGGACTAAAAGGCGGGCCTTATTCTTTTCCTTTTGAACGTTTTACCCATAATTTTTCCCTTTGAACCTCCAGAATAATTTACTTCCTTCGTTTGATAGTCCCCTAAGGATTGCAAACCCCACACTGAGATAGATTTTATTTTTCGTTTGTTTAAAAAAAACAGTCAAATGCCAAATTGGGACAATTTATAGTTTCAATAGCTGTATACTGAGGCAAATTTTGATATGATGCGATCCTAAAATTTTTAAAATCCCTTGAACGATCTACTTTTGAGTATTAATATTTTTAACACCACACCTGACCTCATTACAAAAGTCAAAAAGTTTTCGGCTTCTGTTGTAGCGGTATTTTTAATAAATTTTTTTTATCAAATGGCAAATGATGTAAATATGCCTTCGCGAATTTTACCAAGGAAGGATTATTACACTAATGCCATCAATCTTTTAAACATATTTCTGAATCGATAAAGGCTATCAGTAAAATTTGTTCGTTAGGTGAAAACTCGAAAGGGCGTCTTTTCAAAGAAAAGGAGCAAAAAAAAGAAAGAAAAAATAAAAAAGAGAGAAAAAAGAAAAGAAAACAAAAGCAAAAGTAAAAGGAAAGGAAAATAAACGGGTGGGGGCAACTTTAGTGAAAAATCCAAAGGGGCGCTAAGGTAGGGTTTTGAAACACCAAGCTGTGAATGGAAAGTAGAGGGTCGACTGTTAAGAAATTGGTAACTATGTTTATTTAGATTTCTCCTCGTATTGAGATTCTTTTGGCAACACTAAATTTTAGAAAGATGATATCAGAAGAAATCAAATATGACGTTTCTTTCATCACAGACAGGCCTCTTGAATTTGTATTCGAGTCTCTAAATCATCTTTTGTAAATTTAATAAAAGTCATTTTTTCTCATTGAAAATTATTTTTCCTTTTTTTTGTGCCATTGCATGAAATAATTTTTTTAAAATTTTTTTACGTGTTTTCTATTAAATTCAGTTAAGAGACAATCCCCGTAAGAGAGGTTGGTTGAGTACAGATGCTATCAGATCAAGAGAGGGTTGTACAAAATTTTCAAACCGAACAGTTCTTCGATATCAAGAATCTCACGATTATAGGGTTCTCAAGTTTCGAGAGACCGCACGGTGGTGGCATTATATTTCATCGCGATTATTTTATTTTCTTTTATAGGATTGAATTACATACATCTTCTTGAAGGAAGAGGAAAAAACAGCAATTATTTAGCTAAATCTAATCTACACTGGAGAAAATTTTTTCACAAAGGTAATATCTGATTCTATAAGTAAGTTTGATATTTGCTTAGAAAAATAGCAAAATCGCTTTATATCTTTTGATTCAAATACATTTTCATGCAACCGTTATTTATTGGGTTAGGATTTTATCCCACAAATAGTTTATTTTATTGGTTTTGAATTTTATCTCACAAACCGTTTATTTATTGGGTTGGATTTTATTTCACCAACCGTTTATTTTATTGGATTTGAATTTTATCCCACCAACCTTTTGTTTGTTGGGTTTGAGTTTTATCCCACCAATCATTTATTTGTTGGGATTAAGTTTTATCCCGTCAATTATTTATTTTGTTGTGTTTGGATTTGATCCCATTAATGGTTATTTTGTTGGATGTGAATTTTATCCTACCAACCGTTTATTTGTTGGGTTTGAGTTTTATCTCAATCCCACCAATCGTTTATTTTGTTGGGTTTGAATTTTATCCCACAAATCATTTATTTGTTGGGATTGAGTTTTATCCCGTCAATTGTTTATTTTGTTGTGTTTGGATTTTATCCCAACAACTCTTTATTTTGTAGGATTTGAGTTTTATCTCACCAACTGTTTATTTGTTGGGTCTGAATTTTATCCCATCAACTGTTTATTTTGTTGGGTTTGAGTTTTATCCCGCCAATTGTTCATTTTATTGTGTTTGAATTTTATCCCACAAACGGTTATTTTGTTGGATTTGAATTTTATCTCACCAACTCTTTATTTTTTTTGGATTTGAGTTTTATCCCACCAATCGTTATTTTGTTGGATTTAAGTTTTATCCCACAAACTATTATTTTGTTGGATTTGAATTTTGTCCCACCAACTGTTATTTTTGTTGGATTTGAATTTTATTCTATCAACCGTATTTTGTTGGATTTGGATTTTATCTCTAAAACAGTTATTTTGTTGAATTTGGATTTTATCCAACCAAGCCGTTATTTTGTTGGGTTTGGATTTTATCCCACAAATCGTTATTTTATTGGGTTTGAATTTTACCCCACCAACCGTTACTTTGTTAGGTTTAAATTTTATCCTACCAATCATTTATTTTGCTGGATTTGAATTTGATCCCATCAACTGTTATTTTATTGGATCCGACTTTTATCCCACCAATCCGTTAGATTTTATTAGTTGTTCAAGATTGAGTTGTATCCCACCAATCAAATTTGGTTTCAGAACGACTTTATAAATTTTTCAGTTGTTTGAAGATTGGAGTGGATCATGTCTAATCAATTTAAATGCTTAGTAATTCCAATTTTGTTAAAAAGATTTTACTTTGTTTGTTTTGATTCAGTTGCAGTTGAAGCAAACAGGTAAGTAATTTAGTATCTACGTTTTTGTTTTGTATTTTTCGAAATTCAGACAAAGAGGGGCAAATAATAGACACCAATAATTTTGCTAATTCATTCATTTTTATTTTATTTTATTTTCAGTTATTTCATTTTATTATTATTATTATTGTTATCTTTTATTTAAAAAAAAGAAGAAAAAGAGAGAAAAAAGAGGAAGAAGTTATTTAAACAAAATCAACTTTTGTTTGATTGTTTTTTAGGAAAAGTGAAGAAAAGAAAAGAAAGAAAATGGGAATGAAAAAAAACTAGATTTTTGTAAAAAAAAAATAAAATAAAATCATGCGCACATGCAATGCATACACGCAGGTTTCTTCATGCTGGTTCAGCATGAAGTACAAAAAATGGAATTGGTTTTTCGGAGCATCTTGATTTGATTTTTTTGTTTCTTTTCTTTTCCTCCAAGTTTAATAGTAAGAAAGCCACCTCATCATAGCAAGAACCATCAAGGATCTTCTGTAAAAGAGGCCATCAAATGGCCTAAAAATGAGAAGCAAAAATGGGTTCATCTTAACCATTGAGAGTAGGGTTTTGGAGGTTTTTGCTTCATTTAAAAGGTTGAGGACGCAGCTTTAGGGTAAAGGGGGAGGTAAGGAAAGTCGGCTACACAAAAAAATCCAGGGGGAAGCGAAAGAAAGAGAGGAAAGAGAAGAAAAAGGAGAAAAAGAAATTTTGCAGAAAATAGGCTGGTCAACCAGCCATCTTGGATCTCGATTTGCTTCCTCAATATAGCTCCATTGGAGAAGATTTTTGTTTCTAGATAATCTAGGAAGTGAATAGAGGAAATTTCATTTAGAAAGTTTTCTAGAAAAACGCCCAGGAATCCCTCAAATCGGAGCCCGAATCTGCTTGGCTGAAAAAAATTTCTGCAAAAACATCGAGCAGGATTGGACGACTAGTCGTGTTCATCATCGATTCCCCGCTTCGATTGAGGTTTTGGTGGCGAGTTCTTTGTTTCTGCACCTTATATGATCGAAGTAGAACAACTTTTGTCTTGAAACGTTTTACAAAAAACGCCTCCATGTCTCCCTAATTTCAGGTCGAAATCATCTGCTCGTCAACACTTGGACATCTTGTGGCAGAAATTTGGCCGGCTCGGTTCCTTCATTTTGATGCATTTTTCTCATATCCTCCATGTTTTTTTGGCCCCATAAAGTGTTAAAGGTAGTTCGTTTCACCTCTTTCCGTTCACAGAAGCTTAAATCTGCACCAGATTCACGAAAATCCTTGCTGCATTTTTTCCATCTTCTGCATTTTTTTTACTTGTTTGCAAGCCATTAGCTCAAGTTTCTACTCTATAATTATGTGATTGGATGTAGTATTTGGGGTGATGAGATCTGGTTGATGTTGAGGGTGCATAATCTTGTTGTTTTGATCCTAAATTTTGATGATTATTTGGATTATTTGCAGCGTTTGATGAACTGCAAAGTTGCAAAAGATGCTTTATTGGTTCGTGTATGGAAATTTTGAAAATTATGACTTGAGCTCTCAATTTTCATATAATATACTATGGCCCAAAATTTGGAACAAATAAATAAAATCTATAGTCTTCAAGTTTTGATCCTCTTTTGCACAGTTTATACATATTTTTGAGTGAATTATTTCCGGATTTTAGGACATAATCAGGGCTTAAATATTTTTGTTGGATTTAAACTCCTAGATGGGCTTGTACTTTTCTTTTTCAGGGTTTGGGAAAATGGTTTAGATTTGGGTTAAAGATTATTCGGTTGGATTTGGTAAATGGGTTGTTGGTTTATTTTCTTTGGGTTATTACATGGATTTGGAGGGATAAAAGCCGAACATTTTGGCTGGGTTTGCTTGGTCAAAAGAATGGGGTGGTCTGTGTTTTTTCTTTGGACTTTCGGTAGGCTTGGGGAGTCTTAGGCCCAAGGATTAACAAAAATGGCCCAGTGGTCTGGTTCTTAAGAAATCTAATACGAAAATTACAGTTCAGGCCCTGATCTTTTAAATAGTTTCACTATGACCCTAAACACTTTCTATATCTTTCAATTAAGTCTTTAATTTAATTGCAATTTGGTCTATGAACTTTATTTTTCTTTGATTTTGACCCCTAATCTCTATAATTATTATAATTTAGCCCCAAAAACTTTCTTATTTTTTACAATTGGGTCCTTGATAGTTTTGATTTCTTATGTATAATTGGTTTATCATTTTAATTTTTAATTGTACTTCATTTAAATGCTTCTAATTGGTCGATTTTATGATTATTTTCATTTTTTTATAATAATAAAGTAAATTTGCCATATGTTAAATTTTATTCTCTTTATTTGTTAATTAAATTAGTGACTTAACCATTTTGTTGATTTTGGAGTATAAATAGGGCAAATCCAATGTCATTTAACCACTATTTCAAGGGATGTACCTTCTAGTATTATTTAAATTCTCTTCTGTGCTCCTATGTGTCTTTTATGTGTGATTGCATGTTTTGAGTGTTTTTTCTTGTATTTACTCATTTTTATTCATTTTTAAAATTTTCATTTATTATATTTAATTTTTGATGATTATTTGGAGGGCATTTAAATGTCAAATTATAATAGATAGATAGTCAAGAAATGTATTTAGCTAGGTCATGTAATAGATAGATTTTATTTTTGTCAAAAATGTAATTAGTTAGATGAATGTAATAGTTCGGTTAATATTTTTCAAATTTTCCCCTTTAGATTGTAGTTAGAGCTCCAAATGTAATAGTTAGGTTTTTATATGCGTTTATTTGTTTGTGTGCTTGCATGCTTGTGTGTTGATGTGTTTATTCGCTTTCTTTAAGGTTTTTGCATCTAGATATTATGCTTGTGTTATGTGTTCTATGTGCTCTATGTGTTTACTTACTTGAATTATATTTTATGCGGTTTATTTATTTGTAATAAATGCATGACATCAGCACATTAGTCCAATGCTAATTGTGGTATTTTTTCCCGTTTTCTCACTAGTCTAACCTAAGTGAGAACTCATAGATATGGGTTAGTCCAATACTAGATCCTTTAGACCATTTTCGCGCTAGATTCATATCTTCGCATGACATATATTGCATCTCATGCATTTTTCCTATTTTAGGTTATTTTTGTTTGCATGATATTTTCTTCTTATTATTCCCTTATCCTCTATATGTTTGGACCATATCATATAGAATTGCATCTCATTTTAGAAAATTAGAAATATGTTAGTTCATTTGCTCGACTAGATTAGGAGAATTACCTTTCAAATATGGGAAATGAACGAGTATGACTTCTTAACCTTGGCACGCTCTCATTCCTTCTATAAAAAGGAAAATTATGTCATGAATTTTAGCTTTCCGTACCCGTTATGTTGCGTTTTTCTCTCTTAGGTCATGTATATTAATCTAATGTTAGAAATTTTCTTTTATCCGAGTCTCATTTTTTACATAGTCGTGACTTCTTCAAGGAATCATTCTTGGTCGTCGCAATTAATGTGATTTGCACCAATTAAATTTTGAAGAGACATTCGAATTCGAACCCTCCTGATACCTTTAAGTTTAGATTCGCATCCATATAGAAACATTCTAATGTGATAAGTTTTTTAAATTAGACTAGAAAAATTTTTGATTAAATCTCGCAACTAATCTTGGTTAGGTTGAAAGGGCACCATAGGTTTGAACCTATCAAATTTTTGCCTTCCTTTTTTTCAACTGTAACTCCCGAACTCTTTTATCTTATTTTCAAAGTCCTGAAATCTTCTAAAAGGGGTTTATTTTTTTTAAATGTATTTTGGGTGATTTGGTACACTTAAACTCAATATCAAGTAGTGACTCTTATTTTTCTTAAAAACCTTTTTTAGACTACTATTTTGGACCCAAATCGTCGTACTTTATATGTCCCATTTTAGACCCTTTTTCTTTATTTTTTAAGATCAAAACACATTTTTTATATTCTCTAAAATAAAACCTCATTTTTTCAACACCTAAATTTTATTTCAAAAAATGGGGCGCGACACTACCTATGTAGGAAAGATTCTAGGGTAGAAATATATTATTTAAATTTGGATCTAAATTTGGGCACTGAGATTGAAAAATGATACCCCTCCTTCCCTCAAATCCTTCCAGTATATATTACTTCTTCATCCCAACCCACTATGACTTTGAAATCGACATACTATTACACAGATTAAATATCTTAGGTTTGAAGCTAGGGGTTACTTGATCTTGTTGACAATTTGGCATGGCCGTTGCCTTCCTTGTCACCATCACGATCATTCATTGTAACAGCTCTCAATGTTCCTGGTTCATTTATGGCCATTATGGTGATTTCGAAGAAGCCGTAGCTCTTCTCTCAATTTCCCCTAATTCTATTTTATTTTCTAAATTTAATCACATAGGTGGGGTATTCATCTATTAGTTGTAGAAAATTAGACTAGTGTGATGGTGTATGCTCCTGTAGGTCCATAAGGATTGAGTAAAATGTGGTCAAAAGTCCTACATTGGAAGTAAAAAACTTGTTAGAGGAGTAAATTGGTTAAAATAATTCATCAATGATGAAATTGGTTTTAGTGAAAATGTTCAGGTACTAGAATGGAGAAATTCCCAAAAATTGATTACCGGTGGATTTTTAATTTTAGCTTTAAAGTGATTGAAAGTTTTTTTTCACTATAGCTCTAATCTTAACTTCATACATATGGAGAAAGTGTTAAAGTACTAGTACAATTTTATTTTTAATTTTAGCTTTAAAGTGATTGAAAGTTTTTTTCCCTATAGCTCTAATCTTAACTTCATACATATGAAGAAAGTGTTAAAGTACTAGTACAATTTTACTTATTTCCCCACCATTTTTTCATTGCTCCATTATTTTTTTTTCCATTTTCCCCTTGTTTCTTACACAAATTTAAGAAAAAATAAAATATTAAAGAGGACATGCTGAAAGCTAGGGGTGTTATCAAACCAAGTTGAGCTTGAGTAGTACAAGCTTGAACGCGATTTGTATCAAGGTTACTCAAGTTCAATCTTGAACTCCAAAGAGTAGAATGGGAGGAATTTCGAGCTCAACTCATTAGCATTGGACTTGAGTTCAAACTTGACTCAACAGAGCTCAAGTTTGTGACCAAGTCTTATAGAGCTCAAGTATTCAACTAGAGACAAAGTCACAAGCTCAAACCTTGTTAACTTCATGCATTTATTATTTTAATTATACCAAGTATAACCTGCTTTAAGCAGTATAGCATGCCCTACTTTTCTAGCTTGCTATATTTCATTTTCATCTCCTAATGAAGCATTGTAATAATTACAATGACCTAGGTAAAAATTAATACAAAGTTAGTACATATCCAATTATCAAGCACAAAGAACAACCTACAGAATACAAGATTTATCTCAAATTTAATAAACAAAGATTGTTTAAAATGCTACTCTAGGTACACAAGTTTGATCCATTCCAAAATCTCAACAATAATGCAAACTAGCCACCATAATAGGATTAGAACGATTCTCTTCATGCAACAAACAATAGGTCCATAGCCAAAACAAGTCTGGCTACATAAATAGGTAGAAAAGCAAAATCTTTCGAGGCTTGATCACAGACTACCACAAGCAAGAAACAGAGGATAGATTCTATTCAAAACGTCGTACATGTGCTATAATCAACCGAGTAAAGAATGGATTAGATGAAATTTTCCAGAAGCCTCACAATTTGGTATGTAGATCAATACAAAACTCTCTAGTTGATAATGTGTCTTATTTGTTTGAACAAGTTAATTACATTTTTAGGAAGAATCCATTGTAGGTTATAGCATTAAATATCTTGTGCACAACGATCATGGAGGTGCAACCATCCTTGACAATGGCATTTAGTAAAGTTATTTAGGAGGATGGAAATTGAGGGACACACCAAAGACATATCCAAATACCATTATCAGAGCTATGGTTATTGTTCCAAAGAGAATGATGGCTTTAAGGACAACCGGACAATGCCGAATTACAAAAAATTCAGTTTAGAGGGAATGCTGGTTTGGCTGGGGCTTTTGTTTCTCTATCAATTGAAAGGAGGCCTAAGAATCAATAAAAGTAGCATGTTCTGATTTATTCTTGTAAAATTAGACACAAAAAGGGGAAAATATTGTCTATATATTACAACTCATTCCAACAATATTGGCAATGTTTCCGCCTACCCCAACTCCTTGAATTCAATAATTAGTCTACAATTGTTTCTTTGCAGTTGAGTGCTATAGGTTTTTGGTTTTTGAATTGACTCCATTTGGCCAGAAGGTGCTTCAATTTTTTATCATCTAAGACTATACTTGTATTTGAATTGTATACTTGAACCATTCAAGGTGCTTTAATTATTATAGCTTTGTGGTCCTTGGACTTTCTTCATTTGATCGGAAGATGCTTGAATTTTTCATCATCCAAGATTATACTTGTATTTGAATAGTCTACTATAGAAGTTTCTTCAACTTGGATGATGAATACTAGGAATTGGTATTGCAAAATACTAAGAATGGGTTTTTTCTCTAAAGAGTATAGAACAATCATGTGGATTTTAATTCAAACTTGCTCCAAAATGTGAATGTAGCGAGTGACAGCTGCATGACAAATACAAAGGCAAGAAGAATTTGTGGAGTTTGAAAATTTTGAATATGATAAAGTTTTTTGGGCTGGCTTGTTGCAAAGTTATTTTCTTCCATAGTTGTTAATTTCAGAAAGAGAACAATTGGGGTTGTTCTTAATTTTTTTGAAAGGGTTTTTTGCCTAGTTTTTCTCCTACAAATTTTTTAACAACTTTAATTATAGTAACATCAAAACACTTCTCAAAAATTTTAAATTACACACTTTAAAATACCCAAAAACACACAAAAATATTTCCCTTCCTTCTTTCTCCTTCTTCCTCCCCCACCTCAACCCATCACCACCTTCATTGCCAGCCTCCTTTTCCAATGCTGACATCGGCCACCTCTTCCAGTGCTTGAATCTAGCTGGCAAAAGTAGCTTCTCATTTTTTTTCCTTTCTCTTCTCTGTCTCCCTCTCCTTCTCCCCTCCCCTTTCTCCCTCTTCTCCCATCTCTCTCACCCCCGCCCTCCCTCTCTCCCTCCCCCTGCACGCCTAGATCTAGTCACGCAACTAGTGATCTAGTATTAGGTGGGGGGAGGGGGCGGCGGGGGAGAGAGGTGGCAGGGGAGCGGGGAAGAGAAGGGGAGAGGGGAAGGGAGGAGGAAGGAGGAGAGGGAGAAGACAGGGAGAGAGGAAAAAAAAACTATCGCTATAGTTGTCGGTGCCGGCTGCTGGCAGGTGGTGAGATGAGGGAGAAAAAGAAGAGAGGAAAGAAAAGGAAAAAGAAAAAGAAGGGAAAAGTTTTATAACTAAAAATTTTTTTCTACAATTTCTACAATAAGTTAGAGTAAAATTTTAAGCAAATACTCAAAAAACTCATTTACCAAATAGGGCTTTAATTTGTTTGAAAGATTTACTTGTATCGTTTTGCAACCAAATATGGGCTTTCTTCATGGAAAGTAAAATTAAGCTTTTGGCCTATCCAAGTGCTTGTGGTTGGAGTAATGTAAGGACATCTATCTGATTTAGCCTTTCATTCCTATTTTGTTTAACCTTTCTCCCTTTAAATGATTTAAGTTTTTCTTTATTTTTTTCAAAGAACTTAGTTAAATGGAATATTATTGATATGTCTATTTTGGATGACCAAATTGTCAATATGATTCTTTTATCCTTTGGAAGTAAAATAAATTTATTTAAATAATAAATTTATGTTTAATAATTGGATTAATTCATCTTTTATTTGCAAGATTGTGATAGGTGATAGCAATCTTAAACTTTTTTTTAAATATCTAAAACTTGTTTTCATTACCCAAAAACAAAAACTCATAGAGAAAGACCTTTATTTTTCAAAAAAAAAAATCATATCATAGATACTATTTTCTCATGTGTATAGAATGTGAGAATAGTATCCTAGAAATCATACTTGCAACAAAATGTGATTTTTTAACTTTTAAAACAATAAATTTACCTGATGAAAGTACGAGGGAAAATGATTAATTAAAAACATGGCAACTGTTTTTCCATGTTCAAAAAGGTTTGCTCAAGAATATTTTTGCAACGAAAAATCTTTGGTTATGAAAGGATTACATCCTAGAATTCCCAAATGTACTGGTACAATAATAAGAAAAATTTGTTTTGGTTCTTTTAACCTTTTTTGCCCTTTTAGAATTTTTTTTGTCAAATATGGAAATTGAATTTGTACTTATATTACTAACATTAACATATTGCCTAATATACAAGTTTTCAATAAATGCCATGTCTATGTAGAATCTCTAACCAAAATTATGTCTAGTGATGAATTGAATCTTGTTTTCGGATATTCAATCTCAAATTGCAACTACATCATAATTACATTTCATGATGAACTGAGACCATATTTTGGTTTGTAAATCTTAAACTTTAATATGTACTTATATCATAATTACGTCTCGTCACTTGCCCACAAAAAAAGTTATGTCTAGTGATGGTAAAAATCAGAATTATGTTCTAGAATGTAAATATTCAAACATGGTAATAGATTCACTATGCAATTATTTTGCCTAAGTTTTTGTTTTGCCTTATGGATGCAATCCTTATTTTTTGGACCATTGTTTGTGGAGAAGTTAAGTTTGTTATTCCCTTCTTATTTGCCAATATGCATAAATAGATTTCTGTTTAATTAAGTTTGTAAGTTGCTCAACATAGACAAAATATGGGGTATAAAATTAATAGAATGTTTTTTTTTTCGGGAGATGAAGGGTTCAAGATATTCGGTATTTTATATTATGTACGATTTGGACAATGGGTAAAACTATTTCTCAGCCACGAAATTTTGAATCAAATCTTTAATATTATAAAAATGTAGACTGTAGAAACATTTCTTAAAATAATGGATTTGCACCTGTATTTTGGTAATTTCAATCTTAAATTAATTTCCTATTTTTGGAGTTTTCCTATATATTTAAAAGCCAATGAGACTATCTAAAGTTCTATCTTATGTCTATCTAAATGTGGCATAGAAATCATTTTATTATAATGCAAGCTTCTTGTTAGTTAAATCATGTCATAAACTTTTGGTAAGTTTTGCTCTACCAGGGATTTTGGTATGTTTTGCTGAGTGTTCTTTCTTTTCTTTTTTTCTTCCTTAAAAACAAATTAGTTTCTTAGTAACAAAATCTTGGCTTATGGTAAGGAAAGATGTCATTATTCAATTGGCTTGAAAAGGATAGAATATCAAGGTATTTAGTGCTCTTAATCCTACCTCACCCAATATAAGGAGCTAAAGTTCCAATGACGATTCCATAAGCAAGAGATTAATCAGTTTTCAAATACTTTATTTCCAAATTCCTCAATATCCAATGGCCACTCTATCCCTAAGATTTTGCTTTCTCTTCCTCTTTATCTTTGCATTTGGTTAGTGATTCGTATCTCTTTGCAAAACCAGCATTGTTGTTGAATTATTAGTATGAATTTTGATAAATGGATAAATGTTTTAAGGAACACTTGCATCTATTATCAATCCACTTCACTTGGGCTATTTACAATAATTTATGCTCAAATAGTAATCTTAAAGAGGCAAATTTCATCATTTTGTTTTCATTCATTTCTTTACAGTTAAAATCATACATTTGATCCAAACTTTTATTAGCATCAATTTTTTTTTTATTTTTAAGCAAGAGAAGGGTGAGATTTTGAAAAGGAGGAAGCGAGAAGGGGGCTTTGATCTAGGACCTCTAATTCTCAAGACCTCAACTCTCAACCCTAACATCCTTGGTCCCTCTTGAATATTAACCCAATAGAGTAATTCTGCATCACAAATTTTTAGTCAAAATAAAGTATAATGCAAAGTGTGTCACCAACATGTGTAGATAACTTTTGGGGTTATGTATCGTATTTGTACAAGGTGGTTATGTGAAATTAGTTAACTTGTTAGAAATTCATATTTATAAATTTGATGTTAGGGCATAATAAATTTCAGTTTACCTTTTCTTATTTTCTAGGTTTTTCTCCTCTTCGCAACAAGACACAACATGTTGCAATACTAATGAATATTTGTATAAAAAAATGTAGTTGACAATGAAAACACATTGGTGGTTGGGAGAAGCGCTAGGTGCAATAGTAGTAACGGGTTATGCGGTCAGTTTTGCCCTCCAGATTGTTGCAATACAAAGTGTGTTAAGATGTATGAAGGACTACAACCGGAGGGTGTTTGTCAACAAAACAACCCAGGGGCGCCAGACTTATGCATCTGCAACTTTGATTGCTAAAAGTTGATTACTTAGCTTGATTATAGCCAAATATATCATGGATATAAAAAATGTATTAGATTTTTAATAAACTATTAAACGTTTCTATGCCTTTTTATTTTTGGACATATTCTCTTGCCATTTGTGGGTAAGAGGGAATGGATAAATACAATGCACTAACTACTAAAAAATTACTTAAAAACAATGTTGACACGAGAGTTAGAAATGATTCGAGATACTAGAACACACACACACACACACATATGATTTGTTTTAATAACAGAACAAGCAAACAAATGTAGTAGTGATATAAAGAAAGTAAAAGATTCTTTACTCTTGAATTCTAATGACAAAGCAAGCAAGAAATGATTCGAGAGACTAAAAAACACACACATATGTGACTAGTTTCTTATAGGCCCTTTCCTACTCAAATTTTCATCAATTTTGTTGGCTTTTTTTTTTAAATTTTGCCATAAGCACTCTATACAATTTTCCGTCTATAATTTCCAAATAATATTCATCTGAAATGCCACAAAATTTGCATGAAAAAGGTCCCTAGAGGACACTTGTCAACATCTTCTAAACCTTTTTCATCTCTCATTCTACACCATTAAATCTAGGTTTAGAGGTAGCTTTGATTGGTTTTAATGCCATATATCTATATATATATATATATATATATATGTCTTTTGGCGTTTTAGGGTTATAGAGGAAAAGGAGTAAGGGAATCGCAAAGGAGAGGGATTGAGAGAGGAGACAAACAATAGGGAATGAAAATTTTTCTTTCTAGGAAAAAAAAAGAAAAACAGGGTTTAGAACCAGCCCTATTCAACTACATTTTTCTCCTTCGTTTTAGGTCCGTTTGGAGTGATTTTTGTTTCCACATTTTCTAGAGATGTGGGAGAACAATTTCTCTATCAAAGTCTCTAGCAAATAATCATTCAAACCTACTCAAAATTGTGCTTGAATTTGACCCTTTTTCAATTCTTGAAACTTAGGTTCTTCAAGGAAATGAGAAGCTTCCTTCAATCACCCTTTTTCAACTTTTGAATTTGACCCTTTTTCAACTCTTGAATCTCCTAGGTTCGTCAAGGAAAAGAGAACCTTCATTCACCCTCCACATCCATATCATCACTTCTACAATCTTCAAGAAGTATCTAGGTAACTTCATCTACCTTATTCTTTAGTTTAATGGAGATTATATTCATGTTTGACTAGAGGAACTTCTCTTATGTTTTCTTTTTGTTGCAAATGGTGGCTTTTGATGTGGTCGTTTTGAAACTAGAAACTTTAACATATTTTACTCATCATCTTCTTAGAAATCCAAATATGTGATCTTGTTTGAGTTTTGTTGAGATTGGGGGTAGAAACATGGCATTGAAGTCTCTTTGCATTCTCCAGTCTTGGTCACTTTTTTCATGAGAATATGAAGTTCTAGGCTGGGTTTGATGATTTTGTCACATTTTTATTATTGTGTAGATCATTTTTGCACAAAATGTGCATGTCAAAAGTCATTGGAACATTTTTCTGTTGAAGATTTCGACTATTTGGTTGGAGGTCTTGAAAATTTCCGATGAATTTCACCTAGTTTAGACTAGTCAAAGTCATTTGACTTGAGTTGACCATTACTTCTTGCTTTCTTTAAAATTGTTGCTTTCATCTTTGCAAGCCTCTAGCATGGGAAAATTCCCCACCAAGGAAAAAGTTGGTCAAAGATTGACATCCAAAACAGCGCGTGACACATAACTCCCAAATTTTGAGGTAAGCATTCAATTGCAATTGGCAAGAAAAAGTGACACAACCTAGCTATCATTTACAAGATTGAATAAAATAATCCATTGATATGATGGGTTGAGGGAATTGTGTGCAAAAAAAAAAAAGCAAGGTGGTGGTTGATATGGTCCAAAATTGCATGGAAGGACCTGTATGAAGGGGTGAGATGAAAATATTAGCAGGTGACAATTAATACATGAAAAGAAATAAGCAGATGGGATGGATGAGATTGCAACCATAAATTGAACTGTTAAAACAAAAATCGAAGGTGCTGGCAAAGTATAGGAGCTGTGACAATTATACCCACAAAAAAAATCGAACGACTCTAAGAAAGATCTATTTCTACTACTAGAAGTTATTGTACATGATAAAGAAAGAAGAGAATAGTAGTTGTTTATGGCTTTAAATGAACTTATGTAAATAATCGTTTCCATTTAAACGAACTTATTTAATAATCGCCACCATTTTTCCAATGAAAAATGGTAGAAACGAACTTATATACTCTCAACTGCTTATGGTGATCTTTGGTTTCATTTTTACTTTCTACTTTGATCATGTAAAATAAGTTTAAAATGAAATTTTAGGAACTGAGAGTACATTTGACTATCATGATTCATACTTTAGAAATATCACATTTACTCAAATACAGGCAAGCAAGTTTCCACAATGTACACCATAATATTTAAACCCGTAAGTCATGGCCCAAGATGGAACCAAAGTGAGTGAAATTATCCGACCATGTAATTTAAACTTTCCTCTGTTTTAAAGGAATCTCATGAGATTAGTCCCTAATTTGCTCTATGTATATGCTATTCTTAAGTTGTTTGACATTCATTTTCTAGGGAAAATACATCAATCCTCTTATCCCAAAGTACTGTATGCTAAATTATGCCAAATCTTTTTAAATGTATATATCTAACCCTAAGAGTAAACTAAAAGTAAGTTGGAACGACTCTCTATGTGGGTAAGTTTGACCTTCAACTTTTCGAAAGGGACCTTACTGGGCTTGCTTGGTCCCTCACACATATTATTTATCCCACATTTTGAGGTGTTTCCAAATCTTTTTCATAGCAAAAAAAGTTCCTTTTTTGTAATAGGGTATTGGGTACACCATTTGTATGGTAAATGCAAACCGTATTTCTAAAACTCATGTGCCACCTGAAAAGGAAACCAAAGTTAGTGTGATTGTTCTACTATAAGAGTTGGACATTTATGTTTCTCAGAGGAACCCTAAGAGATTAGTCTCTTACATGCTCCACTTATCTACTCTTTTGAAATATTTTGACATTCATTTTTAAGAGGAAAAGGACTTCATTCTTCTTACACCAAGGTTTGATGTACCCTCTATTGTGTCAAAGTATACCAAACAAAGGTCATATTTTTTTGAATAGAAAGCAGATGAAAATAGGAGTTGAACAGCAGATGAATAGTTAAAAGTGTTAAAAGAAAATCAATAAACGACTAATAGTTACTGTATAAGATAAAGGAAGAAGAAAGTACCAGTAGTTATCGCTTTCCTCTATTTTAGGCATTGGGAACACCATCTGTATGGAAATGGACACCATATTTCAGGAACTTGAATGCCATGTCCCAAGAAGGAACCAAAGTAAGTTACAGTGATTGGCAAACTATGAAATTTGTACATTTGTCTTTCTTAAAAATATCTTAGGAATTCACTCCTTTAAGGTTAGGGAGGTTGTCAAATAGTATAATTTGAACATTTCAATCATAAAGAAACCTTCGGAGACTACTCCCTACTTTACATATCTACTATCATTAAGTTATTTTTCATTCATTGTTTTGAAAAAATACATCACCCTTCTTATACGAAGGTACTGTATGTGTGCTAAATTGTACCAAATTTCTTAAATGTATACAGCTATGCCCAAAAGAAGACTAAAAGTAGTACCCTATTTGGTGTACATTGTGGAACTAAAAGTAAGAGTGCTTAAAAAAATACCCTAATTTTGTATACATTAGAGAAAACAAGAGTCGAAAAATAGATGAATAGTTAAAGTGTTGAAAGAAAAGACAAAACAATTGGTAATTACTGTATAAGATAAAGAAAGAAGCAACTTCTAGTTAAATGTATACAAAAATACAATATTTTTTAAAGCACTCTTACTTTTAATTTTCACAATGTACACCAAATAGGGTATTACATTTAGTCTTCTCTTAAGGGTAGTTGTCTATATTTAAGAAATTTGGTACAATTTGGCACACATATGATATACTCGTATAAGAAGAGTAACATATTTTTTCAAAAACAAATGATTCTAAAATAACTTTAAAATTTTAGATATGTATGGTAGAGCAGGGACTAGCCTCCTAAGGCTCCTCTCTGAACTAGCAAAGTTCAAATTAAACAATTAGACAATCTTTCTAACTTTAAGGGAGTAATATCTTAAGGTATTTTTAAAGAAGACAAATGTCCAAATTTCATAGTTCGACAATTGCTGCAACATTTTTTTTACCAAATAACCTTTTCTTTATTTATTCATAGGGCAGTCAAATACAGTAGCAAGTGACATCAAGCACAGAAACACAACTAACGACTCCTTCTACGGAAGCTAGGGAATCCTAATCTATCCATTCTTATATCACCATGGACCATAGGGGGAATCGTTGCAAAGGAATCAAACAAGGAGTCAGTGCCCATAGTCGCACCCAACTTAGCCAACCTGTTTGAAGGTTTGTTTGCCTCTCTATAACAATGTTTAATGGACCGAAACAGACACCGATGTCGCATTAGATCATCCAATTCCGACTGCAACCGCTAGGGGCATGCATGATCCCCAGATATGATCCGAACCAGGGATAGCGAGTCCATCTCCAGATGCAGATCCAAATACCCCCGAGCAACGCACTGAGTAACCCCATGTACTAATGCCTTTAACTCTGCATGGAGGCTCGTGGTGACGCCAAGAAAGCAAGAAAATCCAAGAAGAAATCCCCCCTGAGAATCCCGCACCACTCCTCCTCCTCCACTTAGCCCTGGATTTCCAAGAGAACAACCATCCGTATTTAGCTTATAACCCTCTCCCGGGGGCACCCATTTGACTAGCAAGATAATCATCGTTTTTTGCCTTGCCTGCAAGGCCGAGTGCAATCTCTCCCAAAATCCATGTGGCCATGATAGCGATGGGAATTGAACCTACAGGAGTTCCCTTAGCCGTGACAAGGCTTGGGCCACCACTACTTCCCCAACTATCCTCCCCCCTTGCATCACTGCCCTAGTTCTCGCACGCCATAATTCCTAGCAGATGATAGAAGGTAGAATCTGATAAACAAAGGCCAAGTACCGCTGCAGAGCAGGGCGTAATCACCACGAGATTGCCATGTGCCGGGCCGTACAGATACAAGACGACATCCCCTCCTGAATCTCAAAAGCCCTCCACACCTGCCAGGTAGTTTCCCTTATGCAAAAGAGATGGTTCAAGCATTCCTCCTCGGGATTAGAGCAACAACAGCATCTAGAAGGACCTTGGACACCGAAGCGGCGTAGCTGTTCCAGGAGAGGCAGCCTACCCAACAACAAGCGGAGCATGAAAAATGAGATTATGACTAGCAAGGACCTGTGCCAAATACAAACGGAGCCAAATGACCCATGAGAGTGGGGTCGGACAAGCGACAGAGCCGAGGCCACTGAGAACTCCCCTTTGGGATTCAATATCCACACCATCTTGTCCACCCCTTGGAGCGTTGGAGGCCTATTAGCACAAGCCGCACCAACTCCGGCCGCAGCACCTGCGAGAGCAAGCGGCTATTCTAGTCCCCTCCAGAAACAAAATTCACTACCTGTTGGTCCTGAAAAATCTCCACCCGTTGACATAGCAGACCAGACCCTATCCAGTTATCATGCAAAAAATCCACCAACCCCGCCTGCACAATCCAGCCTATGTTCTCTTCCATGACTTCTTGGACCTCACACAATTGTCTCCAAGTATAAGAGCTTCCTATTCTCTCATCTGCAAGGCAAGGTTGCCGTTCTCTACAATATTTGGAAGCCAGAAAATGTGCAATCTGTCCTTATTTTTAGTTAAGTTTGGACTACTATATCTTGATGCTCGAGACTCCGATTTTAGTTCCGCTTGTTGTATTTAAAACCTTGATTGGAATTCTAATTGAGGTATAAATTTTAGAGGCTAGTTCACTTTCTGTGAATTTTGCCGAATTTCCAAAAGTTTACCAAAAACTAAGGCTGAAACTGTCTTGGGAGTCCAAGTCAGCCCTTTTAGGCCAAAATTTGAGTGTCTTCCATCTTGAATCTTGGAAAAATGTCTTCTAGGAACTTTTAGTACTTTGAAACTAGTTTCCAACGGTACCAAGTTTTCTAATTTTGGACCTTCAGAGTGTAAGATATGATTTTTCAAAAATTGCACCTTAAATCTGGAATTTTTGAACTTGAAGTGAATTGAGTTTTTAGAGACTCTTTACTATCCTTCGATATTGAATGATCTTTTTAAACTCGATTTCGTGAAGGAAATCAGTTTTTCTTGTGTTAATAAATCCTTACTTTTGAACCTTTATTTTGAGTGGTTAAGGTTTGTGTTTGAGGTATCAACTAGTCAAATTAAGTGTGCCTTCCTTCTTGATTAATACATGATTGTGAGTGAGAAATATTTGTTAATTGTCCAGGCGCTCAAGGAGATTTCGAAGGGAATCTTGGTGCAGACACCTAAAGCTTTGTTTGCTCACTTATTTTGAATCGGTGAGTGTCAAGTGCATGACTTGTCGTGTTTATTTGATTTATCTGCTTATATACGTGAATATCACTTGGTGAGATGAGTGTGTACTTTATCACACTCGCTCTCCTTTTCTCAAACTTTGCTTACATGAAACTTGATTTTCAAAATCGATTGGAGTGAATCTCGTCAGCAAAATATACTTGTTTACGTGTGCATGTCGTGTTGTCGTGTGTGTTGTGTTGTCGAGTGGAGTGAACCTCCTCCACTTATGGGGACGCCCAATTCTCTTATCCAATCTTGCAACTCAAGCCGGCATGGGTTTGGTCGAGAAACTTGATAAACCAAGAGAATAACAAAACAAAACTTGATCTTTTGAGATCTTGTTCGGCATACTCGTCGAGTATCGCCTTTTTCATGCGTGTTTGGTTACGGATTCGATAGGGTGGAATGTTGGCTGGAGGTAGTAAGTGAAGTTTCTACGGATTTCAAAACCTACCCGGTTGACGGAGTGTCAACTCGTGGAGGTAGTGGATCGAGTATTGGCAAAGTATATGGAAATTAGCTCCTGAGAGCTCTTGTATCCTACTCAAGTGTATTTAAATTGTTAATTGTGAATTACTTGACTTTATCGTTTTATTTATGGCATAAATGTTATTGATATTTGAACTACGTGCTTGCATGACTTTCTTGGCCTCACTGAGTATTGGCTCATCCCATTAGTTTGTTTTCCTTAACAGGAACTGGAAAGGAAGAAATTAAGGAAATGCGGACTTGAAGCACTTTTGTATTAGTGTTTTGATTGTAATCGACTAGACACTTTTGGATGTTGTATATTTTGGGGAAAGTGATTGTAAGTTTGAAATTGTGATGTAAGATTGAATATTTATGTATGGAAATGAATTCGTACCTTTATTCCGCCTTTCATTGTTAGTACTAGACTTTAATTTTGAATTGGAATTGTCTCGAGTCCTGACGAGAGTTGGGCAGGCGTCCCGCGGATACCCTTGGATTTGCCCTTGGGAGATGTGTGGGCGTCACACAAATCATCTTTAGATGAGAAATTGAGCATTTATTGATAGCAAAGAAATACAATACTTAAGACACAAACTCCACGACAGTTCTTTAACTTTCTAATGGATGTAGGGATGGAACAATTTAAGAACATGGTAATAACACCTTGCTTAACCTGTACACAAGAAGAAACACTAAACTAAGCAACGTTAAGATTGTTAGGAAAACATAAGCTCTGTTACTAACTCCCTTGGAATTTACAATCATGCTCTCATTCTTATGCTTATTCAAATTCAATTCTTGTTCTCTCTTTCACTCTGCTCTTTTGATTGCTCACTCTCTTTTTCTTTTATGCTCTCATCAAATTTTACCTCTTGCCTCATACTCTCATTTTGCATCTCACACAATATCTCTCCAGCTAGTTCTTGACAAGTAGCTAGTTTAGATGGAACTTCAAGCACAACTTGTTCATAATCAAAACTTGGATGCATAACAATGTTATCCTTCTCACCCAATGGGATGGCAAGATCCTTAGATGATCCTTGAAGATTGCAGCCAACTAGCTTCTTCATTTGCTGTTGTCATAGAAGATTTTGATAAGTCTCCCATACTCGATCAAATCCTTCTTCAACTACATGCTTAGCTGGGAAGTTTTTGAATGAGCCTTCTCCCTTCTTTTTGAATATGTTGACTTTGAAAGGGTAGATTTTAAGGAACCCCTTCTCTTGGCATCCCTCTTTTCTATTTGATCAAGTCATCTATGAAGAGATTCAAAAATTTCATCTAAAATCTGATCAAATTCTTCCCTTATTGCATCTAAAACTTCATATAAACTCTTCCAATCTTGGTTAGATATCTTAGAGTGAAAGCTGTCAAATTGAGTTAGTAGTGAAAAAGGGATGATTTTACTTCGCATACTTCCTCATGTGTGTGCACTCATGCTAGTGTTTTGATCTCACCAAAGCTCTCAAAGCCTTGGTTGCCTCCCTTAAACAGGTTAGAACTCCTTGTAAGTGTTCAACCAAGCTCTATAATCGAGCTTCTTGAATGTGGACAACCAAAGAGTATATGTAATGAAACAAAAGGGTGACGCGATTCTGGAAATGTTGAGGATGAAAAGTCGACTTTTATAACAAGAATGAAGCTAGAAATCTACGGGAATGAAGCTGAAAATAACGACTTAACAGCAAGTGAAAACAACTCGATAGACAAGTTCAAACGATGACACCAGATCTGGAAATTTGACACTCGACAAGCTGGAATTTTGAGGGTGCATTTAAGGCTGGAAACTATTGAAATTTATGACTATAAACTACTGGAAATGAATTATAACTAACGCCACAAAGACTAATAGGAAATATGGCTCTAGAACAATTAATAGGTTGCTACCCAATTCGAGTTCAAGAGTTGTACAATCTGGAAATTTAATTTCAGGCTAATTATCTTGGAGCAAATCTGGAATTAACTCCTTTTCCCACTATAATAAGGTTTTCAAGACTGGCTTCAATGAATTTTCCCAAAAAGAGTTGATTCAAAAGCTGTCGGATGAACTTGTAATTCGAATGAGATTTGGATTAGTGAATGCAGCTGTTTTATTGTCTTTTCTATTCAGTCGACTTGGAAACTATAAAAAACACAAATAAGGTGTGAGTCTGGTCACTTAAATGAGTCAAAATCAAGGCTATAATAATAGTTGCGTGGATCAAATTCAGGTCAATATCGAACAGCCAAGAACTCGATGAACTAAGGTTTCGGACTGGTAGAATTTGCAGCTTTGATTGCTCAAGCATTTTAGTTCCCAAAACCTAGCGAGCTTCAAGATTCTCACAATAACTCATTAAAGGTTTTCCAGAATTCAAGAAACAAGAAATTTGAAGATGAAACCTCCCAAACAGCCCACGGTTTTTTGGTTTTCAACAAGATAGATTTAGGGCTTTAACAAAGATTCAAGTGTTCGATTAAAAGCTGCTAGAACTTCAAGATTGTTGCTTTGAACAATCAAGAACTTCAAGAATTTTGAAGTGTTGACTCAAGATTCTAAGATTTCAATTACAGTCGGTCCACTTTTCCAATTCACAACTCAATATTCAAGAAACCCTAGAACAAGAACTCAGGTTTCTTCAAGAAAGATATGACCAGAAAATTTTTCTTCAAGAACTAACGACTATTTTTTTCTTTTTTTTTTGACTCAAAGCTTTAACTCAATCAAGAAATAACAATAACACAAAATCCTGGAAGCAAGAGACGAAGACAACAGGAAGAATTAATTTGGACAGCAACTAATAAACCAAAACCCTAATTTGGTTCGCGACCAAGAAACCGTAGCGGCGTCTACATTTTTTTTGATTTGTTGGACAATTTAACCTCTAATGACACAAATAAACACCAAAATCTGGACCAAAAACAAGAAGAAACAATGACAATAAGTCACAGACAAATTGCAACAAGAAACGATGGAATTTAGTCATGATGAACAAAACTAAGACGCGATGAACACAAAAACCCTAGCGATAATTCCTAAACAGCAATGGATTGACTCTAACAGCCAATAAGACTAACGAATTGAATAAAAAAACAAGGGATATAACCTGGAAAATCACCAACTAGCTGTAATACCAATTAGTTGAAGAATTTAATCAGATTTTAGATTAAATTTTTGAACCTCTTCATAGACGACTTGATCGAATGGTGCTTTTGCTGGAAAAACTCAATTAATGTTTTTTGAGGTTTAACGATGAAGAAGACAAAACTTCCTACAGTTACAGTCCACAAATAGTCTTCAAATTTTTCTTCTATTTTGGTCCATTAATATTGTCTTAAAAAAATTTAATTCAATTGGGTGGCTTTACCCCAAGTCACCCCACTCCCTTTCTGTCTTACTATTATACTAAACGGGTAGTTAAAGGGGTGAAATTGTCACTAATGACAGATAAGCACCATTTGCGAGTGTAATCATCATCTCACAAAGGGCACTCTAGTAAACCCATAATCCAATGAGCATGGCCTGCTTGTACTTTGAGGTGGATTAGTTGTATGATATTATATGATCCCTAAATTGTCCCTTAAATTGTCAGATGAAAATCACCCAACAGACAAACTACGACTCCTTTTTATATATGAGTGTCTTTTGTTGGAAAAACTCAATTAATGTTTCTTCAGCTGTAATGATGAAGAAGACAAAACTTCCTACAGTTACAGTCCACAAATAGTCTTCAAATGGTTCTTCTGTGTTGGCCCATTAATATTGTCTTAAAAACATTTAATTCAATCGGATGGCTTTACCCCAATTCACCCCACTCCCTTACTGTCTTACTATTGTACTAAATAGGTAGTTAAAAGGGTGAAATTGTCACTAACGACAGATAAGCACCATTTGCGAATGTAATCATCATCTCACAAAGGTCCCTCTAGTAAACTCATAATCCAAGGAGCATAGCCTACTTGTACTTTGAGGTGGATTAGTTGTATGATGTTTATACGATCCCTGAATTGTCCCTTAAATTGTCAGATGAAAATCACCCAACAAACAAATTACAACTCATTTTGGTATATACTAGGTGGCTAGACCCCACGCTTGTTGCGGGGTGCCCCTATTAGTTAATGTGGATTCTATTTTTTATATGTGTATAAATTATTATTAGTTAGTGGTGATGTTTATTATAAATTATATGCATTTTAATGGAAATGTTGGTTTTGGTGTAATTTTGTAGGGGTTTTAATGGAAATGTACACGCAAATAGCCCCTATTGAATGAGATGAGATTTAAATTTTTTGACATGCACGTCTCTATTTATGTGCGTGTTAAGGCTGTAAATTTTTGTTTTGCTGATTCAGTATAACCATTGAACTGTAAAATGTCTTCGTTTGGGCTTTTATTGTAGTTGGAAATAATTATGGCTATATTTGCATTTATTTTGGCAATTGGAATGTTTTTGCCTTTTTCTATTAACATAGAACACCCAAAAGAAATGCAATATATAAAAGAAGTGCAGAGTTTCTTACTAGGATACCCAAGTACAAAATTACACAAAATAGCATGGACAATTATGCAGTATCATAAGATTTCCTTCAAAAGGAAAAGAGAAGGTAGAATACAGACCAAAACAAAGAAGATAAAATGAATCCATGTGAGACCGTCCATGCTTCCATAATTCCATCCTAGGCAAAGGATTTGGTTGCGTTGTGACTTGGCAACCCAAAACAGCTCATAGCATATTAGCAGTTCGCCATATACTATCATAGAAATTTAAGTGCACTTTTGACGGAAGGTTGATCAATGAGAATTACTCCACTCTTTCGCTGGTTAGATAGAGAATTTTAAAATGTAAAGTGAAACTTATCAAAGAAATAGAGTATTCCTATCAAGAATAGAAGACAAAACTGGAACCATAAGCACAGAAATCAAAGTAAGAACGAAACGAATGATGAAGTAGGGACACCTCTTACTTGATCCAATGGTTTCCTAAAAGAGTTTAAAAAGGTAAGAATTACAAACCGAGTAAGAAATTATAGAGAAAAGATAAAAGAAAATTTTCGACCAAATTACTATGACACGACCAACTGATAGACACTTAACTACACGTTAATTCACTACCCAATACTTGAAAAAACATAAGTCCGAAAACAGCTATGATTATTTCAGTATTTGAACTTTATAATTTTCAAGGTCCAGCAATAACTAACCTAATTTGAGTGAATATGCCCTTCAAATTGTACTATAAACTATCCATTTTCTACAGTCATTGTTATCCTTTTTTCTTTAGATAATCAAAATTAATGAGCTGGTCAAAAATGAAAAACAACTGACAAACCAACAAATAGCTCGAGTTGTCAACCATTTTTCATCATCTCTTTCAATTTCTTCAAATGAATAAGATAGAATGAAACAATCAAACAAAAAAAATGACAATTTGCATCTCACAACCATGCAACAAACTTGTGAGCAAAAAATACAGAAAGTAGCTTGGTTGAGAGATTTCCCACATGTAATCTTATCTATCACTAGATATGCAGAATGTTATGAGAAAATAAATTCAAAAGCATATTATGCACACAACCAAAGTTTAATAACAATAGAAATTATGAATATTTCAAGTAAAAATTACAAAATTTCATTTCTTTCCTCAATCAAAGATTAGAACCATAAAAAAAATAAAAATCTAAAAGCAAAACTCAATCAGGAAAGCACCATATATGCATAATAGGACTTATATAATACAACCAACCAGACAATTGTCTATAGATGTGTTTTAATCTTGATTCATGTTCAATTGTTTCGAAAAGCATCCGAGTATATTGGTAACCTGTCATGCACTAGCTAAAGAATATGGAAAATGGACTACAAAACAACTAACACAAACAACAAAGAAAATTGAAACAAAATGATACATTAGATATGGGAACAAATTGAAGTGCACAAGAGAAAAGTTAATAGATAAAACATAAAGCAGAAAAAATCTTTAGAGCCCATAATGTACATATGCAAAAATATTAACATTGACATTGGACCCATAGCCAAATATTTTAAGAATGAAGAACATTTTACTTTTTCTTTTTTTTTCTCCTTTTAACTTGTAGTTAAGGGTGATATCTTTGCATCCAAATTGGAAGCTAAAACACATGCATAATTAACATGGATGTTTTTCTTCACTTTCTATGAAATTATCACCATTTCATGAATTTAGTTATAGTTAAAAGTTAAAGTATTATCAAAAAGAAGATAAGAGTATGAGTGAAGGAAAAGGAAAAAAAAGTGAAAAATGAGTCGCACGAGGACAAGTTTGAAAGTGTAATGTGCAAATGGTGCCAATTCTAATAGCAAAATATTGGCACCAAAAAATTGGCTGTTTTTGTTAAATAATATCAATGCTCACGTTAAAGTGCTGCCATCCATAATGATCCATTATGCGAGAAGAAGATTCAACCAAGCACAAAAATAAAACCAGAAATCACGAAATTGAAGCTTACCTCAACAAATACCCTCATCTCCAAAAGCAGTAAACAAAACCTGAATAAATGCAAAAACTCTATAATAAAGCCCAAAAAGTATTAAGAAAAAGATTGAACTTGAGGAAAAAAAATGACAAAAGTTTTTAAAGGAAAAAAGAGCTTGTAAAAATTTAAAATCAGGCACTAATAACGGTAGCGGGAGGACTAGCAGCATTAGCTCCAAATTCAACTTGAAAATGAGAGTGATTTTAACCATTCTATCAGTAACTGTAGAAACATAAAGCCATATTTAGAATCAACACAAAATGGGAAAAATGAAACAACCCAACTTAATTCAAAGAATGAAAAAAAAATTAAACAAACATATCAACAAGTAAACTTTAGAATGAAGAACAATTATAGCTTCAAATACATAATAAATGACTCCAAATCTGAACAAATACTTCAAGAACATATATAACATACTGTTTGCAGAGACTTAAAGGACCTTTTCTATGCAAAACTTGGAATCACATAATGTTGAAGCATCAGATGAAATAATATGATGAATCAAACTTCTATTTTGGCGTTTAACTTTTATTCTCATATTACCCTGTTATATTTTCATCCAACTAAAAACAAAGTTATTGAAAAGTAGATTGCAGAAATGAACAACAAAAATTCAACATTCAATTTACATTCCCTCAACTGTTGTAGCGCTTAAATTTAAAAAAAAAAAAGAAGAAGGTGAAGAAAAAGTTGTTATCAAATATGCACAATGAAATTCATTTTTATATGTTCCAACTTGCTTAGATTGCAGTTGCAATATAAGACAAGATTTTGGCCATGTCTATAGGAACGGACATATAGGTGGTGATAGCACCCGCTAATGTGGTTGAGTTTCATGAGATATTAAACCCAATTGCCTATCCCGAATGGAAAACATTGACAATGCAGTTTTCTTAGTCAACAATATAACCTTGAATTATATGCCACAACCAGCAATAATCGATTATTAAAGTCATGACACATAAGATTTATCCATTCCTTTAAAGTTAATTCTAGTTTCATGAAACATCCAAGACAAAAAATATCAAAAATAGTTTATCTAATTATTGAACATCCATGTTTCTAGGTTTTCATCCTTAAATCGTGTTAGCTAACTGTAAGCAATCTCGTTAGATATCTCATTTATCTTGTGAACCTAGCAAGAAAGTAGCATAGCAGATGAAAAGGAAGTAGAGTTGTGCTGGAGAACTTTCAAATGATTTTCCATTTTTAAGTTATAATTTGTTACTCAAAATTGACATGTTAACTTTTAGACTTGAATACCCAGTACCTTCATCTTCTTGCCTAGCAAGAAGTAGCCACATATTGCATATAGTTATAAATGTATATACTCATTCTTCTTTCATTAGATATGTAAGCATTATATGTGTAATATAGAGGAGGAACAAGGAATGTGACCTACATTAGACGCAGATAAAATCCTTCTTCAAGAGGAGTCCACTTCATGAGTGCTGGCATTAACTCATAAATTTAGTTTCTAATTCTTCTAGAGACTAAAAGCTAGATAAAAATCCAAGAGGATCATCAGGAACAAAAAATTTTTCATGTATACTTAAGTAAAGATAGCATGAGTAGCATTAAACCTATTTTGATTCATCATAAGTTGCTAGTTAAGAGGCAGTCAATGTAGCAGGTGTGAGGACCCAAAAATTGCCTTAACTTTTCTCCTACTTTTAAAACCTTAATGTATATTTCTGTGACGCCTCCACCTCTCACTAGGGTGAACCCTAGGGTATCAGCGGAATGCCTGCCCAACTCTCGTAAGGACTCACGCACTCGTTCAACCTTAATATAGAGCCACCAAAACAACCATCGATTTAAATAAAAAGTACTTTGAATATACAAGTCATAACTTCAAAGCTAAAAGTTACGCTTAAAATCCACCCACCAACAATAACAAAATTACATTTAAAAAGCTAATAAAAGTTCATACAAAAGGTATACTAGTATCCACCAAGTCGCTAGTTTAGAACCATCAATTCATCTCCAAAGCCTGTTAAGGAAAACAAACTTAATGGGATAAGTGAACGCTCAGTGAGGCCAAGAAAATAAACAGGTAAACAAGTAACACCAATCAATCAAATAACATGCTTTAAATAACTTTTAAACATAACATTTCATTTAAATGCACAAATAGGAATTTAATACACAAGGAGGATACATGAGCTCTCAGGAGTTATTTCCACGTCTCGATCAATTTGAGTCATCTGGGGTTGACCCTCCGTCAACCCAAGTAGTAACACGACCGTAGTGCTCCACTTACTTCCTCCACCCACCTAACACCCAATCGGATTCGGAACCAAACATGTATAAAGTGGTGATACTATTCGAGTATGCCTAACGAGATCTCTCCAATAGATCAAGCTATAATATTTTCCAAGGTTTACCAAACTCCTCGACCAAGCCCTTGCTGGCTCGAGTTACAAGGTTAGTCAATGGGTTGGGGCGTCCCTACACGTGTATTTGATTGACGAGACAATGCTCCAATCGACTTTGAGTCGATCATAGTACTGAGTCGAGGTGAGCGATACCTCTCACCCGAATAGGGTGGGATACTTCTAGCCGCTCAGTGCTCATGACTTAAAACATGTTTATGTACAAGTACAAGTCACATATATTCATCTAACAAGTATCATGAATCAGGAGAGAGAAAGAGAGAGAGGACGAGGACGATAAAGTGCACCCTCGCCTCGACAAATTCATGTATCATACAGCACTTATACAATCTCAATTTAAACATATTAACATTGAACATGCACTTGACACTCACCAAAAGTCAAGGCAAAACAAGAGCAAAGTGAGAATCAGATGAGCTCTTCGGCGTCCTCGCGACCATCTGAGACATGCACAATCATGATTATCTAGGTACTCGACTAAGATTATAAAGGAAAGTATTTTCTTGCTACTCACTCTCAAGGTTACAAGTCGAGTCGAATTAAAAGAACTTTTCTCGCTAAAACATTGGGATAATGCTCAAAGAGAGGTCAAAGGTCATTTTTTGATTCAAGTCATGGTAAGTAATATCAATTCCAAAAGAAAGTACAATTTTCACTTTCGGCATGGAAATCGAGAAAAAAGGGTAGATGGTTCATCTCCCAAAACTTCAACTCTCATATCCAAACTTTAGAATATAAAGAGTGTTCATATATTCCAACTAATGGAGTCAAACTCATCCAAAACTCCACTCATTTTCATAGTAAATGTCAAGACTCAGGTTCCAAGGTTCAATTATAAAACTAGTGCAATTCACCAAGAATTACTCTAGTCAAGGGTAGATGGTTCATCTCCCAAAACTTCAACTCTCATATCCAAACTTTAGAATATAAAGAGCGTTCATATTTTCCAACTAATGGAGTTAAACTCATCCAAAACTCCACTCATTTTCATAGTAAATATCAAGGCTCAGGTTCCAAGATTCAAGTATAAAACTAGTGCAATTCACCAAGAATTACTCTAGTCAAAACGCTCTCTTTTTAGAACTCAAACTCATGGAAATCGAGACCATAAGAATAGGGGTTGAAGTCCCTAATTCAAGTATGAAGAGAGGTGCTATAAATCAAGGGAGTTATATGACCAAGAAAATGCATCAAGAGAGGTTTAACTTTCGGAAACCAAGATTTGAAATGAATGTTTAAAATTCCAAAGGAACCGTGTATTTAACCATGAAATTACACCTAAAACAGTCCAACAATCGCAAAGGAAGGTGGAAAGTTCTTAAAATGAGTATTTGTTTAAAAACAGAAAATTTCCAGGTTGGTGCGACACTATTTTGAAAAAATCGTATCTAGAATTTCGTAAGTCCAAAAATTGAAAACTTTATACTGTTGGAAACTAGACTCAAAGCACTAAAACTTTCTAGAAGACACATTTCTCATACTCCAATTTAAAGTCATTCAAAATTTTGCTCAAAGTCACTATTCCAGACAGGACAGAGCAAAACAGGCTTGCAATTTTAGTAAAGTTTGGAAATTCGGCAAAATTCATAGAAATGGAATCAGCCCTTGAAATTTATACCACAATTAAAACTCCAAATTTAGTTTCAAATTCAATAAATGGAACTCAATTCGGACCTTCCTGCATCAAGATACAACAGCTTTAAGAAAGTTGAGTTTTGGAACCTGTTTTACGAAATTCCAGTTCTGACATACTTGACAGAGTTTCAAAATCTGATCATATCTAGAGTTACATAACTCAAAATTTAGTGTGGTTTGTGGTGTTGAAAACTAGATTCAAAATGCTATAATTCACTGGAAGAACTGTCTTAAAATTCATTTTGCAAGATAGGTAAATTTGAGCTACAAACTGCAGTTAGGACTGTTTCTCGGATGCAAGTAGGAAGGAATTTCAGTCATTTTTGCCGGTTCACTATGGCTCATAGGAAACGAGTTAGGAGGTGCATTTTATACCAACGGAAAGCTCTCGGAGTCTAGTTTTGGATGCCACAAACGATACTCGATTTCAACTCTTAGAAAAAAAGTTATGACAAAAAATGTGAACACCGGTTGGGGTCTCCTGACCAGAAAAGTTCCAAATTTCTTCCTCACTTTCACTCCACTTTAACACAATCAAATGGAAAGCTTTTTGGGAGATATTTCATACACATAACCTCCAACATGTATCAAGTATTATTGCACCAAAATTACCTCAAAAATTTGAAATTAACATGAAGGTTTCAACAAGACAAAAATCGGACAGCATGCACTTTCATTCCTCTAGCTTTCTTTCCAACTTTCCAACTCAAACTACACCATATCTCATCAAAACAAGTAACAAATAAGCAAATAAATACACAAAATTCTCAAGGCCTCTACCTATCAAACCACCTCAAGTCCACTACCTAATGTCAAGGTTCTTGTGAACCCATCAACAACCCAACAACTAAACTAACTAACTACTAAAATTTGAGAGGAAAAGTTGAAGGTTTCATGGATGATTACCTTGCTGCCAAAATTAAGACTAAACACTAGGGTTTGAACTCTTAAATCACCAAGTTTCTTCCTTGATCAAGTCTTCTTCCAAGCTTGTATGAAGAACCAAGACAAGAAGCAAATTTGGAGAGTTTTTGTGGAGCAAAAATGGAAGACAAAAGCTGAAATTTTTGAGGGAAAACGGGAAGGGAAAGTTTGGCCAAGGAGAAAGGAAGAAGAAGGAATTTGTGTTGGTAGTTGGTGATGTGATGGTGTTTAAGAAGGATTGACATAAAGGTGTCTTGGTGCACAAAAGTCAACAACCGATTAGTGTACAATTAGTACTCCTAATTGAGTTTAACTTAACTTACTCAAATCTAATCCCTCAATTAACTTTTCTTAGTCTACTATTAATTATTCTTAATTCTCCAAGATTATTTGATACAAAATATGGGCCGCTTATGGGCCATGTTTTGGGTTGCAAGAGATTGAATCTTTTAGTAATAGTTAATAGTTTATTTTTTAGATTTCTATTTTATTTGCTAGGAATAAATTCAGTCCAAGACCTCATGTTGAGTTGGATCCGATTTATAGAGTCTAGACTCACTATTACTTAAGTTGGTTAATTAACTTTTATTGGATTATGTTGGGTTAGCTTAAAACTTTCATTGGATCGATTATAAACTGACCATTAGATAGTGAATTTGAGTAATAGAATCGACCCAAAGGCCTAACCTAGCCGAATTGGGGTTTTCAAGTCACTTTAGGTTTTCAAGTTGTATGACTATATATAACCAAGGCAAGAGATCTTCATAATCAGTTTTGCATTAATAAAAATCATGAGTCTTTCACTTTCTCTTTCCAAGAGAGTTTCTTTGAATATTTGAGAATCTTTCTCAAGTTATTCAAGTGAACTTATCAATCAAATAACTCTTTGGTTGTGGCGTTCCTCTACCTATAGTTTGGTTCACTAATTCGTTAAGTAGTGGGTTGAGATAGTATCAACATTATTCGCTACTTTGGGGATTAGATTGGGTCAAAATTCCGCTACTCAAACCATCAGTGATTGGTTGTCTAAATCATGTCCAAGTGTAGATCACATCAAAGATGCTGGCCGAAATTGGAAAGAAAAGAAAGAGAGGAATAGAAAGAAAACAAGAAAAAAAATAGACAAGTTGATGGATGCCAAGTGTTGGCACTTAAGGCCAACTTTGACTAAGACTTTCTTACCACTTATCTTCCATTTTCACCCAAGCAAATCACTCCATTTCTGCTGGTAGTGGCCGAGAGAGAGAAGAGAGAAAAGAGAGAAAAACTTCCTCAAGTTTCATCTTGATTTCCTTGCTTGATTTGTGAAGAAACCAAGGATCAACCTTAATCCACTCCATAAAACTTCGAGTTAAGCTTGGAGGAAAGTTTTTGATGGAGTTACTTGAGAAAGAAAGCTGTAGTTTGCTGCTCACCTTGAGGATTGAAGGTATTCTTGGTTGAGAATTACTTTACCTCTTTAATCTTACAATTGGATGGAGTTATAGCTTGATTATAGTAGGTTTTGTGGCTGATTTTGTAGTTTTAGGTTGTGGGCTGTTATTTCCAACTTCTATTGATTATTTTCAGCTTTTGTTGAGTATTTCCAACTTTTGTGACTTATTTCCAGCTTGGTCATTAATTTCAGCTTTGATATGGAATTGTAAACCTGTTTGAGGAAAATTTCTGTTTTGAAAGTTTCTTGTTGGTCGAAACTTTTGAGTACCGTTAGCCTTATTTTTTTTCAAAATTTTTAAGGGAAATCTTGCTCCACAAACCTTGTTAGACATTAAACTTTGATTGTGAGTTGGATTTGAACCAAAAATCATGAGTTTAAGTGGGAAGGTTAAGTTAAGGTTTGCTGAAAATTTTTCCCGCTGGAGACTCTGAACAATCTTGGAAAATCTATTATATCTTGGTGCAGAAAAATCTGAATTGAGTTCCGTTTATTGAATTTGAAACTACACTCATAGCCGTTTTAACTTTGTAAAATTCATGGTTTGTTTCACTTTCTATAAATACCAGCAAAATTTCAAAGTGGGCTGAAAATCCAAGATTGTCCTGTTTTTGTACTTAGTTGAGCAGTGAATTGAGGTTGAGATTTGACTAATTTATGGGCTGAATTTTATGAAGGTGTCTTCTAGAGAGTTGTAGAATTTTGAGTCTATTTTCTAACGGTATAAGATTTATGATTTTTGGACTTACGAAACTCAAGTTATGACTTTTCAAAGAGCATTACAAAAACTAAAATTTTTCTTATTAAATGACAAAAAACTTGGAAGGGTCTTGGAAATATTTTCTGGTTTTTTTTTTATTTTTTTATGGAAAGGCAACTTTATTAATCATGTTGCCAAAAGGAAACAAAACATCCAACAACCTATCTAACCCTGCTTCTATGAATACTCGGAAGCCTCAACCGATCAAGTGTGATATCACCTCTCACCAATCTAGGCAACTCCCTGAACAACCCATACGTTGAAGTTATCCCAGAATCCACCCCAACATTTGAAAGTCTGTTTGCAGGCTTATTCGCTTCTCAGAAACAATGGGAAATCTCTCTAATAAACTATCTAGCATCCAACAGCTCCTGTAACTTCCTTTGCAACTGCCATGGGCACCTCGCTGAACCCCGGATAATCTGAACGAGCACCAAGGAATCAGATTCTACGTGCAACTCATGGTACCCCCGATCCAAAGCCAAACGAATGCCATAAAGAAGCACCTTCAATTCCGCCTGTAGACTCGTCAGCTCTCCAAAAAAACACGAGTACCCTAGAAGAAACCTCCCCTGACAACTCCGAATCACGCCTCCCTCTCCACTCTTGCCAGGATTACCCCTAGAGCAACCATCGGAGTTTAGTTTCACCACTGACTGCTTCGGGCATCTCCATCGAACTATTAGCACATGGTATCGTCATACCAATCCAGCCACAGTATCAAAGAAACTCGGCCACTCGTGTCTAGGGATAACAGTATGCTTAAACTTAAGATGAAACAGGTCCTGCAACTCACCAAAGATTCTGTCACAGACGAGTACAACAGGAAGAAGTTGACCCTCAAACACGAATTTATTCCGCATTTTTCACAAATTCCAACATATTAAAAAAGGCAGTAAGTGAAGGAGATACTGAAGGTACGGGTTCCGACTAGGTTTCAACCACCAACTAATCACCTCATGTCTTATCGTAGAGGAAACACTAAACCCCCCAACCATCACTTCAAAATGATCCCAGATTCTGCGTGCAATCTCCCCAGTGCAAAAGATGTGATCCAGTGTCTCTTGGCAAGGGTGTGAACAACAAAAGCAACAAGACAGGCCGAACACCCCAAGCTTCTGTAAGATATCCATTACTGGCAATCTGGTACCCAGCAATCGCAACATAAAGAACGATATGTTAATCGGTAATCCCTGGAGCCAAAGTGAGGAGTACAGGCAAGAACTGTTACCAACTCCTCGAGCAATTCGGTAGGCTGACGGTATGGAGAACTCCCCTGAGGTACTGGAGGACTAGACCATTTTGTCTGAGTGTGCCTGAGAGGGATGATCGATGCTCAAGATCTATCCCACCACCAGCTGGGCAGTACAGAGCTTAACCTCTGCACATTCCACCGGCCGTGCTCCACGAATTCGGAAACCACCGTTTCCTAGAAGGTATCCACTTGGCGGCATAACGGGCCTTGCCCCAACTAATTATCATGCCAAAAACTTACAGATCAGCTGAACAGGACCTAGCGTATCTGTTGTTCAGCATCTCCCTGAATAGACAACATTCTCTTCCAAGTCCACGAACTCTCCGGAGCGACGTCTACAAAGCAAAGGTGAGAATTTGGGCAATACTTGCAATGCATAAGTTCAGCCCATAAGGACAGCCGCAACCTAATCTACCACCATAATTTCATTGAGAAAGCCTCGAACACATGCCTTAAAAACCTTAATCCCGCACTCCCCCTGTCATACGGTTTGCATAAATGTTCCCATTTTATCCAGTGGAACCGCAACCCACCCTTGGAGAAGCCCCACAGGAAGACAGCAAAGATCTTCTCCAGCATCCCAAAGATGGCTTTGGGAGGAGTCGACGCTGCAAGCAAATGAATAGGTATAGAAGATAGCACGCTCCTAATCAGGACCAACTTACTCCCATGCGACAATAACCTCACTTTCCACGATAGCACCCTACCCCATAATCGAATCACAAATGTCCGAGAAATAACATTTCTTCCTCCGCCCAACGTATAAGGGGCAACCCAAATACTTTACCAAAAACTCCCTTCTTTGGAACCCAGTGATATCTCCCACCATTCATTTCCTCAGCCTGGGGAATTTACCGTGAGACAAGAACCAGCTCTTGTGATGGTTCACCTGTTGTCCTGATACCGAAACATAATCTTCAAGAACCTTCATCACCAATCGCACCGACCTCTTCAACTCACTAGAAAAGATGATAACATCATCGGCATATGCCAAGTGCGTAACATTCGGGCACCCTTGTGGGACTCTAAAAAACATAAAGTTCCTGGAATACAACAACGAATTTAGAAGACGAGAGAGGACTTCAGCACTAATCACAAAAAGAGCTGGAGAAATAGGATCCCCCTGTCGCAGCCCACGACCAAATTTGAAGAAGCCTTGTGGCACACCATTGATTATAACCGAAAACTACACATTTGAAATCAACCTCCAAATCATATCAATCCACATCTATCCAAACCCAAACTTGCGATACACTTGTAACAAGAAAGGCCAAGAGAATCCGTCATAAGCCTTGGCCATATTCAGATTCAACACCACATTTCCCCCTCTATTCGACCGCCGAATATTAGATATCAACTCATGGGCCAACAAAAAATTATCAAAAATCTGCCTGCCCTTAACAAACCCACTTTGTTGTGGAGAGATAATACTCGGCAGCACCTTTGACAGACGAACAGCCAAAAGTTTCGAGATAACTTTATTGACGAAGTTGCAAAGGCTTATCGACCGAAATTGCTTTCTCGATTACTTGCACTCCATTTCATACTTGGATCATGGATTTATTATGTATATGAGTTTTTCAGTTTTCACATGGGACTTTCTAGCTTTGATATAACATAGTAAGTTTTGAAATGTGATTTTTAACTTGGGTGTAGGAATTTCTAGCTTTCATTCTAAATTTCAGCCTAGGGTTTAATTTTTTCAGTTTAAGTATATGATAGTTATATGCTATGTATATGCTTAAGTTAGTGAGTTTGGTGACCTAAGCTAAGAACTCTATGTTTCCTATAACTTGTAAACTTGATTTGGGGCTGGTTGCTGATGAAATTGTAGCCTTGAAAATGGCTGAAAATTAGAAAAAAAAACAGGGGAGGTGTTGTCCATTATTTTTGTCTTGTGGTTCAAGTGAGTGAAATTGATATTGAAATTGCGATTTTAGGTCGATTTGGACTTAGTTTGCTTAGGAATGCTTGAATTCACTTTGGTAGTGAAACCTAAGTTGAAATTTTGGTAAAATCCATACATCTTGCATGGTGAAAGTGATGACCATTTTAAACATGATTTTTAGCTGTGTATGTCCCGTTTTAAACTTAAAAGTTCCGATCGTTTTCTTTCCAAAACAAAAGCAAGTGTGTATGTATTTTACCTAGGATTCCTAAACTCATGAAATCTATATATATATATATATATATTCTATTCACATGATTTCCTTGTGATATTCACAAGTGAGAGTTGGATTTGGAAACCCTACTTGATTGTATTTTGTTATTCAGCATTTGATCGCAGATTTAGAATCCGACCAAGAAGCTAGGCCTGGACCTGATTTTGCTAAACACTAATCGTTGGTGAGTGTTCTTTGCATGTTTGTGGTTTAAATGAATATGTGAAATGTTTGTTTGAATGTTAAATTCTTTCCAATGATTGTTAAAGGATTTTCAATGGGCGAGTGCGTACTTTATCACATTCGACCCAAGTGAAAGTGAATTTTCAATGATTGAATGTTACTTGTACATGGATGTAAGCCTTTGGCTGAATTGAGCCCTTGCCCTTCGTTGCCAGTCGACTCGAGCCAGTAACGGACTCGGTCGGGCGGCTGGTGACCCTAGAACAATGTTTTGGTATACTCGAGTATTACTACAAAGTTTGGTGGAGAACTGGTCAGGGAATTCAATGCAAAGAAATCAATGAATGAATGACATGAACACTGAAGGAGTTTTTACTTGCAAATATTTTCTAATGTCGAAGTGATAAGGAAAATAGTTGGCGAATGAATGAGTAAATAATTTGAATGAATGGCTCCAAGTGAGCACGTATCCTTTCAATGATTTAATGAATGGATGTTTATTTCGTGAACGATTGTTTATTATTGTGCAAAGTGTGCAAATTGTTAAATATAATACTTTCATGTTTTATCTACCTGATTGCCTGTTTGGAAACCTCACTAAGCTTTTAACTCAATTCGTTAGTTTGTTTTCCTTACAAGGGTAGAGTCCGGAGCAAGTAGGCGTGAACTAGTGTATATAATCTCTTGTATTTGTACTTTTGTAGATGAGATGTATTTGGAATCTTTAGAAATGTAATCTTATGTTTTACTTTTGGATTGTAAATTAAGTTTGAATTGTTGGTTGGAAATAGAACTTTTATGTTAATTTCGAGACTTGAAAGGTTATTTCAAAAATGTTAGTGAGTGAATCCTGATGAGAGTTGGGTAGGTGGTTCGCCAAACCCTTGGGTATGCCCTAAGAGGAGGTGGGGTCATCACAGCAGGTGAAACCATGATGGGGCCAACCCCTTTACAAAGAGTTGCTACCTTCCTCTTTATAAGCAAAACTATAGAGTTCAAGTAGTAGTCCTTTGCTGGATGTTATACACATCTGTGATTATACCCAAAAGAGCATAAAAAATGAGAAATTTGTTCAAGGAATTTAAAAATATTTTACATGAAGGTATCGTGATGTAGAAACAATTAAAAAGAACAAGTTCTCAAAAGCACGTAAAGTGAAATGCTGCAATTGTAAGTACGGCTTAATATTGTGTGTAAAAGAATTAGAGCAGAAAATCAATGCCATGGTTGGGAGAATGTAGCCTCTCACCTTTTTCATCCAACTGCAATTGCATAAAATAAAATAAAATGAGATTAATTGGATGACCTTTCATCGAAAGGAAGTTGGTGAGCATTTTATATTTTAAAAAAACAGAATCAATTTATTTTTGGTACTCCTTTTATACCATGCTCATATAAAGAAGTGTCACATTTAGAGACGAAGCACCACATTCGTATTTAGGAATTCATGTCCTTTTCACAGTAGAGTAGCAATAAAACTTGCCCTTTAACATATTCTTTTGAATTTACCTACACCAATTCCAATAGGATATGAAAATAAAGTACATTTAATAACTCCATAAGCTATATATAAACAAAAAGGGCAAAAAAATCAGAGAGAGAGAGAGAGAGAGGAGAGTTGTATGCATCAATTTTCATATTTTATCTCTGACTATTAATTTGTAAAAATGAAAAGCAAAAGTTCCTTCCTGTATAAAGTATCTCTTCAATGCGTATGGCATAGCTCATACAAATTCTCAACTCAAGTATAACTCTAAAGGAATGGATCTAGCACATGTTTCCTTCAAGGTCATCATATACACAAAAGAAAATGTTATATATATGTTTAGATAGATTGCTCTTTATGCCCAATTGAAATAAAAAGCTCTAGGGGGCCAAAGAAATACCAATTAAAATTCCAAACAACCTTTTACTGAACATCAAGAATATGCAGCACTGATGTAACCTTCCACTTAGGTTGTTTATATACACCAATCAGCTATATTTTCTTTCACAGCCCAAATGCAACTGATAGTTAACAAATTTGCAATATTAGTTCAGATAAAGGTTGGAAAGTGGTGAGACAAATCAAAAGACAACATACAACTACTTTATTACCTGCAGACTTCATCAAGAGCTTGTAATTCCCCAAGTGAATACTCTTTCTCCTCTTCCTCTCCCATCTGCAACACCAAAAAAATACAAGAATAATATAAAAATTGACATACACAGAGAGAGAGAGAGAGAGAGAGAGAGTACAGTGAAAAAGTCCAGAGGAAAAAAGAGTAAGCAAATCTCTGCATCTTTTTTTCAAGGTTCATAAACACAATAATTTCTTAAAATTTTACCTTTTTTAATCTTATAATATCTCCATACTAACCTAAGAGCATATGCAAAAATTAACTACACACACTTCAGATTCCCTGTAGTAAACAATAACAAAGACATCCAGAATCGAAAAGTAAAGAGAGCAAAGTTTGCTCAAACAATATAACAAGCATTTCTCCTATTTAGCAACAGAAAGAAAAGGAAAATATCAGCCAAAATTTTTTTTATAAAAGCATAAACCTAACATCGCTAGGAGTGGATTACTTCTAATCCGTCTTCTACTTCTATTGGCTATTTAAGTTGGGTCTTATTGCTCCAGTAGTTTACTCAGATTTCTTGAAATTTTACTAGTGGAGTGCAATGGAGAACATGAATATGGATGGATTTTTTTTCCCCTTAAGCAATAAGGATGAAAACTTGCCTCTTCCCAAGTTCAAGCTGCAAGTTTTAAGAATTGAATTTGGAATCTGACAATTGAGAGATTAAACAAAGGATGAGTGGTTGATAGCTTGATATCGAGAGAGTGGTTTGCACCACAAAATACACTTAGTGAAATGTGAAAGAGACTACAAAAGACTACAAAGGACAAATCAAAGAAGAAATTGCAAGGAAATCAACCGAAAAGGGATTAATTGAAATTTCTTTTATGGCAACGATAACATTTCTATAATCTAAGCTGTGACGACCCCACTTCTCCTTAGGGTGAACCTTAGGGTATCGGCGGGCCACCTGCCTAGCTCTCAACAGGGGTCAATACGAGTCAAATTTAAACTTAAAGGTAAACAACCAATAATAAAAGTAGATACAAAGAAAGGTCACTTTCTTAAATAAACATTCAAATCTTACATCACAAATTACCAACAGGTACATCAACTTTTTCCAAAAATACAACCACCAAAAGTCGACTAATCAATTACATCCAAAATTCTAATCAAAAGGTAATCAAGTCAGCTTTCCCAAAAATTTTTCCATTCCGAGCTCCTGTTAAGAAAAATAAACTACGGGGTGAGCTAACGCTAAGCGAGGCCAAGAAAAGCATGCAAACACATAGTTCAAGTAACAATAACACTTGTACAAGAAATATAGTTAGAAAGTTCAAGTAATTCACAATTAACAATAAAGCACACTCAATAAGGATACGGGAGCTCTCAGGAGCTAGATTCCCCTTACTTTGTCGAGCCTCGATCCAATACCTCCATGTGATGACACTCTGTCAACCGGGTAGATATCAAGTCCGTAGAACTCCACTCACTTCCCCCATCCTTCATTTCACCCTCTGGGATCCGTAACCAAACACTCACTGGGAAGGCAATACTATTCGAGTATGCTAAGCAAGACCTCAAAAGATCAAACTTATAATTTTCTCATGGGTCACCAGACTTCTCGACCAAGCCCATGCCTGCTCGAGTCGCAAGATTGGCCAATGAGTTTTGGGCATCCCCAGACGTACAATTACAATGGCCAAGTTCACGCAATTCAATTATAAATTTACGTAAAAGAGAACGAGTGCGATAAAGTACACGTCTCGACAATTTCAAATCACTCAATTAACAAGAAACAATTCAACTATTTAGCAACTGTCGTATCCCATTTTTAAAAAATAAAATAAATATAACGGTTTAAAAAGTGAATTTTAATTCAATTTGTTTCAAAAAATGATGTTTAATTTAAAAAAGAAAATGGGCCTAAATGGAGTTTGAAAGTGCGACAATTTGGGCCCAGATTATAGTTTAAAAAGGGTTTTTTGAAATAAAAATCGGAGTCGCCACTTGGTATTAAGTTAAGGTGTACCAAATCACCTAAAATATTTTGAATAAAAAAAAGTAGAAAAACCCTTTTTCAACGACTCCAAGTCTACGTAAATCAAAGAAAATGGTTCGGGAGTCACATTTGAAGAAAGGGAAGGCAAGGATAAAAATCCGAGGCACTCTTTCGATTTAGCCAAGGTTAGTTGCGTGATTTAGCCAAAGATTTTCTTATTTTTAACCTAAAGATTTATCACATTTGGATGTACTATATGAATGCAAACCCTAGACCTCAGAGGGCAGGGGGTCAAAATATCTCTTTAAAACTTAACAAGTGCCAATCACATTAATTGTGATGCCCAATAGGGACTCTTTAAAGAGACCACAAAGAATGCAAAAATATAAGACTCTAAGAAAAGAAAAGAAAAGGAAAATAATAATGTACAAATATACATGTCCTAAAGGGATGCATCATAACGGGTACGGAGAACTAATGTTTATGACTCAAATTTTCCTTTCATAGAGGGAATACGAGCGTGCTAAGGGTAGAAAGTCAAACTCGTCCATATCCCATATTCGAGAGGTATTTCCTATCTAATCAAGCAAATGATCTAATCTAATTTCTATTTCCCTAAATGAAATGCAAGTCTAATGTCATGTTTTCATACAAAGGGGTAAAGAATATACTTATAAGGAAAAATATGGGATAAGGGATATACCTATACGGGGGAACATGGGATAGGGGATATACGTATAAGGAAAGTGTGGGATAAGGGATATAAGGGGAATATGGGGGAAAAATACATATGTATAAGGAGGAGTACGGGATAAAGGTTATATGTATAAAGGGAACATGCAAAAATTGATAAAAGACCCTAGAAAGTAGAATATGCATGAAATAAAAGTGATTTTATCACACAATCATGATCTAATGCTCGAAGGGCTCCTAAGAATCTAGTATTTGGACTAACCCATGTCTACCAGTTCTCACTAGCATTGGACTAGTGAGAAATCGAAAAAAAGGGGCCACAACTAGCGTTGGACTAGTGTGGAATTGTAAAAAAGGTCACGACTAGCGTTGGATTAGTGTGGTGACGTCATACATCAATTTATAAATGACTAATCATGTAAAGCTAATAAAAAACAAATAAACACATAAGTTCACATAAACACGTAGCAAATAAGCATGTATCTAGATGCAAGATCCTAAGAAAGCGGTAAACACGTAACACATAAGCATGCAAAGCACACAAAGCAAAATAAAGCAAATAAAGCTCTAATTATTACACTTGGGGCCTTAACTACAATCTAAAAAGGGAAGGAATAAATAAATAAATAAACCCCTAACTATTACAACTCGGCATTTAAATGCCTTTCAAATGATTAAAATTAAACTAAAACAAATATTGAAAAATTGGAATAAATAAAGCAGCTCAAGAAATGAAAGAAAACATTCAAAAAGCATGCAATTAAACAAATAAAGTCACATAAGCGCAAATAAATTAGAAATAAGGGATAGAGTGTACCTCCCTTGAGTTGAGACCCTAATGAAACGAATTTACTTATTTACCCTCCAAAATAACAAAAAGGGTCAAGGCATTACTTTAATTAACGATTAATTACATGAAACAAAAATTAAACATGAAATAAAAAATTAATCACGAAATGGAATTACTTAAGGTATTTACATAAAATAAATCATCTATGAAGCGAATAAGAACCTAATTGAAATAATTAAAAAGTTCTAAGATGAGGTACTAAAATTAGTGGCTCAAAATGGGATCTATCAAAATCGAATGCTAAGCTTTACAAAAGAGGAGATGAAACCTATTTATTATAGTTAAACAACAAATTACCCAAAATTCTACTAAAAATCTAAATTAAATCATAAATTTCTCAAAAACTATTAAACCTCAACTTTCATCCTAAGAATCACTGAAAATCTATTCAAAAATCACAGGAAAGTACGCCAAGGAAAAATGGCATGTTAAAGGGACCAAATTGATGAAATTATCTAATTGGTTGGGTCATAGCAGAATTATAGGAAACTTGAGGGGTCAAGGTGCAATTTCTGGAATATTTTCATGCAAACTTTCATGCAAATGCTATGAAACATTTCTGCGACAAGAAAACCTTCGACAGCCAACTGAAGAAACTTTCTGCAATCGTATGTTTTCAAACACAGGTTTCATACAACACCTTGAACCAAATCCAACTAAAACTATTACTCGACACTCATTGTTTATCAATCAAACTCACATAAATCCACAAATCCTCAACCCAAACATGGTTGTTCAGCTTTAATGATTCCCACAGAGAGAACTCGGGCCAAGAAAAACAAGGAAAAAAATAGAAAAATGCAGCAAAGGAATCCTCATCATCTACTTGCAACGGCCACTAAAACATTTAAGAAAGCATCCTAAAGCTCGGACCATGAAGCAAGCAAGATACTAAACATCTGTACAAGGAGTTTCAAGGCAACATCATGCAACCTACGAAGAAACTTGCTGCAATTTTCCAGCCATGCTGTCTGCAATTGTTGTGTTCATTCAAATGCAATTTTCCCACCCAAACATAACTAATAACTCGACCCAACATCAAAGCTTTGATCTTAAACAACAAAATCACATAAACTCAATATCCGAACAAGCCAAACAACTTAGAATGGAAAAACGCAATTCTGGAAAAAACTTTGCAACTGTCTTATGCTTTGGAACTTCAGCAAAATGGTTTGGCAGCAAGCTTGCGGCACAACTTTCATGGTTTCTAATGAAGTTTCTTTTCATCCGAATACAGCTAATGATTTAAACAACAAAGACTTAGACTATAGTAGCAAATTTTCCAAACATTTTCCACCTTTCGACCACACAATCCTTATATGTAAACACAACAGTTTAGAGGGAAAGAACATGCCCAAATCTGGAAAAGTTATGAGATTTTGCTGGTTTGACACAATCAAGCGAAAACTCACGAGTTTGTTAATCCAAAAACCAGTAAAAGTCTCAAACCATTTGGTTAGCAAAATCTGGACAAGCTTCTTAATACTCCCTCCGTCCCATTGAAGTTGTTATACTTTCCTTTTTTATCTGTCCCAAAATAATTGTCACATACCCAAAATAGAAAGTTTGTTTACATCCAATTTCAACATTTACCCTCTTAAAATATGGGTCCTACAACTTTAACTCAAAAGTCAAAGTAAAAAGGAAGCACCACAATTTGGTGCGTGAAAGACACCCCCAAATGTGTGCCATGCGTTTGTTGATGCGTGCTTTTTGGTCATGGATTTTTGAGCTAAACAAAATAAATAGGCCTCACACCAATAAATTTCCAGCATAACTTTCTTTGTATGCATTACACGTTGGAGGGCAAAGGTGGAAAGCGAAACCAAAGTTGCAAGATTCGGTGCACTATTAATAAAAGTCACAACTTCCCAAGTGCGACAAACTTATCGGGACGGAGGGAGTATACCAAAAGGAGAAAAACATGCAATAACAAAAGGAAACATGAAACCAGAATCATTGAGAGCTAACTTTGTTTCATCTAATGTAATCTTCCTTTTATTTCGACCAAACAACTGGAAACAAAGTGTCACAAAGCTTTTTTTTCATTTCGACACCAAATTTCAAAATTCAGAAATTCAAAAAGATTCATGTGAAATTGGAAAACAGCACATTTTGTTGCAACTTTCTTATACAACCGCAGCTTGTTTATACGAAATAAAGCCTACCCGAGCCCAATGTTATGACTTCCACCCATGTTATTAACATTAACCAAATGCAAGTGTCTACTCCACAGAGATCAAATAAGGGGGCTAAAAAAATCAGCAAAAAAAACTGAACTTGGAGCAACGGAAGTTCCAACCATTCACAAAATAATCTCTACCTCTACTGCAACAAGCCAGAACTTCAAGCTTGTTGCAGCTAGTTGCTACGCCACATGCTGCCATCCTAAAGTGCAGCAACCACATTCAATAGCTGAACTACCCAACAACAGACAGACCCAAACAACAAAATCATGCCTAACCAAAACCTCAACCATCCAAAAAAAAAAAATAGTTTACCAACATCACTGTAACAAGTCGAAATCTTTTGAACTTGTTGCAGCAAAATCTTACGTACAAACTTCAACTAAAGCCACCTAATCCTAGGCAACAAAGTAGTCAAACATTCTCCCTACTTTGAAGACATAGATTTCAGCATAACAAAATCAGAATAAAAACACTAGCAGGGAACTTCTTGCAACTCATCCAACACACAAACTCAGATACATTTTCAGAAGAACTGACCATATAGATGTCCTTTCTTTTCAAAGCTAACATCTTGCTACTAAATCACAACCTAATAACAAATATAAACAGCACTGAATAGATCTCAAACCCTACCATACCCAACATGCAAAATAACAACAACAGACAACAACTTTAAGCATAAACAAACACAAGGAAACAGCCATCGCAAATCTTTTGCATATTCACCGACTTAAACCAAATGACAACTCAAATACATAACCATCAAAACATCAAACAAACCGATGATTCTTGTAGAAACTATCTATAGGAAAAGCTAAAAAAGAAACCTTACAGTGCTATTTCGATGGAATTTAGTAGCGATGGAAAAAAGGAAAGACTCCAGTAGCTCCTCTCCTTCTCTTGGATCCCAGATTTCTTTTCCTTCTCCTGGTTTTCTCTTCACGTTGTTCTCGTAGCCCCTCTCACTTTTGCTTTTCTTTCTTTTCTCCTCAGCCAAGAACTCTCTCGGTTATAGCTAGAAATATATTCTCCACTCTCTCCCTCGTTCTCTCCTCACGGCCTTTTTTACTTTCGTTTCTTGCTATTTCTCTTTTTGTTGCTTTCTTTCTTTCCAGCTCTCTTGATTTTCTCTACCTCACTTTTCCTTCAGCCGTCACTCTATCCCCCCCTCCAAGCTGCATTCCTCAGCTTTTTATAGCTACAAAGATCCCCTAGCCCTAACATCCAATGGTGCCTGCTGACTTGATGTTTTCACGATGGCTTATAAACCATTAGATGGGTTTGCGTCCTATGATTCTCTTAGTGTAGGGATTAAAGCCAGGTGGCCTGAGATTGAGGTGATCAAATGGAGCCAAAAATGGGAAAAACGAATGAAAAAAAGGCTGAAAAATCGCAGCTGTTATTTCTGCTGCCTTGCTTTGGCTCGTACGATAAGGAGGATTGCACGCGCGCTTGACATCCCTTTTTTTTTTCTATCAACCAAAAATGAAAATAAAACAAAATTAACCAAATTAAATGAAATGCTAGAAAAATTTTTGATTTTGATGGATGATTTTTCCTTTTTATTTTATTATATATTTTCACTTAATTTAGGTAAACAAACAACTAATTTTCATAAATTGAATCTAAAAGAATTAAAGCATATTTTTGTGAACAATTTTCTTTTTCGATAAATTTTAATGCTAAAAATGTTTTAAAAATAAAAATTAAGAAACCAATGAGCAAAAATCAATAATAATTATCATGAAAAAATAATAATAAATAAAGCTAAATTAAAAACTTGGTATTTAAAATGCTAAAAAATGTCTAAAAACAAAAATCATGAGATTAATAAACAAAAATAGATAATAATTATCAAATAAAAATAAAAATAAAAATAAAATAAAAATTTGGTGTCTACAGTAACAATTCATGCACTTGACACTCACCAATTCAAAACAAGTGAGTAAGTAAAGCCATTCAGTTGTCCACACCGGAATTCCTTTCGAAACTCTCTTGAACACCTGAAAAAACAGTGACTAACCATCACTCACATATGCTCACAACCACTTAACATTTAAGAAAGAAAGTGCACTCGCTTAAAACTTAAAACAATGGCTTAAAAGAGTTTTAATTTCTCGAAAATTGAGATTCAAAAATGAGAATTTAAAGTCTCAAGTGAACTCGTTTCATTCATAAAATTGAGTTTAAAATGAACCATCAATCTCAAAAGTAAGTCAGAAGTTCATTAAAGTTCACTTCTTAGGAAATCAGAAATTTTTCCAACTTTACTCGACGACACTTGAGAAATCGTATCTTGAGTTTGGAAGGTCCAAAAATGGAAAATTTTATACCGTTGGAAACTAGATTCAAAGTACTAAAATTTCCCGAAAACACTTTTCCAAGATTTGTAGACACCAAAAATTTCACCATCATTTTATTTATTTTTATTTTATTTATTTCTATTATTTATTTTTATTTTATTTTCTTCATTTTATTTCTATTTTTGTTCATTTTTGTTAAATTTCATTTATTCTTGTTTCACTTCTATTTCTTGAAGAAAAATTTTATTATTAGAAAAACAGGAAAAGAAAAGGAAAATCATCAAAATCAATTTTGTTTAAAAAAAAAAGCCTCTTTCACGCGCGCGTGCTGTCCACGCGCGTGTTTTCTTCCTGCTTTGCAAACCCAGACGCAGGAACCAGCAAAAGGAGTACAAGATGGCAACCCCTTTTTTTGGTTTCAGATTTTCTTGTTTTCCAAACTGGGATCGTACAAGATAACATCATTACCGGCTGTCCAAAAATCCAATGAACCCAAGAATATCCACATATTCCCCTTCCCTTTCAATCTTAACCCTTCCTCTCAAGTTAAGATTTCGGGTTCCATATAAATAGTTAAACACGCAGCCTTGAGGAGAGGACAATTGGAGGCGGCTGATGAGAGAAAAGATAAGAGGACAACAAGTAAAAAAGAAGGGTAGGATTAGCGGCTGGTGAAAGGGAGAAGAAAAAAGGCTACGGACCATAGAAAGCTAGGGTTGAAGGGGCGGCTGGAGGAAAGAAACAAGAAAAGGGGAAGGAGCTGGCGGCTAGGGTTGGAGAGATAGTAGGGCAAAACCGAGAGCAAGAGGGAGATTGGAAGAAGAGGTTTTCGGGAGAGAAAAACAACGGGCTGGAGAAGGAGAGGAGCAAAAAGGGTTTCGTCGGAGCTTTGGGTGAGGAGGAAACCAAGAGAGCTTGGGGGGAAGTGAAAAAACCGAGAGTAAGAGATAGAAGGAGAGGGTCTGAGAGAGCTGGAAGGAGAGGAAAAAGGCTCGGAAAGGTTACGGGAAAAGCAAGAAAGAAAAGAAAAAGCTTCGGCAGCAAGGAGTTTGAGAGGAAGAAAACCAGAAAAAGAAAAAGAAGAGATCTTCGGCAGGGTAAGGAAACCAGAGAGGATACGAGGGTTTCAGCCGGGACCTTGAGGAGGAAAAGAAAGGAAGGTTGCTAGGGGTTTCGGTTGTGGGAAAGGAAGAGGCTTTGGGAGAGAAAAGCTGAGCAAGAGAGTGACGGCGGAGAGGGAGGAAAGAACCAGAAAGCTAGCTACGGGCAACAAGAGGGAAATCAGAGAGATCAAAGGTAGAAAAACAACAAAGGAAAAGAGGAAAAAAAATGAAAAGGAAAAGTGCAGAAATCTCTTCTGCAAAACCCACGACAAGGCTGACTTTTCAGCCTACTTTCACAAGGATTTTCTCCCCCGACTCAGCTTCATTCGTGAAGCCATCGATTTCTGCTCAATCTACAAAGTGAAAGGAGCGATTTCTGTTCAGATATCTTGAAGGAAAAACCACGGGAAGCTAGTCAAATCTGGGCCTAAAATCGCTGCCTTCACCAGACTTGAAGCTGCGAAAAATTTTCTGCTACATGTCCATCACTTCAGGCGTGAGTTCTTTGCTTCCCTCTCATTGATTCACTCTCCAACTGTTTGCAGGTAACGCATACCCTTTAACTTTGCCAATTTAACACCCTTTTTGTGAGATTTTGTTGGGTCAGCACGAGTCTTCTTCGATATCCGTTAGTTTCTTCTTTGGTGTATATCTGTTGTTTCAAAACTTGGTTTTTATGGCTTACGTTTACCTGCAAATTTAGAGATGGCTTGATATATGATGTTTTGGGTCATGTGGTTGTAAAAACTCTTAGATTTTGGGAGTACCATGGTGGGTTTCATCAGAAGCTAGTTGCGTTGTTCTTTTCTTGCGTTTCCCGTTTGATTTTCGGTGTCTGATCTTCAATGGCTTAGTGTTCATGCTTGGATTATGTTAATCAACATGTTCAGTTGTTAAGGGGTGTTGAGGGATGGGTTCGCTGACTGTTGTTTGAAGTTTTGCACGAAATTTCTGCATCAGGATTGTAGAAGCATTGTTGCTGAAGAAGAAAACTGCTCTTCGATGCGTGCATGAGAAAAATCATAAAAAACTTGCACTTTGACCCCCGAATTGTTGCTTAATGCTACTATGGCCCGAAAATTGGGAAAAACTAATCAGTTTTGTCCCTTCAACATGTTGTTTTTCTTTGGCATGCTTTAATTTGATTTTTGAACTGAATATTCATGAGTTTTTGGGATGAAATTTTGAAGGTTTAACAATTTTTAATAATCTATAGTTTTGGTTTGGATTTTTGGCAAAACAATTAAATATTTGGGTAATATATTTTGTTTGGGGTTTGATGAGAAGGTTTTGATTTATTTTTCTGAATTCCATGATTGGTTTTGATAGACTTCATTTAAGCCATTAATTTTATTTAGACCCTTAATATTTGTAATAATAATAATGTGACCCCTCAAACTTCTTTAATTCTTTCAAAGTGGGTCCTTGTTTGTTTTAATTTGCTGAATATGGGTTGTTTATTTTATTTGAATGCTCTGAGTGATTCACTTTCGTGTTTATTTCCATTTCATGTGATTATTTGTTAATTAAAGTGATGCCTTGACCTTTTTTTTTATTTTGGAGGGTAAATAAGAAAATTGCGTTTCATTAGACAACCAATTCAAGAGAGGTACACTCTACTCCTTTATTTTGATTTTATTTGAGCCTACGTGTTCTTATGTGATTTTATGTGTGTAATTGCATGCTTTTGAATGTTTTCTTTATTCTATTTTATTTATTTGTTCACTTTCTTGGTTTTAATCTTGTATATCTATTTTTATTTAATTTCGGTTATTTAAGAGGCATTAAAAGCCAAAGTTGTAATAGTTAGGTTATTATTTCATTTTATTTAATTCTTTCCCCCTTTAGATTGTAGTTATGGCCCCCCAATGTAATAGTTAGGGATTTATTTGTTTTATGTGTTTTGCATGCTTGTGTGTTACGTGTTACTCACTTTCTTAGAACCTTGCCATCTAGATATCATGCCTATGTGCTATGTGTGTCACGTGATTTATGTGTTTATTTGCTTTATTATACTTTATATGATTTATTAGACTGTAATAAATGCATGGCGTTACCACACTAGTCCAACGCTAGTTGTGGCTCGCTTTTTCCGATTCCACACTAGTCCAACGCTAGTTGTGACCCTCCTTTCTAATTTCTCACTAGTCTAACGCTAGTGAGAACTTATAGACATGGACTAGTCCAACGCTAGACCTTTAGGGACCATCCACGCGCTAGATCATGTTTTTGTGACAATCACTACATTTTCATGCATATTTTCTACTTTTTAGGGGTTTTTATCATTTTGCATGACATTTCCTTTATATGTATATCCCTTATCCCATATTTCCTCTATATAGATCCCTTATCCCATATTGCCCTCTATATAACCCTATGTGTGATACATGACATTAGACTTGCACTTTATTTAAGAATTAGAACTAGGCTAGTGCATTTGCATGATTAGATAAGAGAAATACCCCTCGAATATGGGATATGGATGAGTGTGGCTTTCTAACCTTAGCACGCTCGTATTCCCTCTATTAAAGGGAAAATTCAAGTCACGAATATGAGTTTCCTTCACCCATTATAATGCATTCCCTTAGGTCATGTATATTTGTAAATTATTATTTTCTTTTCTTTCTTTTCTTCGAGTCTCATCTTTTGCAAATTTCGTGACCTCTTCAAAGAGTCATTCTTGGGTATCACAATTAATGTAATTTGCACCAATTAAGTTTTGAAGAGATATTCCGACCCCTCGATATCCTCCTAGGGTTAGAGTTTTGTATCCATATAGTGACATCCAAATGTGATAAATTCTTAAGTTAAAATAAGAAAATTTTTTGACTAAATCACGCAACTAGTTTTGGTTAGGTTGAAAGGGTGTTTTGGATTTTATCCTTGCCTTCTCTTTTTTCAAATGTGACTCTGAACACTTTTCTCTGATTTTCGAAAACTTGGAGTCGTTTAAAAAGGGTTTTTCGTTACTTTTTCTCTTGATACACCTTAACTCAATACCAAGTGGCGACTCCTATTTTTCATTAAAAACCCTTTTTAAACTATTATTTTCGGGTCAAAATCGTTGCACTTTTAAATCCCATTTAGGCCCATTTTCTTTATTTATTTTCTAAAAATAAAAAACTCATTCATTTTTCACTCAAAATTAATCAAAATCCATTTTTATAAAACACCGTTATTTTTCATTTTTTAAAAATGGGGCGCGACAAGATTTCAACTAGAAACCATTCGAATTTTAGCTCAAAGTTACAGTTTCATGAAGACAGGACGGAACCAGTCTTGGTTTTTCAGCAATATTTGGAAATTCGGTAAAATTCACAGGAAGTGAACCAGCCTCTAAAATTTATAACACAAAAAGAGCTTCAAGTCAAGTTTCAAGCACAATAAGTAGAACTAAATTTGGAGGTTTAAGCAGCAAGATACAATGGTTTGAAGTTGGCTGATTTTCACAACCTGTTTAAGATTTCCAGTCACCAAGGTTCAACACAGTTTTAAAATCAGACCATATCTAACTCTACACAAGTCCAAATTGAGAATCGTTTATGACGTTAGAAACTAGATTCAAAAGGCTATAATGAATCAGAAGAAATCATTTCCAATCTCCTTTCACAAAAGGGACAAAATCGAGCCACAAGATGCAGCTTCCCAGTTTCTTTAGGACAAACAGATAAAACAGGTCAGTCCACTTTGTCGATTCGCTACGGTTTCCTCAAAACTAATTAGCAGGGAAATTTTATATCATTGGAAAGCTCTTGATGTCTAGTTTCTAATGCCACAAACGGAAGTCAATTTTGACTTTTTTACAAAGAGTTATGTTCAGACAAAGAACTAGTGGCCGGTTCGCCTGATAGCAAATTTTCAAATTTCTTCCTTTTCAAAAACCCTAGTTTTGTATAACCAATTGAAATGATTTTTGAAAGGCACTTTCCACACACATAATACCACATATATCAATCAGTTTAGTAGCCAAATAATCAACAAAAATTCGAAATCCAAGCAAGACAACAAGAACAGAAATTTCGGCCAGCACCTCTCTTGGTTTTCTTCCAACTTTCACTCCACTACCAAGCCAATCTCAAGCCATAAGTCACATAAACAACAACAATCAAGCAATAACCTCAAGTCAGCTACCTCATAGGTCACCTCAAGGCCACTAGCTTAGAATATAAAGTAAGATAAAAGTTTCCTCAAGTCCACTAGCCTAGAATCTTGATTAGGGTTTCAAACCCATGGAATCCAACCACTAAACTTTGTAAAAATTAAAAGGATAAAGAGAGATGAAGTTGTTACCTCTTAGAGCTCTTAAACCCTAGATGAAGGCAAGTCTTTCCACCACTACTTCACCAAGAAACTCCACAAGGTTGCTCCTTTCTTCTAGCTAGAGTGAAATTCCAAATGATTTGTGGGTTGGAGGATGAAAAACAAGCAAGATGGGAGCAAGGATGGAATTTTTTCTCTTCCCCTTTTCTTTCCTTCGGTTCAACTGAGAGGATGAGTGAGTGAGGGAGGGAAAGTGTTGTGAATCTTGTGGAGGAAGAATGAAGAAAAGGTAACTTTAAGTTGGTACAAAAGTCAACTCTCAACAGTAGCGAAATAGTGTATTGTACTACCACTTTCTCTCTTGTTTGTTACACTTATACACTAATCTTTCAAGGTAATTCCTCTAATACTGTAATTACTCATACTTACTAGTCTTGTATTAAATTCTCAAATCTCCAATTAGTTGTACCGGTGCGACTTTCGAAAAACTTTCGACACGAACGCGATAAATCGAAATTTAAGGGAAATTCACGCAATAATAGTATAATTAAGTAACACTAGGGCAAATTATTATAAAAATGACTAAATTAAGAATAAAAACATGAGTCCTCACACAAGCTCCATTTAGATTTCCCTACTTTTCAAAAACGAGTTTTTCAAATATAATGATATAATAATATACAAACAAAAATAACTCAAAAAAATCTCAAAAAAAGTTTTTCATATACACTGTTACAGTAAAGTTTTTCAAAAACACACCAAAAAACAACGAATCCAAATGGAACCCTAATCTATGACTAGACTAAGGGGGTGCTCTGTCACTTCTTTTGAATTTTTTTCATTGCAGGTGGGGTTCGAACTACCGACCTACAGTCCAAAGAGGGATTTAGTCCTTTTTTGATGGCTTAGTGGTTATTAATTGGAATAAATTAGTAAAAATATGAATGTACCCCACAAAAGCACACTTTATTTAAGGACAGTGGGTCACTTCCCTCAAGTATAATAAAAGATAAAATGAGATATTGTAGCAATCTCTCCTCTTGACACATGCAATATCCCTTTCACCGCATTTCTCTCATTTCTCTCCTAAGTGGCACATCTCTCATTTCTTTTTCACTCCATTTAATCCTTTTCTTTGGATTCAAAATGCTCCAAAATATCTTTGCTCCCAACAATCCACACACACGAAAACCTACCATCTCTTTCACCGCCGCCCCTTACTCCTGTCCTTTTCATCTTCTTTTTTATTCTTTTCCTTTTTTTCCACTTTTAGATTTTTTATCTCTATGTTTTTATTGCAGGATGTCAATCTTGGAAAAGCTACTTCAAGCTTTTAACGATCTTTGTGAACACAAGAAAGAAAAGAAGACAAACAAAGTTCGTTACTTTACTGCCTTTCTGCTCTCATTTTTTTTGTGTTTTCTAATTTAAGTTTTTCTTTGCTCGTGAATGACTGATTTGTAGTTTCTTCTTGGAAAAAGGTGAGTAACTTTTTTTTATCTTATGAAAATTATTTCAACCAAGGTACTATTTCCTTTGTGACTTTTGTTTGCAGCATTTTCTATTGTTCATTATTTTTAAAAAAATTTTGATTAGTTATAGCTATAATTTTTTGGTTCGTTATTTGTATGATATATGGTGATGATACATGATATTGCAGGACACAAGATGAAGGTTCCTCACTCAGTTTCCAGCTTCCAACCTTCTTTTTGAACTACAGTAAGAAACTAAATATCTATCCATCTAACTTTTGATGCATGATTTTAATTTTTTGTTTAAACCTAAACAAGCATTTTTTTATTCCATTTGAGGTATGCTTTAGGGCTATAACAATAGATGGAATATAATGTTTGTCCATCTTAAAGAAACTTCAAGCCCTCTATATCTTGAAGTTCAAATTTAACTTCTTTTTCTAAAAAATTATCAAACCTAATTTAGCCTTTCTAGGCCTAAATTTGTCCTTGCTATCCCTAAAAAAAAGTTAGAAGTCCTACTCTCCTATAAGTATTCCAGGTAATAAAACTAATAGAGTAGTTTATTGGTGATTTTGTAGGTTGTGGGTCACAAAATTTGCCACCTGGTTTCCTAATTAAGGTATCCTCTTTTATTCATGTTTTAGTTGAAGAGAAAATAGTTATGATTTACCATATGACCTGACTTTTGAGTTAAGGCATTTGGTTTAACATTCTGGATTTTTAATATTCAAATTAATGTCTTTTCTTGTTTGATTATTCTTCCTTTAGGTTTCAAACTTATATTTATGCCAACTTCATGACTTCAATTGCTTGAGATACTTATCAGTTGTTTATTTGATGCTCTGCATGCTTTTGTTCTTATGGATTTTGATTGTCTATACTAAATATGAATTTAGCTATGGTAATTGTTAATGAAGTTTGTCTATTGAGTTGATGAGCAATGTTTTCTGTGTTTGGTTTTAATTTAATTTTTCCTTCTTCAACCAAAATGGTTTTGTTGGTTTGGTAATACAGCACAAAATCAATGTTAGGTCACTTAGATATGCAGTACGCCTAGTAAATTTGATTTTCCTATTCAACTACTTAGGAACACACTTTTTATTCTTGATACACTTTGAAAACCATTATCATTTACGAGTTTGATTATCCAAATACTTATTTGTCAACCTACAATTAGTGTCAAATGCCAGTATGAAGGTGGCTTAAAACAAGAACTATGATCAAACATAATTCATGTTTGCTCAAGATTTTGATTTTTAGTCACTTCTTTTCATTAAATTTCAGATAGATAATCTTGCTATTTTTTGGTAAAATTTGATACTTTGTGCATTTACTTACAGATATATTTTGTTATGCATGTCTTTTATGTTTGACTTTAGTGTAAGAGTTCTTTGATTCTATGCCTATGTAATTCTTGGGTTGCTAATAGATTTTACATTCATATGTTCTCAACCTGTTTTAGCTATTTAACATGTCAATAAAGCATCAACTAGGAATGGTTAACCACTTCATTGGGGTTCGACAGTAATTTGTAGTCGAAAATGATGAGACTCACTTGGATTAAATAGAGATGGCCTCAATGAAAATACAATTTAGATTCTTCCACCATTTTCCAGCTGAAGTGATAGAAACCTATGCTTTCAATTATTGAAAACTTTTTTGGTTGATTGGTTCCCATACATTAATCTTTCTTTAAAGCACCTTTATTTTTTGTTGACCTTGAGTCTATCTTTCAAATTGTTTTGATTCGTTGTCTTTTTTATATGGTTTGTGATAGGCAAATTTGGTTCAATTCTAATTCTTTGTTACACGTTTCTTTCCTTTAGATATAGTTTTGAAATTTAGATAAGTATTGTTCTTCATTAAGGGGTATCATCTTTGCCCACTTTGGTACGCATTCCTCTCTCCCCTTCCTCCATCTTATATTCTCCCACTTCCCTTTCATAGTGAAAATTGATAATTTTACTATTTTGTGTTATCATATTTATAGTTTGTTTGCTCCACTCTTGTTATTATTTGGCATGTGCTTTTTCTTGGTATAATTTGTTTGTTTTTGGGTTTTTTCATTATAAACTTGCTGATTTTTTCTATTTTATGTGCATTATTTTCATCTTCATCTTCGGTTGCTGATTTTTTCTATTTTATGTGCATTATTTTTTTATTTTATTTTTTCTCGGAAGGGGCCTCTTATACGTGGCATAGGATGTTACACGTGCGGGAAATTGCTGAACAACATATAACCTTCATTGTCCATTCTGGGAGCTCCAATTTCTGGTTCAATAATTGGTTAGGATCAGGACCTCTGGCTTTGCGGTTAGGGAGTGTTTCGGATCATAAGCTGTCTGATTTTTTAATTGATGGCGGGTGGAATTTTCGGTTACTGGGTTTGTGGGTCCCTTCATCTATTATCAACGTGATCCGACTGCTCTTTCTCCCTCAAATTGAGTATGGGGTGGAAGATTTGATGATTTGGGCTCTTTCTCAATCTGGAACTTTCACACTAAGCTCAGCGTTTAACCTGGTACGATCACATATGCAAAGGTCATTTATGTTTACAAAAATTTGGCATCCACGACTTCCTCAGAAAGTGTATGTTTTTCTCCTTCGCTTGTTGCGAAATCGATTACCCCTGGACTCGACGATATGCAAACTTGGTATTCCTGGACCATCGAAGTGTTTTTGTTATGTCCAGGCAAATGTTGAGTCTTTGGACTATGTCTTTTGTAGTGGACAGGTAGCGGTATCTGTTGGAATTTCTTTGGCTCTGCTTCAGGCATGCTTAATTTAGGTGGTTCTGTGAGGACCCGGATTTTATTTTCTTATTTTTATATTATTTTAATAATTTAATTAATTATTTATTCACCCGTTTATTTCGAATAATTTATTTTATTCATTTTAAAACCCATCGTATGCAAAGATGTCTCTTTTATATTTTTAAAACGTTCCGTTTGCGAATTTAATTTTTCTACGGCTCGTTTAGCTAGAAATAGCAAATACTTGATTTCCGAGACAGTATTCGATTCGAGAGTGCAATAGTTTTGGAGATTTGAGGATTCATGTCTTATTCTTAAAATAGTTATTTTTATGATTAGTTACCCTAGTATTAGTTAGTTATATTATCGTTACAAGAATTCCTTAGAAATTGTGCGTTACCGCGCGCGAATCGGAAGTTCGTGTTTTCACGCGCGCGACTAATTGAAGGACTTTAGAAATTTATTTTAGACTACTAAAGGTGAATAATTATAGTATTAAAGGAATTACATTTGGAGGTTTAGTGCACAAGTGAAACGAACCCGATGGAAAACGGACACGAAACGCGGGTGTGCGCATACTATTCAAAGTTGACTTTTGCTCAAATTTGAACCACCAACCACCAAGCTTCTCCAAGAAGCTTTAGAAATCAGAACACTCTCTCTCCTCTCATTCTTGTTCTGCCAAAGCTTCCAAGGGAAGAAGAAGAAGAGCCTCTCTTCATTTCACTTCATTTGGGCTTCCATTTTCACTCAAATTTCTCACACAAACTCACAAACACTTGGAGATTCACTTACCCTTGGTGGAGGACCTCATTCTTGCCGTTTTTCTTAGGAGTTTTGGGACAAAAATTTCTGACTTTACACCAAGGAGTAGAAGGTAATTAACCGGTCACTTAATCTTAGTTCTAGTTGGTTAAATTTTGTTAGGAAGCTTGTAGTTTCATGGTTATTGTTGTGGTTTGAGTTTAAATGTTGGAGTGGGCTCTATGAAATTTCACAATGGATATATTGGACTGATATGGTGATTATTAGTGTTGTTGGTGTTAATTATGTGTTAAACAAGTGGATATAAGTTAGAAGAGTGAAAAGAAAACCGAAGGAAAGTTGCGTAGGAAGTGGCCGAATTCTGCCTTGTTAGTTCCGTGCACTTGGTTAGAATTTTTGATGCTCAAATGACCTTGAATCTGATGTAGATATGTTGTATTGGATGTGTGGGAAGTTTCCACCGAAAATCATTTGATTTGATTGGGTAAAAGTTGAAATTTCGAAAATTTTCAAATCTGGAAAATGGTGTCCAGGTGTTCTGGACAGGGCATCTTTGAACGATCATAACTCTCTGTCCGGATGTCGGAATTGAATACCGTCAGTGGCATTCAAAACTAGATATCTGTAGTTTTCTAACAGTATATAATTCACCTTCTAATTCGAATGGAGCCATCTGTAGTGATTGATCAATGTCAGCTGCCCTATTCTGTTAGACCAACCGAGAGGAAGTTAGGAGCTGCAACTTGTAGCTCTATTTTCTCTCATTTGTGAACTGAATTTCAAAATAATTTCTTCTGATAAAATGTAGGCTTGTGAATCTAGTTTCCAACGCCACTAACCACGCTCAATTCCAAGTTGTATTGAGTGAGATATAGCTCAATTCCCGAACTGTACTAAAGCTGAAAAACCCTAATTTATGCTAGCCGAATGGCCTAGCTTGACTCGGGACATGTTGTTTCAAATATTTGGGTGTCAAACACCTACCAAATGTATATTAGGTGTTTCCTGGACCTTAGTGTCACCAATGAACCAAAATGGAGTTGATTTCATTGGACAAAATGTTTGAAAAGGGCAAAGGAAACAAGAAGACAGACTTGTCTTCGAAATTTCTTGAACTTTGGTAGTTTTGTTAACTACCTTCCCATACGAGTTTTTACATGAAATTTGATCGAAGAGTAGCCCTCATATGGAAGTTGAATTGTACCAATTTTGGTGTCATTCTAAGACTGTTTTGATATACAAATGATAGGCCAAAATTGTTCTTCAAAATCTGGAAAATTTACCAACAGTCTTCATTTTTGGGCCAACTTTGAGCTGCTATATTTTGCCACTCAAAACTCCGAATTTAGTTCTATTTGTTGTGTTTGAAACTTTGTTTAGAACTCTAATTGTAGTATGAATTTCAGCGACTAGTTCACTTCCTGTGAATTTTGCCGAATTTCCAAAATTTGCCGAAAAACAAGACTAAAACTATCTTGTGTGCTTATAGCAGCCACTTTGGGTAGAATGTCTTCCATTTAGAATCTTTGAAAAGTGTCTTCTCGGAATTTTTAGTATTTTAAAACTAGTTTCCAACGGTATAAAGTTTTCCAATTATGGACCTCCTGAGTGCAAGATACGATTTTTCAAAAATTGTCCCTTAAAACTGAATTTTTGAACTTATTGGGAAATGAGTTTTTGGAAACTCTTCTCTATCTTTTGATATTGATTGACCATTTTAAACTTGACTTCCTGAAGGAAATTAGTTTTTTCTTGTGTTATTAAACATCACTTTTGAACCTGAAATTTTGAGTAAGCAAAGCTCTATTTCATGACATTTTCTTAGATTGTACAAGTGTACAATCTCCCTTGTTAATAAGGGATTTATAAGTAATAGTGTGTTATAGCCAATTGTTATTTGTTCAGGCGCTCAAGGGGACTTTCAAGAGGAACTCGAAACGGACGCCTAAACACTTGTTTGAGCACTTACTCCCTTACTTTAATTGGTGAGTGTCAAGTGCATGTTAAATGCTTATGTGATTAAAATGTGAATTGTACAAGTGTTATACATGATACGTAAACTTGTCGAGACGAGTGTGTACTTTATCACGCTCGTTCTCCCTTAAGTGATGCTACAATTGAATTGTACTTTGTGAATTGATATTCAAATTGTGTGAAGTGAATTGTTATGTGAATTAAGTGAAGTATTACTATTGCAAACCATATTTGTGTTTTGATGTCAAGTGGAGTGAACCTCCTCGACTTATGTGTATACTCGTTGGATTCTCTCGTCCTCTCTTTCTTTTAATTATGCGATACTTGTTATTAGAATATATATGATCAGTAATTATTCATAAACATGTCTAACTCGTAAGTTTTGAGCGGATGCAAATACCACATCAATCTGGGTGGGAGGTGCCTCTCATACCGTCTTAGTGCTACAATCGGTTCCCTGAGCGATAGTATGTACCACATCAATTTGGGTGAGAGGTACCTCTCATGTCGACTCAAAACTATAAACAAAGAATAAGTCGATTGGAGCGATGTCTCATCGACCACTGAGCGATAGTATGTACCACACCGATTCGAGTGGGAGGTACCTCTCATGTCGATTCAAAACCATAAACGTATAATCGATTCTCTGAGCGATAGCATGTACCACATTGATTCAGGTGGGAGGCACCTCTCAAGAAGCAAAAATACATGTTTACAAAATATGCATTCCAAGAATCTGAGGCTTCGGTAGAACAGCTACTTGCTACAGCACCAATCTAGAGGCAAGAACGCCAAAGCACTGATTCACTCGCTCCTACGCATTTTTATATTTACCGGAATTTCCTTATAAGTTTGAACCTTCTTAGCTGCTTGGCGCAAAGGCCTATTCATGGAAGATCTTCTGGACCCTTGAGCGTCAAATACAGGAGCAGAAATGCCTTCTTTCTCTTCATTTTTAAATGAGCTTGTGGAATTTAAACCCTCTTCCTCCATCTTATCATCTCTCAACAAACATGAAGAAATTTCTGCATCTTTCATCTCAGAAATATTGTCAGAAGGTTTTGGTTTTTCACATTTAAACCTAGCGGACTGTCTTCTTGCACAAGGCTGCAAAGCCATCATTGAAACAAGTGTTGGTCCCACTGCGCTTGATTATATAAAATGTGAAACATACAACTATAGCAAGAAACTTTAACTTGAACAGACAAACCTCTTAGTTTCAACCTCATTTCCATGCACATCATTGAATGTAGAAGTAGAAACATTTTCTTGAAGTGAATCGTGAGTTGGTTGGCATACAGAAACAGTCACATCTTCTGTGTCAAACAAACGTTCATCCGGTTTTAGTTCTTCACGCTCAAACCTAGCAGAGTCATTTTGTTCATTTCCGTTAAATTTAACGGATTCCGTTACCTTTACAATTTAGTTCAAAACATAAGGTATCGTGTTGTAGATTTTGAAACTATGAGGGGCTTTTCTGTGTATTCGACTTACCATAAGGGGTTTTTTGTTTTTTACCCTTAATTTTTCTACGACTCGTTTAGCGAGAAATAACAAATACTCGTTTTCCGAGACAGTATTCGATTCGAGAGTGTAATAGTTTTGGAGATTTGAGAACTCATGTTTTATTCTTAAAATAATTATTTTTATGATTAGTTACCTTAGTATTAGTTAGTTATATTATCGTTACAAGAATTTCTTAAAAATTGCGCGTTACCGCGCGCGAGTCAGAAGCTCGCGTTTTCAAGCGCGCGACTAATTGAAGGACTTTAGAAATTTATTTTAAACTACTAAAAATGAATAATTATAGTATTAAAGGAATTACATTTGGAGGTTTAGTGCACAAGTGAAACGAACCCGAGAGAAAACGGACACGAAACGCGCGTGTGCGCACACTATTCAAAGTTGACTTTTGCTCAAATTTGAACCACCAATCACCAAACTTCTCCAAGAAGCTTTAGAAATCAGAACACTCTCTCTCTCCTCTCATTCTTGTTCAGCCAAAGCTTCCAAGGGAAGAAGAAGAAGAGCCTCTCTTCATTTCACCTTATTTGGGCTTCTATTTTCACTCAAATTTCTCACACAAACTCACAAACACTTGGAGATTCACTTACCCTTGGTGGAGGACCTCATTCTTGCCAGTTTTTCTTAGGAGTTTTGGGACAAAAATTTCTGACTTTACACCAAGGAGTAGAAGGTAATCAACCGGTCACTTAATTTTAGTTCTAGTTGGTTAAATTTTGTTAGGAAGCTTGTAGTTTCATGGTCATTGTTGTGGTTTGAGTTTAAATGTTGAAGTGGACTCTATGAAATTTCACAATGGATATATTAGACTGATATGGTGATTATTAGTGTTGTTGCTGTTAATTATGTGTTAAACAAGTGGATATAAGTTAGAAGAGTGAAAAGAAAACCGAAGGAAAGTTGCGTAGGAAGTGGCCGAATTCTGCCCTGTTAGTTCCGTGCACTTGGTTAGAATTTTTTATGCTCAAATGACCTTGAATCTGATGTAGATATGTTGTATTGGATGTGTGGGAAGTTTCCACCGAAAATCATTTGATTTGGTTGGGTAAAAGTTGAAATTTCGAAAATTTTCAAATCTGGAAAATGGTGTCTAGGTGTTCTGGACAGGGCATCTTTGAACGATCATAACTCTCTGTCCGGATGTCGGAATTGAGTACCATCAGTGGCATTCAAAACTAGATATCTGTAGTTTTCTAACAGTATATAATTCACCTTCTAATTCGAATGGAGCCATCTGTAGTGATTGATCAATGTCAGCTGCCCTATTCTGTTAGACCAACCGAGAGGAAGTTAGGAGCTGCAACTTGTAGCTCTATTTTCTCTCATTTGTGAACTGAATTTCAAAATAATTTCTTCTGATAAAATGTAGGCTTGTGAATCTAGTTTCCAACGCCACTAACCACGCTCAATTCCAAGTTGTATTGAGTGAGATATAGCTCAATTCCCGAACTGTACTAAAGCTGAAAAACCCTAATTTATGCTAGCCGAATGGCCTAGCTTGACTCGGGACATGTTGTTTCAAATATTTGGGTGTCAAACACCTACCAAATGTATATTAGGTGTTTCCTGGACCTTAGTATCACCAATGAACCAAAATGGAGTTGATTTCATTGGACAAAATGTTTGAAAAGGGCAAAGGAAACAAGAAGACAGACTTGTCTTCGAAATTTCTTGAACTTTGGTAGTTTTGTTAACTACCTTCCCATACGAGTTTTTATGTGAAATTTGATAGAAGAGTAGCCCTCATATGAAAGTTGAATTGTACCAATTTTGGTGTTATTCTAAGACTGTTTTGATATACAAATGATAGGCCAAAGTTGTTCTTCAAAATCTGGAAAATTTACCAACAGTCTTCATTTTTGTGCCAATTTTGAGCTGCTATATTTTGGCACTCAAAACTCTGAATTTAGTTCTATTTATTGTGTTTGAAACTTTGTTTAGAACTCTCATTGTAGTACGAATTTCAAAGGCTAGTTCACTTCCTGTGAATTTTGCCGAATTTCCAAAATTTGCCGAAAAACAAGACTAAAACTGTCTTGTGTGCTTATAGCAGTCACTTTGGACTGGAATTTGAATGTCTTCCATTTAGAATCTTGGAAAAGTGTCTTCTAAGAATTTTTAGTACTTTGAAACTAGTTTCCAACGGTATAAAGTTTTCCAATTATGGACCTACTGAGTGCAAGATACGATTTTTCAAAAATTGTCTCTTAAAACTGAATTTTCGAACTTGTTGGGAAATGCGTTTTTGGAAACTCTTCCCTATCCTTTGATATTGATTGACCGTTTTAAACTTGACTTCATGAAGGAAATCAATTTTTTCTTGTGTTATTAAACACTACTTTTGAATCTGGAATTTTGAGCAAGCAAAGCTCTATTTCATGACATTTTCTTAGATTGTACAAGTGTACAATCTCCCTTGTTAATAAGGAATTTATAAGTAATAGTGTGTTATAACCAATTGTTATTTGTTCAAGCGCTCAAGGGGACCTTCAAGAGGAAATCGAAGCGGACGCCTAAACACTCGTTTGAGCACTTACTCCCTTACTTTAATTGGTGAGTGTCAAGTACATGTTAAATGCTTATGTGATTGAAATGTGAATTGTACAAGTGTTATACATGATACGTAAACTTGTCAAGACGAGTGTATACTTTATCGCGCTCGTTCTCCCTTAAGTGATGTTATAATTGAATTGTGCTATGTGAATTGATATTCGAATTGTGTGAAATGAATTGTTATGTGAATTAAGTGAAGTGTTGCTATTGCAAACCATATTTGTGTTGTGATGTCAAGTGGAGTGAATTTCCTCGACTTATGTGTATACTCGTGGGGATGCCCTCGTCCTCTCTTTCTTTTAATTATGCGATACTTGTTACTGGAATACATATGATCGGTAATTGTTCATAAACATGTCTAACTCGTAAGTCCTGAGCGGATGCATGTACCACACCAATTTGGGTGGGAAGTGCCTCTCATACCGTCTCAGTGTTACAATCGGTTCCCTGAACGATAGCATGTTCCACACCAATATGGGTGGGATGTACCTTTCATGTCGACTCAAAACTCTAAACAAATAATCGACCACTGAGTGATAATATGTACCACACCAATTTGGATGGGAGGTATCTCTCATGTCGACTCAGAACTATAAACAAAGAATAAGTCGATTGGAGCAATGTGTCATCGACCACTGAGCAATAGTATGTACCACACCGATTTGGGTGGGAGGTACCTCTCATGTTGACTCAGAACCATAAACGTAGAATCGATTCTCTGAGCGATAGCATGTACCATACCGATTTGGGTGGGAGGTACCTCTCATGTCGACTCTGAACCATAAATGGAGTATGTGAAGTTCTACGGACTTAATTACCTACCCGAGTGACCGAGTGTCATCCCGAGGAGGTATTGGATTGAATTTTGGCAAAGCAAGTGGAAATCAGCTCTTGAGTGCTCCTGTATCTTACTCAAGTGTGTTTAATTGTAAATCTTGAATTACTTGAATGTTATAGCTTTATTTCTCACTTAAATGATATTGTTATTTGAACTACGTGTTTTGTATGTTTTCTTGACCTCACGAGCATTCGCTCACCCCGTTAGATTTGTTTTCCTTAACAGGAGTTGAGATGGAAGGAATTATGGGAAAGCCTACTTGATAGTTCTTTTGATTAGAATTTTTGGTTGTACTGATTAGACGACTTTTGGAAGTTGTGCATTTTGGAAAAATTGATGTATTTTGAAAACTTATGATGTAAGACTGAACACTTGTATAAGGAAGCGGCTTTGTTTTTAGTTCATTTTTTTATTATTATTATTTGATTATTTACCTTAAGTTTGGATTGGAATTGTATCGAGATCTGGCGAGAGTTGGGCAGGCGTCCCGCCGATACCCTTGGATTCGCCCTTGGGAGAAGTGGGGGCATCACAGGTTCGGTTCGGGCATATATTGCGGGTTGGTGGTATAGCGCACGAAGGAATGTTTTCCTTGCATTTGTACATTTTATTATACCTTCTCTGATATGCTGGAATATTTGGAAGTTCAGAAATTTAGCCCGTTTCGAAGGGAAAATTCTTTCTCATGCTGCTATTTGTGAGTTTGTTTTTGAGGATGTGAAAGATCTCTTTAGGTTGCAATTCCCGGGGCACCCGTTCCTTTCCTCAACATGGATGGAGTTTTATTCTTTGCTCTCTTCTCTTCATACGACAATTTCATTTAAGATTGTAAGATGGTGTCGACCACCTTTGGGTGTATTTAAACTTAATACTAATGGCTACTCAAGAGGTAACCCAGGGAGGGCAGGTGGTGGTGGGGTTTTGCATGATGATGGAGGCAATTTCCTGCTCACTTTCTCCTCATTTTTTGGGAATGGAACCAGCATTCAAGCTGAGGCACGCGCTCTTTTCTTTGGGGTTAAGTTGTGTCTTTCTCGTGGTTATGTTAACTTGCACATTGAAGTGAATTCTTTGGTACTTGTTCACATCCTAAAACAGAGATCTAGTTGTCCATGGAGTATTCTTACAGAGGTTAAGCACTTTCTGACGTTTTCGTCTAATTTTGTTGAAATTTCTCATTGCTTTCGAGAAAGTAATCAAGTTGCTGATTGTTTATCAAATGTGGGGTGTGATCAAGGTTTCGATACAACGTATCTTCAGTTTTTGGACCTCCTTATTAGAGCTCGTGGGGCATTTCGTTTAGATAGAGTAGGCCTGCCTTCAATTAGGAAATGTAAGTGCAAATGATGTAAAGGGAATAGTACCCCCTACTTCTTTCCTAGCATTTGCTTCTTGGTGTTATTCGGAGGTAAGGTCCATGTCCCCCTTCTTTTTTATTTTGCTTTGCCAATAAAAGACCAAAAAGTTAAATTTAAAAAAAAAAACTACAATTTTTCTAAATGGTTAATTTCTAGCTTGAACTTATTCTCTCAACTAGAAATGGGTGCAATTCTTGCTTATTTCTTTCCTGTAATTTCTATTTTGTGGTTGTAACAATGAGAGAGATGACATTTGTGTCCATTTTTTTTTATAAGAATTTCAAGCTTCTAATTTACCAATGTAACAATTTAGTTGCACCAACGGAGCACTCCATTGTCTTCCTAAATGAGAAATCATTTTTTTTATTAAGATACAATAGAAATCATGTTATTTTGCTTCTTTGGAGGTTTTTTGGCTCACAAATTTATAGGCAATATAGACACGGTAGTTGTCTTTGTTTAAGCTAGAAGCATTATCCAAGTAATTTGTTTACAAGTGCTTTGGCTCATGGATTTTGGATCCTACCAATAAAGATGAGTTCTTCAGCCTAACAACAAAAAATGTCCATAAAACAATTGCTAAGTTCTCTGATACTATACAAAAAACATTCTCATAAAAAAACTGCAGTGAATAGGAGCTTGGCTTTTGAAATTACAAACCCTAAAACTATTGCACAATTTGCTGAGAAAACAGGTCATCAAATCTCTCCACTAACTGTTGAGGAGGATTCCACTAAAGATAGGAATCTAGTGCCTCCTAAATCTGCTGAGATAAGCCCTCTGAAGAGAAAGAGTGATGGCATCACATTTTAGGATCCATTAAGATTCAATCTATCATTAAAACTTAATGGATCCTAAATATGATATTATATAACTATCAAGAAATATGAATTAAGCAATCAGCATGTTACCCTATCTTTGTTTAGGACAAGATTGCATTGGAAGGTATATAGTTGCTTCTAGATTTACTTGAGAATTACATAAATGACAATTATGTTATTAAGCTATACTTATGTTAATTATGTCTTTGTCATGTGATTAGGAATGACATGTGAGCTTATTGATAATGCAGTCTTTGGACCATATAATGTGAAATTTACAATAATAGGGACATAAGTAAGAGCATTTTGGAGGGCCAAGGCTATGCCTTGCATAGCCTAATTCCCCTAGTGTGGGGAGCAAATGAATTAAAAACATGTGGGGAATGATAGCTCCCAATGTGCCGAAAGACCAATATGTCGAAAATGCACACAAATATAGTAGGATAACCAAGACAAAAGGGCAAGATGGTCCAAAAGAAAATTAGTAAGGAAAAATGAACAGCAGCAAAAGAAGTCCCCATGTAACTCTGCAACTCCAAAAAGGCCATGAAAGACAACATAACTAGTGGAATCACAATATAACTGGGAGAATCAATTGCAATCCACTATTCCTCAGCCTTGGACACCTTATGTAAAGTAAAGATAAAGATATAGGATACAAATACAAGTAATATAATTCCATTACATTTTTTTGTGTGCAAATTGGAGATAAGTAACTTTTTTTTGGGAGGTTCACATATAAATGATGAGAAAGTTTGCCCTAAGCCTCAACTACGAAAGCAGAAGCAAGAAACTCTACTAAACACAGAAATCCACAAAGAAATGCTACTTGGTTGTTGATGTTGAGTAATGGCAACGACGACATCCATTCACTTCCAGAAGTTGGTCTTTCAAAAATGCCAAGTAGAAGCCCATGAAATTAGGTGACGTAATTTATGTTTGGGGGCATTATTCTGCTTTATATCTCATTTTTCGGTACTATGGTTTTTTCGATTAGGCTTAATCCTTTTGCAGTAGGCTTTAGATGATTGATCTGAATGTCTACAAAAGCAATGCTAATACTTCTAGTGATTATTTTTTTCCTTTTTAGGCACGAGTCATTAGATTTTAGTCCTTCCCACTAATAGAGTTGCTGAATTGGGATGAAATAACTGTAGAGGTGCTAGATTTTGTCGCTTAAAATTTTATCCTCATAGGGGTTCTATTTGACGGCATAAAGAGTTCTGTGGTGTGTTAACCCTTATGCATCTCTTTTAATTGGAACATTGCTAAAGCATAATCATGTTTTCAAGTCTTTGGGGAATAGTTTCTTTGCCAACTCATAGCTTTTGTGTCAGGATTGGTGTCATGTTTCCTACTTCCTAAGGAATTTTTTTCTCTTCTGTCTTAGCTTTTTTTATATTTGGCGCTTTTTTCCGATTCTATATGAGTTTTAGGATGCTTTCCATTTGCCTTCTATGCAAGATAAACTCTCTCTTTCTTTTAAAGGTTACATACATTGATATTCTTAGTAGCAACATTCAATGGTTGTTATTCTTGCTATCCTTCAGTTGTTTACATGAGGTCAATTTTGGGCTTTTGTGAAGATCCGAAAATTATTTTTAAATTTTTCCCTGTTTTTGAAAAACTAATTTTTATTTTCTTTTAGTTTACTTTACTTGCTTATTTGCTAGTCTTAATTTGATGGTAATTTTAAAGGTTAAGTTAAGATTTTTCTGTTTTCCCTTTTATAATTTTGACGCATGTTAAGTTTCATAAAGTATTATGGTAGTTTGACCAACTAGTGAGATGTGTGTGTTATATTTGGTGAATGAGAATAAGTGTGGTACGAGAGGGAGTATGTGATTAGAAGTGTTAAGAATATATTAGAGTAGCATAAACTAGCAATTAAAGGCTAAGAAAGACAAAGAGATAGGAATGGAACTAAGAGACGACAAGTGTCAACGTAGGAAGCTTTCTTTGACTAAGACTTCCTTTAGTCTTTATCTTGCAATTGACCAAAACTTTCCTCCATTTCTCCTTCCTCATGGCCGAAATTGAGAGAGAAAAGAAGAGACAAAAAACTTCCAAATTCTATCTTGATTTCCTTGCTTGATTTGTGAAAAATCCAAACACCAACCCTAAACCACACCAATTAATCTTGAGTTGAGCTTGGAGGGAAGTTTTTGGTGGAGTTACTTGAGGAAGAAAGCCCTTGTTTTGTATTTTTCCTTGGAGGTTTGAAGGTATAAAGGTAAGGAACTTGCTTCTCTTTCTATTCTTGCAATTTATTGGGCATATGACTTGAATATGGAAGTTTTGTGACTGGTTTCATGGATTTGTGCTGTTGTTGGAATTTTTCAGCTTTTATTTATATTTTCTAGCCATGAATTGGGAGTTTCTAGCTTTGATTTGGATATGAAAGTTTGGATATGAAGATTTGTAGTTTTTGTATGAAATTTTAGCTTCAAAATAGGATATTCCAACTTTAGATGTAAAATTCCAGCCTAGGGTTTAATTTTTCCAACTTGAGTATGTGATGGATATATGCTATGTATATACTTGATTTAGTGAGTTGGTAGGTTGGTATGTATATGCTTGATTTGAGGCTATTTTGTGGTGAGAATGAAGCCTTGAAAATAGCTGGAAATTAGGGAAAAATAAGGGGAAGCGCTGTTGAAAATATTTCTTACAGAAGACTTTGAGCAGTTTTTGGAAATCTGTCATATCTTGGTGTAGAAAAATCTAAATTGAATTCTATTTTTTGCATTTGAAATTAGACTCATAGTTCTTTTAACCATGTAAAATTCCTAGTTTGGTTCACTTTCTATAAATACCAGCAAAATTTCAAAGTGGGCTGAAAATCCAAGACTGTTCTGTTTTTGCACTTAGTTGAGCAGTGAATTGAGGCTGAGATTTAACTAATTTATGGATTGAATTTTATGAAGGTGTCTTCTAGAGAGTTGCTGTCTTTTGAGTTTATTTTCTAATGGTATAAGATTTAAAATTTTTGGACTTACGAAACTCAAGTTATGACTTTTCAAAGAGCATTACAAAAGCTGGAATTTTTCTTATGAAATGACGAGCTTGAAAGGGTCTTGGAAACATTTTCTTGTTTTTAAACCTAACTTTCTCGATTACTTGCACTCCATTTCATACTTGGATCATGGATTTATTATGTTCATAAGTTAGAGATAAGTCTAAATTAGTTGGTTTTGTAGCCTAGTGTAAGAACCCTTTTTTCTTATGAGTTGTAGAGTTGATTTGGGCTATCTTGCCATGAAGTCTATGTATATAAGTTCTATTCATATAATCTCTTTGTGATTTTCACAAGTGAGGGTTGGATATTTGAAAACCCTACTTGATTGTATTTTGTATTCAACATTTGATCGCAGATTTTGAATCCGGCCAAGAAGCTAGGCCTGAAATTGGTTTTGCTAAACTCTAATCGTTGGTGAGTGTTCATTGCATATGTATGCTTTAAATGACTATGTGAAACATTTGTTTGAATGTTAAATGCTTTCCAATGATTGTTAAAAGGATTTTCAATGGGCGAGTGTGTATTTTATCGCACTCGACCCAAGCAAAAGTGAATTTTCAATGATTGAATGCTACTTGTGCATGGATGTAAATCTTTTGGCTGAACTGGACCCTTGCCCTTTGTTACCAGTCGACTCGAGCCAGAAGCGGACTCGGTCGGGCGGCTGGTGACCCTGGGACAATGTTTGGTATAGTCGAGTATTACCACTAAGTCTGGTAGAGAACTGGCCAGTGAATTCAATGCAATGAAATCAATGAATAAATGACATGAACACTGAAGGAGTTTTCACTTGCAAATGTTTTCTAATGTCGGAGGGATAAGGAAAATGGTTGGCGAATGAATGAATGAATGGCTCCAAGTGAGCACGTATCCTTTCAATTAATGAATGATTGATTCTTGAATGACTGTTTATTACTGTGCCAAGTGTGTAAAGTGCTAAGTGTAAATGTTTCCGTGTTTACCTGCTTGTTTGAGAACCTCACTGAGCTTTTAACTCATCCCATTAGTTTGTTTTCCTTACAGGGATGGAGGTTGGAGCAAATAGCTGTGAACTAGTGTATATAATCTCTTGTACTTGTACTTTTGTAGACGAGAGATATTTGGAATCTTTAGAAATGTAATCCTATGTTTTACTTTTGGATTGTAAATTAAGTTTAAATTGTTGGTTGGAAATGGAACTTTTATGTTAATTTCGAGGCTTGAAAGGCTATATCAAGAATGTTAGTGAGTGAGTCCTGGCAAGAGTTGGGTAGGCGGTCTGCCAAACCCTTGGGTACACCCTAAGGGGAGGTGGGGTCGTCACAGCTTTCATACGCATAGCATTGGTGACAAACAAGATTTCTTTTTAAATCTGAAGCTTTTAATTGGATGTTCTACTAGACCTTAAATATGTTCATTGCACACAAGATCAGTGGCGCTAAAAAGCTCATCTCCAAAACCATTTTGAGATTAAAGTTCAACTCAATTGCATCGGCTTGTTTACTTCTTTGCATTAGATGTTACAGAATGGCCATGTTTTACATGTTTAACAAGTATCTTGATACTCATTGAATGATGGTTATGATTTTATATTTTCTCATTTCTCTAGTAACTTTATGCAGGATGCCTTAGTTGCTAGTACTTCAACTTCTGGGGGTGATGAAAGCTCTTGCTAATCACCTTTTGCTATCACCGTCACATAGACTCTGGTCCTAGGCTTCTGTACAATGCTCTTGGCTTCTGAAAATGGGCTTGCATTGGACCTTACTTAGTGGGCGTTGGGCCAGCTAGATTGTAACAAAATATCTATAATTTTAAGAGAATTTTGACAAATTGTTTCATTGCTTATTAACTAGACCTCAAACAAATGAGCAGCTGAACAAAATTGTCATAATGCTTTTATGTTTACCTATTTTTCTTCACAACCAGGCCCGTTAAACACCCACCATGAAAGGTAGATACAACCTTCTTTTGTTTCACTGCTTATTAAGTATGTCCTCAACCAAATATTAAAGGTGTTCGGTAAGATTTACGAGATATTACATTGACTTATTTATAGGTTTGGAGATGTCATAAGCAACAATGGTTGGTGATTAAATAACTGGTTGAAATGCATCTAGTTTTTATTTATCTGTGCCATGACTTTTGTAAAGTACAGTTTGCATTCAATGCCTCGAACTTATTGTCTCACTTTCTTTCCTCATTTTCCCGCCTCGATATGTGACGCTCCCACTTCTCCCTAAGGCAAACCAAAGGGTATCCGCGGGACGCCTACCCAACTCTCGCCAGGACTCAAGTCAATTCGATTCAAGTTTAACGATAACAACCATTAATACAAGTCTAATAAAGAAAAGTCGCTTCCATAACCGAATATCCAGTCTTATACCACGAGTACAAAATACATCAATTTTTCAAAAGATATACAACTGCCCACAAGATGTCCATTCAATTACAATCGAATGCCTATTACAAAGTTCATCCCAAAGATTCCTCCGAGTTTCACTTCAGTTCCATTCCAGTTAAGGAAAACAAATTTACGGAGTGAGCAATTGCTCGTGAGACCAAGAAACATACATGCAAGCACGTTGTCCAAGTAACAATCCCATATGCAATTAGAATATACAATTAGAACAGTAATATTCAAGTAAATAACAATTCGAGCGAGAAAATGTAAACAGAAACAATTCATGGTTATAAGAGCTTTCAAGAGTTATTTTCCACTTGCACGATTCAGAACCTCCACGAATTAATACTCCGTCAATCGGGTAGGTTTAGTCCGTAGAACTTCACTTATCGTGTCCCCAATCACCGTTACATACCCCTGTACCGGGCCTGCCTGTCATTTGTTTTGGACGATACTGCTCGAGTATGCCAAGCAAGATCTCTCCAATAGATCAAGTTTATTTTTGTGTTTTCCATGGCTCCCCAAGCTTCTTGACCAAGCCCATGTTGGCTCGATTCGCAAGGTCGGCCGATGAGATTTGGGCGTCCCCCATTAGTGTCATTAGGAGTCGAGGAGTTTCACTCTACTCGACTTATGCAGTCATAGCATATCATTTTATTTCATTCAATCATTCAATACGTTTCAATCATTCATTGCATTTCAATCAATTCAATCATTTTCAATCAATTCAATCATGATTCATTTAAATGAGAACGAGTGCGATAAAGTACACACTCGACTCAGCAGTTATAGTCATTCTATACATAACTTACAAATTCACATGATTTCAACTAGACATGCACTTGACACTCACCTAGACAAAAGGAGTGTATGTAGCACAATTCGAGTACTTAGGTGTCCGTTGTGAGGTCCTCTTGAAGGTCCCTTTGCATGTCTGAGCAAACAATAGGTATCTATTACATACTATCATTTAGAATTCCCCATTTATCAAGAAAGAGATTGTACACTTGTACAATCTAAGCAAATATCATGAAAATGAGCCTTAATTGCTCAAAATTCGAGATTCGAAAGTAGTGTTTAATAACACAAGGAAAAACTGATTTCCTTCATGAAAACAAGTTCAAAATGGTCAAGTAGTAGTGAAGGATAGGGAACAGTCTCAAAAACTCAATTCTCGTCAAGTTTGAAAATTTTCAGGTTTGCGGTACATTTATAGAAAAATCTTATCTCACTCTTCGTAGGTCCAAAATTGGAAAACTTGGTACCGTTGGAAACTACTTCCAAAGTACTAAAAGTTCCTAGAAGACACGTTTCCATGATTCAAAACGGAAGACACTCAAATTTTGGCTTCAAGTTGCTGATTTGGACTCTCAAGACAGATTTGAGGTTGGTTTTTAGCCAACTTTGGAAATTCGGCAAAATTCACAGAATACGAACTAGCCTCTCAAATTTGAAACTCAGTAATTTTAAAACAAAACAAACAGAACAAGGATCAGAGTTTTGAGCGCCAAGATATAGCAGCTCTAAGTTGGTTCAAAATGAAGACCATTGGGCAATTTTCCAGATTTGAAGCATAGACTTTAGGATTCTAGTTGGGCATCAAAATAGACTTGGAATGGCACCAAATTTGGTATCATTACACTACCATATAAGGGATATTCCTCTGTCAAATTTCACACAAAACTTCGTATGGGAAGTCAGTTAACAAGATCACTAAAGTTCCAAGGATTTCCAAGGCAATTCTGCCTTAGGCTTCCATTTTTTTCCTTTTTTTCAAACCTTTGGCCAAAGGAAACATCTCAAACATAGTTCATTTATGAAGGAAAGGTCCAAGAAACATCCAATTTATATTTGGTAGGTGATTAACACCAAAATTTTCAAAATAACAAGTCCCAATTCGAAATAAGTCATTGGCTAGCCCAAAATTAGGGTTTTCTTTCTCTGGTGCAGGTCTGTAATTAGGCCATAACTCACTCAATTCAACTTGGAATTAAGCATGGTTGGTGGCGTTGGAAACTACATTCATAGGGATACAATTCATCAAAAGAAATCGTTTTGAAATTTTGTCCATAGCTAGCTCCAATTCAAGCAACAAGTTTCCGCACCTCATTGACTCTCTAGCAGAGCAACGAAACAGGACAGATAACTTTTAAGAATTGGTACAGTTCACTCAGGTTGAATCAGGGGATGCATTTTATACCGTTAGAAAACCGAAAGTGTCTAGTTTCAAATGCCACAAACGGTACTCGATTTCAACATCGGAGCAAAGAGTTATGATCATTTAAAGTTCACTGCCAGAGTACCTCTGTACACGTTTTCCAGATTTAAACATATTTCGAAAATGCAACTTTTACCCAACCAAATCAAGTGCTTTTTGATGGAAACTTTCCACACAACCTATACAACACATCTACATCAAAATCAAGGCAATTTAACCAAAAAAATTTGAAACCAAAGCCTCTGCACAAACAGGGTAGATTCTGCCCCTTTCTCTTTCAAGTTTCCTTTGATATTCTTTCCACTTTTTCAACTTATATCCACTAGTTTAGCACTTAAGCAACATAAATAACATCTAAAATCAACATATCAGCCCATCAAGTCCAATGTGGGATTTCATAGAGCCAACTCACATGATTTTCAACCAAACAAAGTTACTCATATGAAGCTACAAGCTTCCAAGTCCAATATAACTCTCAAGAATCAAATTACAAGGGTTAGATGATTTGCTACCTTCTTAGATGTTGAAGACCAGATTTTCGGCCACTAGAAAGCTCCAAGAAACCGTGGAAATGATGCTCTTCTCCTTGCCTAAGTGAAGCTCCAAGTGGTTTTGAGTTTGTGTAGCAAATTTGAGGTGAAATGGATGGATGATTTGAGTGAGATGATGAAGGAATTTTGTCCTCCTTCTTCCTTGAAGGTTTTGGCTGGCTTAGGAGAGAAAAGAGAGAGAAATGGCTGATGCAAAGCCTCTTGGAGAAGCTTGGCAGGTAGAGCTTCAAGTGTACAAAAGTCAACTCTCCAATAGTGCGCGTTTCGTGCCCGATTCCTCTCGGGTTTATTTCACTTGTGCACTAAACCTTTAATGCACTTCTTTTAGCACTATTATTATCCACTCTTAGTAGTCTAACAATAACTTCTAAAATCCTCCAATTAGTCGAGCGCAAAAACGCGAACTTTCGACTTATGCGCGATAAAGTGCAATTTCTAAAAAATTCTTGTAACGATAGTATAACTAACTAATACTAAGGTAATTAATCATAAAAATAGTTATTTTAGAAATAAAATTATGAGTACTCACACATATTGATTCCTCAACCTCAAATTTGCCGCGCGGTGCGATTTTCGAAAACTTTTGGCACGAACACGGTATAAGTTTAATTAGAACTCATTCACCTCTAATTCCTCAATTAACTTTTCTTAATCTACTATTGATCATTCTTAATTCTCCAAGAAAATTGCACTCTCGGATAGAATATCACCTCGAAACACGTGTACTCATTATTCCTCACTTAAACGAACCTCCGAAAAATTAAATTTGCTAACGAGACGTTTTAAAAAAACATAAGGAAGACATTGTTCCATACAAATGGACTTAAAATGGTTGAAATAAATTATTTGGAAGAAACGGGTGAATAAATATTTACATAAACCAATAACATTCGATAAAAATAAGAAAATTTTTGGGTCCTCACATGATATATGATACTCTAAGTGGCTTACTACAATAAAAAGAAATAGGAAGCACATGGGGTTCCATACAATTCTTAAATGTAGAAATGACAGCTATGAACTTACAAAACATTGAAATTGGATTAAAAATAAAAAATTGAAAAATTAAAATTATGAAAATGTTAAAAATGTTCAAAGGAAATAGCACAAGAAGCATTAGAAATTTCTGTTAGTCATTCATTCCAAAATTGTTGCATGTTTTTCGTTAGAAAGGACATGAAACGAGAATCTTCGTCATAATCATCCTTCATTCAACACAAATAGAATAATTAGGTAGTCAGATAAGAAAGGACGGAAAGATAAGAGAGTGCCATAAGTAAGAAAAACTATATCATGAAAAACTTGGTTATCATCTGATGCTAAGGAGGGCATAGGAACAAAATTATAGAGCTGAATTTGTCCTAGACTTTTGTACAATACTCTTGCCTTCTGAAAATGGGCCTGCATTAGACCTTTCTTAGCGGGCATTGGACCAACTAAGTTGTGACAGAATATCTATAATCTTAGGAGAATTTTGACAATTTTTTTCATTGCTTATTAACTGCACCTCAAGCAAATTAACAGTTGAACAAAATTGTCATAATACTCTTATGTTTACCTATTTTTTTTCTTTACAACTAGGCCATTAAACACCCACCATGAAAGGTAGATGTAGGCCCCCTTTTGTTTCATTGCTTATTATGTCCTCAAACAAATAAAGGTGTTCAGTAAGATTTTCAAGATATTACATTGACTTATTTATAGGTTTGGAGATGTCATATGCATCAATAATTGGTGATTAAATAACCGTTTGAAATGCATCCATTTTTTATTTATCTATGCCATGACTTTTATAAAGTACAGTTTGCATTCAATGCCTCAAACTTATTGCCTCGTTTTCTTCCCTCATTTTCTCGACCCCTATATCCACACTTTTTCTCGTTACTTTCTTTCCTCATTTTCCCTGCCTCAATATACTCACTCTTTTTCTCGTTACTTTCTTTCCTTGTTTTTCCCACCCCAATATCCTTACTTTCTCTTGTTACTTTCTTTCCTCGTTTTCCCCGCCCTCGATATCCTCATTTCTTTCTTGTTACTTTCTTTTTGTTGTTACTTTCTTTCCTCGCTTCCCTCGCCTGGTATCCTCACTTTCGTTATCGTTACTATTTTTCCTTGTTTTTCCCACTCCTGATATCCTTTCGTTCTCATTCTCCCTATTGTGATATCCCATCTTTTGAATCTCATTTTTCTTCTTCAAAGGCCATTCCTTGCCATAAAATGGGGGAAAAGATATAATTGCCAAACTTGAACCTACCAATTGAGCACTCTTCTTCATCAAAATCACCATTCAGCTTCATAATTATGTTCCTATGCTCTCTTTATCATCGGATGATAATCAGTTTTTTCATGATATAGTTTTTCTTATTTACAGCACTCTTTTACCTTTCTATCCTTTCTTATCTGACTATCTAATTATTCTGCTTATGTTGAATGAGGATTCTAGTTTCAAGTCTTTTCTAAGGGAAAACATGCAACAATTTTGGAGTGAACGATTGGCAGAAATTTCTAATGCTTCTGGTGCTATTTTCTTCGAACACTTCCTAATATTTTAATAATTTTAATTTTCCAATTTTTGGGTTTTAATCCAACTGCAATGTTTTGTAAGTTGATAGATGTCATTTGTAAGCATTTAAGAAGTGTATGGGACCCTGTGTGTTTCCTATTTCTTTTTATTGCAATAAGCCACGAATAGTATTAGAAACATTGGCTAATCATTCATTCTTCATTGTTATGCATAGTGAGGGCAATCAATGTGAAGACCAATTGGAAAGAAGTTGAAAAATTTTTTTGGATCATATGTTGGACAATCTAGTAGTTATGCTCAAGAAAGAGCCATAAATTTTAGTTTTGGTTTTAACTTTTCCTTGAAAATTGTGTGTCAACTAACAGGCTGGTCTCGAGACGTAATATTATAGAAGGAGAGTTGACTATACGAAAAATTGAAAGTTTAATCTGTTGAAGTATGTATTGATGAATTAAGATCTATTATTCCAGCTACTTAATTTATTTCCATAGCAAGACACACTAATGATGAAAACAATCATCCTTTTGTGATTTTTTCCAATAGAGGAAGCTAAATAGCTATTGACAGGGACGTCTTGCAAAAAAGGAATTTGTACTTGGATGAATTGAGGAGGAACGAGAACATTTTAATTTTCTTGTTTGTTGTGGATTTGCTGTTTTGGTATATTCTTGTTGGGGTGTAATATGAATTCTGTAAGATCTTTTTGGCGGGTCAAATATATGATAAGCCTAGAGATTCACAAGGTGAATGGCATGCCTAAATATAAACCCACACAAGACCAAATGATTTCATAGATGGTTTTGGTAGAAAGTAAGGGTTTTATTCCTTACAATTGCTGAAAACTGATGAAATCAGCTTCTTTTGCGTTTCCATTATAGGTCCTATGCTGCCACATAGACGAATCTCGAGTCCTCAATGTTTTATTCTTAAATATTCTAAACCACACCATGGCATTTTGTAGACCCTAGGAGACAACTCTTGCTGCGTCTTGCACGAGTTAAAAGGATGATGAAGTCAGTTAAAAAAGTTGAGTTCGGTGAGAGTGAGATTTTGACTATAATCAAACCATATCCATGTTTATTTCTTCTTGCTACATGTTAGATCTAAATAACTCTTGTGTGAAAGCAAATGTCCTAATTTTTGTGAATTAGATGTTTTTTATTGTGTTATGGCTTTCAGACATCCTTTTACTTTGCTATGATACGTTACATTAACCTAGTGCCATCTTTTAATTTATTCATCTAATTTAGAAATAAAATTGTGCTAGCCTTAACGTAACTTTTGCTAGTTTCTCATCTTAATTTTTGGCAGAGGTTTAGTGGAGAAGCTCCAATTTTGCTTGCAAAATCAATGGACGTTTTTGTCATGGAGCTAACTTTCCGTGTTTGGTACATGCACAAAAAGATAATCGCTGAACTCTGCATGATTGTGATATTGCAGGAGCGATAAAACATGAAGAACCTCTGGCTCTCTTACTCTTCAACGTCATTAATGTTCATGACCTCAAGGTTCTCCATATTTTATAGCTAGTTTAGAGCCATACATCAGCCAAGTTTTACATGATTTGACATATTTGGTCATACTGTCTTTTGTTTTTTTCCAACTTGTAATGTGCTACCCTTGTATTTAATTTTGGAAAAATAATTTCTTGACATATCTAAACTTGAGGATTGTAGTATATTGAACAATTGATTTTTGTAAATTTACATTGCCATTGCATAGTTCATCTGGATGTTGTTCCTAATAGGAAAGAGTGTGAGGACTCGCAAATTTTCTTATTTTGAACTCCAAATTTTAGCTTATTTAATTATTTATTTGGCCAAATATTCCGAAAATTAATTTCTAGCCCTTTTATACCTAAATACATTGAACTATGGCTTACTTATATTTTTAAAGTGATTCGTTTCAAAATTTAATTTTTGAAAACTCGTTAAGTGTGAATAGTGACTGCACGTTTGGGAATAATAATCGATTCGAGAGTACAATGAGTTTGGACAATTGGAGACTTGTACATTTTCCCTAAAGTAATTAATTTTAAGTTTAAATACCCAAGTGATAGTTCGTTGTACTATCGTTATAAGAATTTCTTAGAGATTTCACCTTATCGCGCGCAAATCGGAAGTTCAAGTTTTCGGGCGCGCGACTAATTGGAGGACTTTAGAAATTATTTCTAGACTATTAAGAGTGGATAATATTAGTATGAATATAAGTGCATTAAAAGGTTTAGTGCACAAAGTGAAACGAACTCGAGAGAAATCGAGCACTAAACGCGCGCGTGCGCGCGCAAGAGAAAGTTGACTTTTGGAGCAATTTTTGTCCACAAATTTATAAGCTTCACAAGGAAGCTTCTTCATCAGCCACGGTACTTCCCTTTTTGCACAAGAACAGCCGGCCAAGAGAAAGAAAGAAACTCTCCAAGCTCTCCAAAATTTTCACTCCATTCCTTCACTAAAACTTCACCAAATCACTCCAAAATTTAACCACACCTAGCTCATCACTTGGAGACCACATCAAGCTAAGAAAGGAGCTCATTTTCCACAGTTTTGCTGAGCTTCAAGTGACCAAAAAAATTCTGCTTGAACCATCAAGGAAGGTATATAGCGATCAACCTTACAAATCTTGACTTGTGGTAGTAGTATTGCACGTATATGCTTGTAAGATCATGTGGGTAGCTTTATTTATGGTGAAATTGTTGTGTGGGCTCTATGAATTCCCACTTTGGCTTGATGGACTGATTTGTTGAGTTTTAATGTTGTTCATGATGGATTTGTGGTTAAATTAGTAGAACTAAGTGAGTTTACGAAGGAAAGTTTGAAGGGAGCGAAAGGGAGAAAATTTCCGATTCTGCCCTCATGATGATCGTGACCTCTAAGTCAAAATTTTGTGGACCTAATGGCTTAATTATGATGTCTATATGTTGTATGAGATGTGTAGAAAGTTTTGTTGAAAAATTCCATGAATTGGTTGGCCAAAAGTTAAAATTTCGTAAGATGATGAACCTGGAAAATTCTCACATCACTGCCCAGGCAGTGTTCTTGTTTCGGCCATATCTTTTTGCTCCGATGTCAAAATCGAGTACCGTTTGTGGCACTGGAAACTAGACATTCCTAGCTTTCTAACAGTATAAAATGTAGGTTCTAATTCGACCTGAGTGATCTGTACCAAGCTTGTAAAGTCGACTGCTCTGTTCCACGTTTTCACAGGGAACTCTGTTTTGTGCAGCGACTTGGTGTCCAAAAATGACCTAGTTGTGGACTGATTGTGAAACGATTTCTTCTAAGACATTGTAGCTTTATGAATCTATTTTTCAACGCCACTGACAATGCTCAATTCCGAGTTGAATTCAGTGAGTTGTGGCTGAAATCCGAAACTGACTCAGAGGTAGAAAACCCTCTTTTGACTAGTTAATACTTTAGCTTTGATTTGGGACTTGCTATTTCGAAATTCTTGGTGTTAATCACCTACCAAATTGCACCTTGGATGTTTCTTAGACCTTTTCTTCATAAATGAATGATGTTTGAGAATTTCCATTGGCCAAATGTTTGGAAAAGAGAAAAATACAAGTGCAAGGCAGATTGCCTTAGGAATTTTGCAGACTTTATCAGCTTTGTTCACTAGCTTCCCAAATGAATTTTTCTATGAAATTTGATAGAGGGATAGACCTCATATGGTAGTATACTACTGCCAAATTTGGTGTCATTTCAAATCCGTTTCGATGTCCAACTAGAGTTGCAAAGTTCCAGCTTTAAATCTGGAAATTTGCCCAGTGAGCTTCGTTTTTGCACCAACTTTGAGCTACTATATCTTGGTACTCAAAACTCCGATTCTTGTTCCGTTTATTGGATTTTAAACCTTGTTTGAAACTCTAATTGAGTTCCAAATTTCAGAGGTTAGATCAAATTTTGTGAATTTTACCAAATTTCCAAAGTTGGCGAAAAACCAACCTCAAAACTGCCTTACGAGCTTAGAACAGCAATTTTGAGCTAATTTTTGAATATCTTCTGTCATGAATCATAGAAAGGTGTCTTCTAGGAATTTTTAGTACTATGGAAGAAGTTTCCCAAGGTACCAAGTTTTCCAATTTTGGACCTACGGAGAGTGAGTTATGATTTTTCCAAGAATACCCCTCAAATCTGAAATTTTTGAAACTAAAAGAAATGGAGTTTTTAAATTCTCCTTTTCTTCTCGATACCACTTGAACGTTTTATACCTGATTTCAAAGGTGAAAACCGGATTTCTCCTGTGCCTCAAAACACCACCTTTGAGCCTTGATTTACGTATAAATCGGGCTCATTTTCACGAGAATTTTCTTAGATTGTGCAAGTGTACAATCTTCCTCGATAATTAGGATTTCAAGTGATAAATTATTATTTAATTGTTCAGGCACCCACGAGGACCTTCAAGAGGACCCTACGGTGAACGCTTAAACTTCTAAGTGACGATTCTCCTTGCATTACTTGGTGAGTGTCAAGTGCATGTTTACTTGAACTCCTGTGAATTTGATACATGCTTTATTTGATACTCTTGACTTAAGATTTGAAAAATGGAGTCGAGTGTGTACTTTATCGCACTCGTTCTCATTTGAAATAAATGACTCACGTTTGAAATACGTGAAATTTGCCAAATGCTTGGAAATGTTAAATGCTTGAAATTATCAAATGCCTGAATAACATGAATTTGTATGCTACGGCTGCATACGTCGTTGGAGTGAATCTCCTCGACACTCAAATGTTACATGGGGGACGCCCAAACTCATCGGCCGACCTTGGGACTCGAGCCAGCAAGGGCTTGGTCGGGAACCTCGGTGAGCCATGAGAATCACATGATAAGCTTGACCTATTGGAGAGGTCTCGCTTGGCATACTCGTAGAGTATCGCCCTACAAATGTCGTTCGGGCCCGGTGCAGTGTATGGTGGATGGATGAGAAGTAAGTGGAGATCTACGGATTTGAAATACCGACCCGGTTGACGGAGAGTCATCGCGGGAAGGTACACGAATGACCTTGGCGAAGCAAGTGGAAATAGCTCCTGAGAGCTCCTATATCCTTTTGCTCGAATTGCTAAGTTCTTGTATATTACTGCTTTATTCATTTAATTGGGTTTGTTACTTGGACTATGTGCTTGCATGTGTGTTCCTTGGCCTCACGAGCGTTTTGCTCACCCTCTAGATTTGTTTTCCTTAACAGGAATGGATCGAAGTGAACTTGAGGAAAAACCCCCCTTTTGGTTGTACTTTTGTATCAGGGTTTTGAATATACTTGGTTGGATTCAGGAATTTTGTATATATTGGGTTTGGATGTAACTTTTGGAAATCGAATGTAAGATTTGGATGAATGATATATTTTGTACTCATGGTGTACTATTGGATATTGGCTATTTATAGTTAAGTTGAATGGTTTGGTTTGAGTCCTGGCGAGAGTTGGGCAGGCGCCCCGCGAATACCCTCTGGTTCGCCTTAGGGAGAAGTGGGGGCATCACAAAGAGATTAGCCATATTACTCAAACCTATACAAATTCCTGCCAATAGGGAATGAAGGATGTACAAATTGCTCTACCTTTTGTGATATGTTGCTTTATAATCTAAAGTGGAAACTGTGAGGCACAAAAGAAATGAATTTGTAGATTTCAAAGGTGCAAAATGTTATGTATTTGTACAAGAGATTTATTGACGTTGATCAACAAAAACTACATCATTTAGATGTACTTGTTAAGAACTATGAAAAGTAGGTTACAAAGAATTGTGTGCACAAAATCCAAACTTATTTATTTTGAAATTAGGAGTTGCAGACACCATTTGGCTAGAAAATATAGGCTTACGTTCAGGTAAGTTACTGTAGTAGTAAGCAAGATGATATTATTATCTCAAATCATGCTAGTGACTCACACTTGGACAATAAAACTTTGTTGTTAATGGCTATGCATCATTTGTCCTAATTAGAACAATTTTACTGGAAAATGGTCTCTGCTATAGCTTTTTCATCTGGACATTGGTGTTCGATAGCACCTATTAGCTGATCTAAGCTCATTCTGGACTTGATTGTATCCTTCAACTTCAAATTTTCATTGTTACTTTGCTGTCAAAAAATCTGAAAGATCCTAAAGGAACTGAATTTCCTTTTGTTTATCAGTTGTAGTTGTAGAACATAAATGTAGTGATTGATTTAATCCTAATTCTAAAACAATTATCATTCTCTCTATTCCCTCTATAGTCTATCATCTCTATAGAAGCTGTCCTGATAATATTATTTGTTGAATTTAGTTGTCTTTTGGATTATAAAGCACTTACATAATCCTAATAATACTCCTAACAGGAAGAAGCAGACCATCCTAAAGAAACTAAATCTCAAGTTGCCGGACCTAGCCATCTTCATGATCTGAACCCAGTAATTGATAGTGGTTGAAATCTCTGTCCTACTTTGTGTAGAAAGTATCTCACGTTCTTATGTTGCATTGTTTATGTTCACAAGGCACAAGATATTAGGTAGCAAATTCTTTCATGGATGAGCTTAATTTTTGTATAATTTAACAGCTTAATTTTTGTATAATTTAACAGCACTATGTGGAAAATCTAGAATTTTTTGGGTTGTTTCCAATCTCAATGTCATCTGTGCAATCAAACCACTCTCCTGGTTCTAAGTTGAGATAGATACTTCATAAATGATAAATTCTATTTATGATATCTAGGACCTCTAGTGGTCAACCTGGTTTTGATGTGAGACAATTACCTTATGGTCGATTCACATGTTTACATTCATCTAACGTGTTAATATTTCGCATTCTGCCCTTGGAAAACTTTTGTATTTTATGGTCTTCATAAGTGGCAACTACATCGTTGATATCATCTCTGCCATCAAACTATTGCCCCTGGTTCTGAGGTGAGATAAATAGTTCGTGCACATTTTCATGGTCATACAAGACATTTGATATATCACATGCTGCTATTAGCTGAAACTTAGTTGTTTGTGTCCTTCACCAGGCCTTCTATGATGGAAACCTAGATTTTGCTGAATTTCCTTCTTCATCATCATTTATGCCATCTGACCATACTCCTAGTTCTGAGGTGAGACAAATGTGTTATGGATAAACTTTGCAGGGGCAACTTGTTTCTTTCATTACAATAACGAATTAATGGAGAAACAAATGTAGAAAAGTTACCCAACATAGAGATTTTGTTTTCTCATGCTTGCAAAAATTGAAATGCTTTTGATTGTTTGGAGCATTACTTGATGTCACTCTTTTTGCTTCTTTTAATGTTGGAGATTGATAATAAGTGATAATAAGTGTTTGGAATATGGATTGGAGAAGCTAATAGATAGTTTCTTGTCAAACCTTTCTCTGCCCTCATATGCTTTCATAGTTAATTCTTGCACTTTCTTTTTACGTTTTTCCCTAGAAGCTAAACTTTGTGGGCTTGATTAACCTAGGTGTAGCTAACAAGCTGGAACTTTGCAAGTTCTTATTTTCATGCTTTATTTTCTTTTCTATTTTTTGAATGTGTAGTAAAATGTGTTAGGAATAAACTTTACAAGGGCAACTTGTTTCTTTCATTAGAATAATGCATTAACAAAGAAACAAATGCAAAAAAGTTACACAATACAGATTTTGTTTTCTCATGCCTGCAAAAGTTGAAATGCTTTTGTTTGTTTGGAGCACTACTTGATGTCACTCCTTTTGCTTCTTTTAATGTTGAAGATTGATAATAAGTGATAATAAGTGTTTGGAATTTGGATTGGAGAAACTAATAGATGGTTTCTTGTGAGACCTTTCTCTATTCTCATAGTCAATGCTTGTACTTTCTTTTTACATTTTTTCCAAGGAAAAAATTCACTTTTCGTCCCTAAATTTTGAGTTAGAGACACATTTCATCCCCAAACTTTTAGACACACCACATTTAGTACATGAATTAATTATTTTTTGCCACATTTAGTTCAAAAACGGTAAATTCCTTAATTTGGATGGCGAAAGTCATGTGTTTGGCATGTGACCATTAAGTAAAAACAATTTCTTAATCAAAATTAACGGTCACGTCAGCCTTCTCCATCCAAGTTGAATATTTTACCATTTTTGGACTAAATGTGGCCCAAAATAATTAATTTATGTACTAAATGTGGTGCGTCTGAAAGTTTGGGGATGAAATGTTTCCCTAATTCAAAGTTTAAGGACGAAAAGTGGATTTTTTCCTTTTTCCCAGAAGCTAAACTTTTTGGGCTTGATTGACCTAGGTATGGCTAACAAGCTATAACTTTGCAAGTTCTTATTTTCTTGCTTCATTTTCTTTTGAATTTTTTGAACATGCAGTAAAAATGTGTTATGGTTAAACTTTGCAAGGGCAACTTGTTTCCTTCATTAGAATAATGAATTAATGGAGAAACAAATGCAAAAAAGTTACCCAATATAGATTTTGTTTTCTCATGCCTACAAAAGTTGAAATGCTTTTGTTTGTTTGGAGCACTGCTTGATGTCACTCCTTTTGCTTCTTTTAATGTTGGAAATTGATAATAAGTGATAATAAGTGATTGGAATTTGGATTGGAGAAACTGATAGATGGTTTCTTGTCAGACCTTTCTCTACTCTCACATGCTCTTATAGTCAATGCTTATACATTCTTTTTACATTTTTTCCCAGAAGCTAAACTTTTTGGGTTTGATTGACCTAGGTGTGGCTGACAAGATGGAACTTTGCAAGTTCTTTTTTTTTTTGCTTCATTTTCTTTTCTATTTTTTGAATGTGCAGTAAAAATGATCATTTACAATCACGGAGTTAGATGCATGGGATTTGACTGCCAGTGTTCAACATCTCTTAATAAGCTTTTCCTAGTTAATATCTATGGCCTGCTTATGGATTGGACAAACCAAGTGAATTTCTTTTTTATGTTCGTTATGCCAAAGATAACCATTTGATTTCTACATTATTTATCAAATGTACTATTAACCTCAAATTGGGAAAATGTTGTGACTGTAGATGGTATTTCTTGGACTTTAAGAATTTCTTTATAATGATCAATAAAAACCTCTTTCCCTTTATTTCTCATGTTAGGCATGTTAGAAGTATCAAGATCAAGAGTATCAATACGAAAGTCATCTTTATACAACTCTTGTATTACAGTAACCTTTTTAGACTTAAAAGCTTTATCATACCATAAGTCAAGATCTTTATTATCATTAAGATTAAACACTAACTCTTCACCATTAACTCTAAACACTAATTTGCCTTCTTGAACATTAATTAATATGTCGGTCATGGTTAACAAAAGTTCTTTCTAAAATGATAGGCATATACATATCTTCCTCGTATCTAGCACAATAAAGTATACTGGTATAATACATGATTTCACCTTTATGAAGACATTCTCTATTATACCAATCGGACACTTTATAGATCTATTTGTCAATTGAAGAGTGATGTTGGTGTCTTTCAACTCCCTCAAATCAAGCCTCCAAGCAATAGAAGATGGCATCAATAATACGATTGCACCTAAATCATACAAAATATTAGAGAAATTAAGATGTCCAATGGTGCAAGGCATAGTAAAACTTTCCGGATCTTTGAGTTTTGGTAGGAGCTTATTTTGCACACGTGTGGAACATTCCTTTGTAAGTGCTATTATTTCATGATCTTCAATCTTCCTCTTTTTTGAAAAAATATCCTTCAAGAAATGAGCATAAGAAGGAATTTGTACGATAGTATCAATGAAAAAAAAGTTAATTTGAATTTGTTTAAAGATTTGAGTAACTTTTTCAAACTTCTTCTCTTTTTCGCTTTGCTTCAACCTATCGGGAAAAGGAATAGAGTAGCATTCTAAGAAGAAATATGAGAAAAGGGCATATCAACATCAATTAAAATATGATCGTTTTGGTTTTCATTTACCCCTTCATTAATTAATCCCTCATCTTTTTCCTAATAGGCTCAGCAAGGATGGGTTCCTCTAAAATTTTACCACTTCTAAGAGTGATGGCATTAACATGCTCCCTAGAGTTAAACTTAGTCTTACTAGGTAATACTCCCAGTTGTCTAAGGTTAATAGCACTTGCTATTTGACTTACATGGATCTCTAGATTCCAATGCATATTCAAAAATTGGTCAAATGTTTCATCTATTCGCTCAAATCTCTCCGTGGTGGTTTTAGCTAACTTTTCAATGGCTAATTTTCAAGTAGGTTTGATCTCAACTAATGCTTGCTTAGGTTGAAATTTCGCTGTATTAGTCGGTCTTTGTTGGTTCCTTTAGTCCCTCCACCCAAGATTGGGATGGTTCCTTCAATCTTGTTTATAAGTGTTGGAATAAGGATTGTTTTTAAAGTAGACATTTATAGTAGTTGACAAATTGAACTTGTTTAACATTAAAATAGTTAGCATCATCGTGATTTCCACCACAAATAGAACATAATGCAACATTTACATTAAAACTTGTACTTCTTCCATTTTGTCTACCAAACAAGTTACCCATATTATTCAATTGAGCACTTAGCATACTAAGGGTATCTAGTTCGTACATACCCACTGGTTTTTTATGGCTATCTCTTTCATTAGCCAATTGATAATTATTGGAGGCCATTTCTTTTATTAACCTTTGTGCATCCTCAGGTAATTTCCCCTTAAGTGCTCCTCGAGCGTCAAAATCTATGGTGATCTTGGCTAGAAAATTAAGACCATTGTAGAAAATTTGAACAATTAACCACTTTGGAAGGCCATGGTGTGGGCATCTCCTTTGAAGATCCTTGAATATTTTCTAAGTTTCGCATATCGACTCTCCTTCATGTTGATTGAAACCTATAATATCCATATAAAGTTTAGTCATTTTACTTGGTGAAAAATATTTATTTAAGAATATTTTAGACAATTCACTCCATGTAATAAAAGTATTGGGTGGATATGAATTTAGCTGTATCTTTGCTTTGTCACAAAGTGAAAAAGGAAATAACCTGAGTTTAAGTGCATTATGACTTACTCCATTTACCTTGTACCACAAAGGGTCCGTAAAGTTGGTTAGATGAGTATTTGGATCTTCCGTTGCATTTTCTCCAAATTGGCTTTGTTGGACAATTTGAATGAGATTAGGCTTGATTTCAAAATTGTTTTCATTTATGGCCGGGTTTGTTATGCTTGTTTGTGCTCCGGATTCATTCGGCAAAGCATAATCTCTCAAAATCCTTTGCCTTGATCCACCATTTGGTTTACTTTTTGTTGCTCAATGGAAGTTTCTTTCTTTTGCACTTTGATTGCATTTCACACTTTGAACATTTTGCACCTCATGTTCACTTCAAATCACTTAAAATCATCAGCAATCATCCAAATATATTCCCAATTCACTCCATTTGATTATTGAATCATTAAACCCAACAAAAACATGAAATTTTCACCACTTAAACACATGAAAATGCAATTTTTCACACTTAAACTACAAAATGCAAATTTCACTAAAAATCTAGTCATTTAGCTATTTAAATTACTAAAATACATCAAAGCTAAGCTATAAAATACACTATGCCAAATTGTGACTCCCCTACCTCTCTTTAGGGCGAACCCTAGGGTATTAGCGGGATGCCTGCCCAACTCTCGTCAGGACTCACACACTCATTCTAGCTTAATAGAGAATCACAAGTCAGCCATAGACATATGATTAAAGGAATACTTCGAATATACAAGCCAACTTCTTCTAAGGCTACTATTTACAATTACAATCGAAAAGCCCAAATATAACAAAGTTTACACTTCAAAAGTCTCCAATATCATACCAAAGACTTACTAGCTTCAACCAAAAATCACTAGTCTAGAGTTCCCAACTTCCATTTCCAAAACTTGTTAAGAAATAACAACTTAGGGTGAGCTAACGCTCAGTGAGGCCAAGAAAATCAAGCAAACAAGCAAGTAACACAAATTAAATCAAATATCACACTTAAAAGCGACTTAACATGAAATTTCATTGAAGTGCACAAATAGGAAGTAAAATACAAGTAGAAAGGATACAGGAACTCTCAGAAACTATTCTCACGTCTCGGCCGGTTCAAACCATCTTTGGTTGACCCTTCGTCAACTCAAGTAGCATCACGTCTGTAGAGCTCCACTTACTTTCTCCATCCACCATATCACCCTCTCGGATCCAGAACCAAACAAGTACGAGGTAGCAATACTATTTGAATATGCCAAGTAAGATTTCAAAAGATCAAACTATATAATTTCCCATGGTTCACCAAGCTTCTCGACCGAGCCCTTGTCGGCTGGAGTTACGAGGTTAGCCAATGGATTGGAGTATCCCCACAAGTACAATTGGTCGATGAGACAGTGTTCCAATCGACTTAGAATCGATCATAGCACACGAGTTGGGATGAGAGGCACCTCCCACCCGAATAGGGTATGGTACATACAGCTGCTCGGTACTCACGAGTTAAAAGCATGTTCAAATACAAGTGCAAGTCACGCAAATTCATATATAAGTAGCGAGTATTCAAGAGGGTGAGGACAAGGGCGATAAAGTGCACTCTCGCCTCAGCAAGTTCACAAGATTCACGTAGCACTTGTACAAATATTATTTCAATCATAGCAACATGAAACATGCACTTGACACTCACCAAAAGTCAAGGGCAAAGCAAGAGCAAAAGCAAGAGGTCAGACGAGCTCCTCGGTATCAACGTGATCACCTGAGACATGCACAATCACGGTTACTTAGGTATTCGACCAAGACTAAGAGAAAAATATGCCCTTGCTACCCACACTTAAAAGCCACAAATTCAAGTTGAATTAAAAGAGAGTTTCTCACTTAATCACTGAAATAATACTCAACGAGGATTCAAAAATGGTTTTCGAGTCAAGTCGTGGCAAGAAATTTCGATTCTAAAAGAGAAGTACCACGCTTAATTTTTGACACGAAAATCGAGGAAAGAAAAAATTGTTTTCATATTTTAAAACTTCTAATCCTATACCCAAGTTTTAGAATATAAATGAGCGTTCACGTTTTCTAAACTTATGAAGTCAAAATCCATCAAAAGCGTTACTTATTTCATAGTAAATATTGAAGTAAAAAAAATTCCAAATTTCAAATATAAATCTAATGAAGTTCCTCAAGAATTACTCTAGTTAAAACGCTTCCTTCTATGGTTCATTTTCATGGAAACCAAGAGCATAAGACTAGGAGGTGAAAATCTTATTTCGGAGCCAAAGGGAACAAACTAGTTTTGCTTGAAACTTGATTAACTTCCAAACAATCAAGCTTTCCGATTCAAGTCAAGGAAAATCTCATGTGCTTGGTGAAATCCATCTCCCAAGTATGAAATGAGGTGTAAATAATCGAGAAAGTTAGGTTTGAAACCTAGAAAATGTTTCCAAACCACTTTGGAGTTTTTGTCACTTTATAAGGAAAATTCCAGTTTTGGCAATGTTTTTTGAAAAATCATAACTTGAGTTTCATAAGTCCAAAAATTGCAAATCTTATCCGTTGTAAAATAGACTCAATGAAATAAGACTCTCTAGAAGATACTTCTATCGGATTCAAATCAAAAATCAGTCAAATTTTAGTTCCAAATTGCTTTTTCAGTAAAAACAAAAAAAACAGTCTTGAATTTCAGTGAATTTTGAAAATTTTTCAAAATTCATAAGAATCGAACTAGCCCCTGAAATTTATACCACTGAAAGAACTTCAAGTTTAGTTTCAAACGCAACAAACGGAAGTAAATTTGGATTTTTCTACACCAAGATACAATAGTTTTTTGAAAGCTGGTTTTTGAAACCTGTAACACGAGATTCCAGCTTTGGAACACCCGACGCAGTTTCTAAATCAGATCATAACTAAGGCTACACTAGTCAAAATTTAGCGTGGTTTATGTTGAAAACTAGATTCAAAGTACTAAAAATCATTAGAAGGAACTGTCTTCAAATTCATTTCGTAAGGGGAGTGAAATCGAGGTACAAAACTGCAGCTGTTCGTGTCTCATGATTAAAACAGTAAGAGAAAATAGCCAATTTTGCCGGTTTACTGCAACTCATAGAAAATGAACTAGTAGGTGCATTGTATACCGTTAGAAAGCTCTCAGAGTCTAGGTTCATATGCCACAAACGGTACTTGATTTCTACTTATGTACGAAAAATTATGTGATGTTTAGTGCACACTGGTCGGCTGCCCTAATCAGAAATTTTCAGGTTTGTTTCCTTCCTTTAAACTTGACTTTAACCCATTCAAATGAAGTGATTTTTGGAAGATAATTTACACACACATAACCCAACATGTAGAAAGCATTTTTGCATCAATATAACCACGAATTTCGAAATTAAAACAAGGGAATCATCCCAACAAAATTCGGACAGCATCCCTAGTTTCTTTCTCTCCAAATTTCCTCTCAAACTCTCAAACCAAAACCAAGTTAGAATTCACTAAAACAACAACCAATCAAACAAGAAATCCTCAAGGTCACTACCTAATAATCTTCCTCCAGGCATCTTCCTAAGAGTAAGTCAAGAAAGCAAGAATATCCTCAAGGCATGCTACCTAATGTCAAAGTTCATGGAACCCATCAACAAACCCAAGTTTATCTAGCTAAAAACTAACTAAAAGATGAAAGAAAAATGGGAGTTTTGAGAGGTTACCTTCCTCCAATTGTAGTAAGTAAAACCTCAAGAAACCAAGCACTAAACCTCCAAGAATCTTCCTCCACTAAGTCTTCTACCAAGCTTGAGAATGACCCAAAGTATGATCAAGGTTGGAGTAAGTTTAATGAGCAAATTGGAGAGGATGAAGATGAAATTTTTTTATGGCTAAAGGGGGAGAAGGGGTTTCGGTCAAGAGGGAGAAGAAGAGAGAGGGTTTTGTTTGGTTTTTGGTGATGTGAGAGGATGAAGGAAAGATGGGATATAAAGCTAATCCTTTGGTGCAAAAATCAACATTTGAATAGTTACCCATTAGTGCTCCTAATTGAGCTTAATTCAACTCACTCACTTCTAATTCTCTCAATCAACTTTTCTTAGTCTACAATTGATCATCCTTAATTCACCAAAACCATTGCACTCTTCGATCAAATATTGTCTCGAAAAATGTGCTTTCTCTAATTTTCACTAATCGAGCGACAGAAAAATTAAGTTTACGGACAAATGTGTTAAAATATAAAATAAGACAATGTACCATGCAGATGCAATTAAAATGAATGAAATAAATTAATTGGAGCAAATAAATAAATAAATAATTAGATAAGTCAGTAAAAATAAAATTAAAAAAATAATAAAAAATTCTGGTCCTCACACAAATATATACTTATCACCCTTTAAAATCTTAGGTGATATAATTACGTCATACAGACCCTAATTGACTCTTATAATTAGTTTAAGTATGTTTATCTATCTAGTGTATGATTGTATATCTCTTCTCAATTCAATACAAACTGTAAGAACGTGTCTATGGTGGCCAATTACAAACATGTAATGAAATTAAGATAGATAAATCAAGACAAAAGTCAAGAATTTAACTTGGATAAATAATCAAAACTCCTTCACAAAACCCTAAACTTAGAAAAGAATTATTTCAATGTATTTATAACCAAAACCGAGAATTTATGAAATAACATGATAAGTGCCTAATTTGTACTATATTTTGTGGCTATTTAAGGATTTTTAAGCTCTTTTTACTTGAAATCAAGAATTTAAGTTGATATTATCTTAAAAGTTTATGCTTAAGTATTGTTGATTAAGGTTGAAACTTTTGTCTTTTACTTATTTAATTTGGTTGTTTTTATAGGGAAAAGGGCAAAAGGTTCGAAAGAACTTAGTTGCCAAGTCAAGCGAAGAATATGGAAATTGTCGCCAAATGGAGGAGAAGCAGCTAGCCATGGTTCTTCAACCAGTTGCTAGGCAGAATGCATTAACTTTGGCTACAAAATTTTTAGCTTCATAACCAGCCTTGTAATCGGCCAAGCTTCCTCCAAGGGTTAGCTAGCCGAATGGTTTGACTAAGAAAATGCAACTTGCTCAACTTGCTTCTTGAAGAGATTCTCCTTTCATGTACTCCAAGGATTGACAAGAAATAATTGTGGCTTGGAGGAGAGTACGATTATTAACGAGAAGCACTTTTGTCACTTCAAATCTTCTTGATTCCATGGAAACCACAAATGTTGACTTATGAAAACTATGTTCACATTGGAAGATAGAAGAAGAATGATTGAAGAATTCTCTATAAATAGGAGTTTGTATCTTTTTATTTAGAGTTAAGCTAAGAAGGGTGAAGGCACTTCTTCACTTCAAGATGTAGTTCATAATTTTTTTAATTTAGGTAGTGTAGGATTTAGTAGTAGTTTATCCTTCATTGTATAAAGCTAAGCAAGGATGGAAAAGGCAAAGAGGGAACTCATGTGACAAGGGTTACTTTTCCTTTCCAATTTTTTTATCTTTTGTAATTGAATCTAAATTTGGTTATTATACCAGTTTGAATTTTAATAAGTGTTCCTAATGTTTATGTCTAGAATTATGGATGAACTTTCTATGATTGTTTATGATGTTTACTTGATTATTTAAAGCTATTATGTTTGGCAAATTATTTAGCACTTTTACTCCTTTAACCATGATTAACTTAGTGCCATTAATTTCAATAATCTCAAGTTGTTATATTTGCAATGAAAATTGGGATCTAAGACTAGTTCAAAAAAGTGCTAAATCTAGAGAGCACACTTATCAGAGTAGCAGTGCACCTTTGTGACTTTAGTGATTTGTTTCATGTAATTTCATAAAAAAAATGAACATATAGTTAATTTCATAATAACGAAAGTAGGCGTGATTTAGTTACAAATATAGTTGATTCACTAGGAGCGTGGGTTTCACATATATTAGAAAATTAGGCCATAACTAGTTAAAATAATAGTATTCAATTAATTGGTAATTTCACTTACAAAAGTAGTGAAGAATTTCATAACTCTAGGAGCTTTTCATTCTAATTTTTAATCTTTTAATTCATGTTTATAAGGTAGATTTAATTTCTTGCACTTGTGATAGTCTAAATAATAAAAGAGTTCGAAAATAATTGGTAGTTGGCAATCTTCCCTGTGAGATCGACACCTAATATCCCCTATACTTGATAAATAATTTGTATACTTGTAGAAAAAGGGGTGCTTAGGTTATTAAAATTTGGTGCATAGAAGAATCTCGTCAAGTTTTTGGCGTCGTAACTATAATTAAACAAAAGTCATTTTTAGATTCTAAGGAGGATAGTAAACAAAAGTGGATTAAAGCTTGAAAGAAGGAAGTTCGGTAATTGACTACAATTTTCCAAACTGTAACTATGGAAGAAATCAAAGGATGTCCGAAGGTACGTTTTTTGAAAATGGTTTAAAGAGTTTAAAGACTAAACATGATTACATAATATTGGAAGTTCAATTAAATACCATTAGGCATATATTTGAACAAAGAAGGAATGTTAATGTTTATAATTTTAATCATGTGATTTGTGACTTGTGTGAAGGTTATCATGCTGCTTATACATATGTGCAAGTACAAAATATAAATTATTATGACAAATTTGTGCATTACAGTCCTTGTTTTAAGCAAAATGATCATAATTGGGGTAATTCTTTAGCTTATAGTTGGGATAATCAATGTGCATATAATGATTCTCCATACTTATATGATTACCAACCCCAATGGGTCCAAAATAAATTAAAACCATCTTGGGAATTAGCCATTGACATGTTAGCTAATACAATTTTGTCTTGGAAGTGTGCCATAGAAGAGCAAAAGAGTGACTAGGAGATTGCAATAGAAAAATTGCTAATCAAGTAAATTTTGATATAGAAAGACTAGCTAATGTGATATCCAATCGTTTTGATAGGGTTGAGGAAAGAATAGATGAATTAGCTTCTCACTTTGGTAGAATTCAAAACCAATTGCATGTTTTGTGTGAAGTTATTTCTTATAATGATATGCAAGTTGACCCTATTGTGAACAGTGGAAATGTTGTATGTGACAGTGGATTGCAATTTGATCAAAATGATGAACTTAATTTGTATTTTAATGAGAAAATGTCAATTTCACATAATTGACTCTTGGGAACTAACTTTGAACTTTAAGAGATGAACAACAATGATTCATATTTAATCCTTCTTGAGGAGTGTTTTGAAAGAGTAGGTTCTAAAAATGTTATTTTCTAAGAAAGTTCATGGACATTCCTTTGGAGTATTGTCAAGTGGTGTTACTACAAGGTAATATCTATGAAACATTTGAAATATGTTGTCTTTTCCATCTCTCACATCATTTGAATATGTGGCTTTTGCTATCAAACTATCTTTTGTTGATCCACCATGACCTAAAATGGTGAATTATTTATTAACAAAGTCTCCTTGAAAAATGAGGTGAAATAGTCAAGTTAATGACTATAAAAAAGCGGTTGTTGGGAGGCAACCCAACGTTTTTGAGTATTTGATGTTATTTTGACTTTGTTTGGTTGTTTTCTACAGGTTTAGAACATTTTGTGTGGAGAACAATAAGGAAGACCTCAAGCTTTGCATTTGAAGAGGACAAAAGGGAAGTTCATGTTCAAATTTGCATTTTCTAGTTTTTCATATGCATTTGATTGATTGAGAATGCATTCTTTGTATGCAAATATATTTTTATAGTTTAAAGTGAGTTCTTGTCAAAGATTTGTGAAAATGGAATGTTAGCGCAAGGAAACGTTTTCAAAGGGTTGCGAAACAAGGGAGAACAACCATTTTCGTAAATCTTTTTAATGTTCAAAGGGTTGCTAAACTAGTTACCATGCAAAATTTTTCAAAAATTTGGGAGATCAAATTCTACCCAACAATCAACCAAGGAAGTTGAGCCAGTTGCTGGGCCGGTTTTGTTGAAGAATTTTTGTGAAACTTTTGTCCCTTTTACTTGTTTAGTTTGGTTGTTTTTATAGGGAAAAGGGCAAAAGGTTCAAAAGAACCTAGTCACCAAGCCAAGTGAAGAAACTGAAAATTGTTGCGAAACAGAGGAGGAGTAACTAGCCATGGTTGCTCAGGTAGTTGCTAGGCAGAATGCATTAACTTTGGCTGCAAAATTTTCAACTTCATAACTGGCCTTGTAACCAGCCAGTCTTCCTCCAAGGGTTAGCCAGCCGAAATTTTTAACTAAGAAAATGCAACTTGCTCAACTTGCTTCTTGAAGAGATTCTCATTTCATGCACTTCAAGGATTGACAAGACATAATTGTGGCTTGGAGAAGAGTACAATTATCAATAAGAAATACTTTTGTCACTTCAAATCTTCTTGATTCCATGGAAGCCACAAATGTTGACTTATGAAAGCTATGTTCATATTAAAAGATACAAGAAGACTAATTGAAGATTTCTTTATAAATAGGAAATTGTATCTTCTTATTTAGAGCTAAACTAAGAAAGGTGAAGACACTTCTTCACTTCAAAACATAGTTCATAGATTTCTTAGTTTAGATAGTATAGGACAGTTTAGATTTAGTAATAGGAGGATGAAGAAGATAAGGAAGAAACTTATGTGACAAGTGTTACTTTTCTATTCCAATTCTTTATCTTTTGTAATTGAATCTAAGTTTGGTTATTATATAAATTTGGATTTTAATATGTGTTTCTAAGGTTTATGCCTTGAATTATGGATGAACTTTCTATGATTGTTTGTGATGTTTATTTGATTATTTGATGCACATTGAGAATTGGGATTTAACAATAGTTCAAAGAAGTACTAAAGTTGGGGAGTAGAGTTGCACCTTTGTAGTTTTGGTAGCTTGTTTATGTAATTTCATGGAAGAAATGAACTTGTAGTCAATTTCATAACCATGAGAGTAGGCATAGTTTAGTTACAAACATAATTGATTCACTAAGACAGTGGGTTTCATATATATTAGGAAATTATAACATAATTAGTCAAGATAATAACATTCAATTAATCGATAATTTCACTTATAAGAGTAGTAAAGAATTTCATAACTTCAGGAGCTTTTTATTGTTATTTTAAATTGCTTTTATTTCATGTTTATAGGGTAGATTTAATTTCTTGCACTTGTGATAATTTAAATAATAAAGGAGTTCAAAAACTACTAGTAATTGGCAATCTTTCTTGTGGGATCGACACCTAATATCCCCTATGCTCGATAAACGATTTGTATACTTGCAAAAAATGAGATATTTAGGTTATTAAAATTTGGTGTATGGTAGAATTTCGTCACAACAACAACAGTAGTAGAAAATAAGTAAAAAAAATTCTCAGTTGTCCGGTTTCCAATCCCTATATTAGTTACTCCTTGATTTTTCCACCTCTTCTTCTTGATATTTCAAGAAAGATACGTGAAAACAATAAACTAAAACATAACCTATTATTTTCTCCCCTAAATATGATCTAAAGAACCCTAATTTATAACTAATAAAAATTATAAGTGAATCCCAGTTGGAATAGGCTTCTTGTAGCTAAAGAAAGACGTGCGCGATGGGAATTCGACAATGACCGACGCGATGATGGGCTTGAAGACTGGCACTGCTCTTTTTTTTTCGGCCTAACCCCATACACGGGGAGGGACGCCACCCCCATATTTTATTGAAAACCACAAATTACATGAAAGGAGTGGAACATAGACCCAAACCTCCAGTAGGTACATGAAGCTAAAGATGATAAAAAACTATTGCCGAAAACTTTTCTATGAATATAGGGAGTTCCTGATCTATCTAAAGTCATGGCACCTCGAGCAAGCCTTGGTAACTCCGAGTGTGATCTAATCTTCGACAAAGGATGAGCGTGCCCTAATCTTCGAGGATGAGCGTGCCCTAATCTTCGACAAAGCGTCCGCCACTTGATTCGCTTCTCTAAAGTAATGACCAATTGTCCAAACCAACCCTTGTATTGGCTTCAAAGCATTTACCTCAGACCTAATTATCCAAGGGCAAACAAAATTACCTTGAAGAAGATTCACTAAAACTAGAGAGTCTACCTCCACCTGTAAGTGAGAAAATCCTCGTAGAAGACACTGCTATACTTCAAAATGAAGCGATTTGATCTTAACTTGAACACTTGTCATTATTCCAAACAACATGGAAAATCCAAACAATAAAGCACCAGATGAATCTCTTAAAACTCCACCCCCACCACTTAAACCCAGATTGCGTAAAGAGCAGCCATCTGTATTCAACTTGCAGAGCCCTTGTGTAGGCTTCTCCCAAGATACCAACCTTTAAGAATACTGAACTTCCATCCAAAAATATTGGAATAAAAAGTGTACCATGAAACAGACCCATCTACGACCCCCGCACCTTTACCTTTAACTATTCCCACCAAATCAACAAGAATACAATCACAAATGGTCTGTCTACGCAGACAACATCCTTCAAAGTACGCAAGATTTCGAGCCTTCCAAATCTGCCAGCATATTAAACTCGGCAAGACTGCATTTTGTATGTCCAAATGAAAATGGTGCTTTGGTTTACACCACCATCCAGCTAGTCGAGAGCAAATGCCAACCCTTCTATAAGACATTCTCGTGACATTCCCAAAGTAAGCTCAAAGGTACCCAACTAGGGCTCCTTCTGTGAACACATGGTCTAGCGACTTAGACTGTGACTCCATACAACAAAAACAATTTGATAGACCATGAACACTCAATCTACCTAAGGAAGATGTTAAGGGCAGTCGGTCCAGCAACAAGCGTACCATGAAAAAAGATATTTTGATAGGCAACGAGTGCCAAACATTGTCAAACATAAAAGATGAAGGCGTCTGACCTCAGGTCAGCTAATAAGAAGATGGAATCAATAAATTTCCTGACTCTGTCAAACAGCATATTGCACAATCTGTCCCTTCTCCTGATGGGGGCGACTTGGTAATAATTTCAACAACAATATGGTCTGGAACCCACTGGCCAAGTAACTATTGATTCCACCTTCCATTCGAAACAAAGTCCTTCACCAAGTGATCCGAGACGCTTTGTAACCGTTGGCACAATAAACCAAACTAGAAGTTACATTGTCTTGAACATACCAGCTAACAGACATTTTCTTCCACCAACTCTCTTACCTGTAACATTCGTCTCTGAGTATACAAACTAGTCCTAGTTACCTCTACCACACATGGATGACTCTATCGACAATACTTGGCTCGCATAAATTCAGACCATAAGCATTCACCCGTCCAAAACCGCCACCACAATTTTAATAAAAAAGCCTTTTAAACCTCCAACATTGAATGAACACCTATGCCCCCTTGTGTTGTATTAGCACATAGGTCTTGCCACTTAATCCAATAATGTCTAATGCCATCTTTCCTCTCATTCCAAAGGAAATTTGCCATAACACGTTCAACCAATGAGAGAACTCCCTTCGAAGGACATAAGGCTGCAAGCATGTAGGTAAGTATAGCTGACAAGATGTGTTTAATCAGGACAATACGTCCTCCAATTGAAAAGAATCGATTTTTTCAAGAGGCCACTTTATTGATGACAGACTATGTCATCTCCATGAAGTAGATTCTTTTCCGCCTCCCAACAAACAATGGGCAACAAAAGTATTGCACAAGAAATAGTTTATGAACAAAGCCAATTATTCGCTGCATAATCGCCACGCAATGCTGCGACAACTTATCATGCACCAAGAAATAGCTCTTTTGCACATTAATCTACTGACCCGACATTACCTCATAACTCCCAATAATTTGCATGACCCACTGTAATGATGTGGATCATACACTTGAAAAAATAAGAATATCATCTGCATAACTAAGATAAGTAATCCTAAAACAATCGCTCGGCACGAAAAAAACACTTAAAAGCTCGATTGTCTCGTAACTTATTCAATGAATGAGATAACACCTATGTCCCAATAATGAATAGTGTTGGAGACAACAAGTCTTCTTGACGAATCCCTCTTGTAGATTTAAAAAAAACCCCACACTTGCCCCATTGACAATAATCGAGAACCAGGAATTCGATATCAATCTCTAAACCATATCAATCCACTGTTCACCAAAACCAAAATTTCTCAAAACCATAGTCAAAAACAGCCATGAGACCCAGTCATTCACCTTGGCATATCAAGTTTCAAGGCTACATTGCCACTCTTTATCGTTCTACTCATGCCAGACACTAGTTCCTGAGAAAGTAAAAATTATCCGATAAAAGACGTCCATGTAGAAACCCACTCTATTACGGAAATATGATCTTCAGAAGTACTCCAGCTAGCCGATCAGCCAATAATCGCGAAAAAATTTTGTTAATGAAATTACATAGACTAATCGGCCTAAACTGAGAAAAATCCTAGGGATGTGCTACCTTAGAAATTAACATAATGGAGGTGCTATAAAAACTCTCGGTAAAGTTGCTCTACAAAAGAAACTACACACTACCCTAACCACATCATCTCCAATAATTGGCTAGACAAATGAGAAGAACTGACCGATATATACATCCTGACCAGGTGCGCTCTCCCCATCCATATCAAATACCACATGACGAATCTCCTTCTTAGGGGGAATTGTTCCAACATAGCATTGTTCTCTTTTGACAAAAGTTCAGGGATATTCTATAACAAACCCAGAGACAGAGTCATTTGTTGAGCTATGAACATCTTCTCAAAATACTGCACAACCTCTTCTCCTATCACCAACTCAGACTCAAACCATTCACCTCTTTCATTTTTTATTTTATGGATCACCAATTTCAATCTCTGTTTTTTCACCACCAAGTGAAAGAACTTGGAGTTTCTATCCTCGTCTTGGAGCCACTTTACAAAAGCTTTCTCCTATCCAAAATTGCTTCTCCACCCACAAAGCATTGCGCAGCTTAGCGTGACCTAAGTGCAAGTCCGCCCGCATTCTCCCCAACTCATCATTATCCATTCAAACCTTCGCAAGCCGCACCTCCTCTTCTTTCTACTTGACTGTCTGAAAGATGTCCCCAAACACCTCCTTGTTCCATCACTGGATGGCTCCCCTAAACCGTTTCAATTTATGACATAAAATTTGCATAGGAGACCTATCACAAGGTTAATCCCAAGAATCTCTAATAACAGGTAGAAAATTTTCTTGCAACATCCAAACATTTAAAAATCGAAAAGACCGTGGTTTGTTATCCAATCTAGCAGCTACAGAGATAAGAAGAGGGGCATGATCAGACGGGTTACGGGTTAAATGTGAGACCGACAAGTTTAACCCTCTATCATGGCACCCTTCATTCACCAACACCCTATCTAACCATTTCCAAATCCTTGTAGAGCCATATTGATTGTTACACCATGTAAAACTTGCTCCAAAAAATCCTATATCAATAAGATTCGCATCACCTAGAAATTGCACAAAATCTGTTGCTTTAGAGAGATTGTGTGATGACCCCACCTCCTCCCAGAGCGAACCCAAGGGTTTGGCGGACCGCCTGCCCAACTCTCACCGGGACTCACTCTTTCTCTACTTCAAGAAAACAAATTACAAGTTCAAAAGTAAGTGAAACAACAGTTCCCAAACTTAGAATGTACATCCATACACATGTCTATCTCAAATGTTTATACGTATTCAGATCTAACAAAAATTCAAATTCTAGTTGAACTTCTAACCCTGGACGAGCATTAGCGCGAGTACAATTACAAAAGTAAAAAAAAAAACTAAACGACACCAGCCTATCCCAGCCTCACGTCTATGCTTACACCCTGTAAAGAAAACAAAACCAATAGGGTGAGCCAAAGTTTAGTGAGGTTCAAAATATCATGTAAGAATCAAGTAGCAAGTTGACCATTATATAAAAACTTGAAATATCAAAGTATCGAGTATAAACGTTCATAAAAGTGAACAGTAACACTTCAAGTAGCAAATTAAATAGATATCCAACATTTCCAAATATAAGGATACAATCGTTTTTGTTAGCTAACTCGGCCATAACTTTACCAAGTAATAGTTGACACTAACTTTACCAAGTAATAGTTGACACTCCATCAACTTTCAAGTAGAGTAATCAGTCCAGTAGCATACCACTTAACTCCAATCTCCATCCACCATCCAATCCCCCTACCGGGCCCGAACTCCAATATAAACAGTGGTGGTAATACTCGAACATACCAATTAGTCGAGAAGATAACATTCCATTCGACAAAGCAGTAGACCCAGGGTTCATTATCTAATCGACCAGGTCCTTGCCGGCGCAACTCGATTAACTAGCCACAAGGTTTTTGGAATTTCAGACAGTATTCAAGTCATACACATATATATATATATATCAAGTCAATAGTAACCAGTGCACAGTAATAAGTCACATTAGAGAAAGTATATATTACACCCTTGCCCGACCAAACAAGTCAAGTACTATCCAATCGCATTAGCAATGCATTTCATTCAAGTATCAAGTTCAATTATGCACTTGAAAACACTCACCAATGATTTACTACTTTCCAAAACCAAGCTCAGATTCAACTCTCTAACTAGAGTCAAAATCTGAGATAAAATATCGTATAAAAACTTGCAATCAATTAGGGTTTCAAAATATAGGAGTTTCGCTTAAAGAAAATCAAGTAAATAGAACTCATTTAAATAGTACTCATTTTACTTATTAAACTCTAGAAAATTCATGCTCGCTCTTTTGATTTCGATAAAGAACCGGTTAAAACTTTTAAATTCGCAACTTGGTATAAGAAACTAGAAAATCTTGTTTAAAGTGGCCATTACTTTGTTTTTGGAAAATATACACTTTTGGTAATTTTTCAGCTTATAAGTCACCCACAATGTCAACTTAAGCATCCCTACATAAACTAAATCCAAATTGATCACAAGTCACATCTCTATATCCGTTTTCACTCACTTATCCCACGAGAGGAAAAACAGGCAGCACGTCCCCTTTTTTCCTTAATTTTTCCTCCTATTTTCCAAACCAAGTTCCATGCCAAATCAACCCAAATCAATTCCACAAGTAATAAGATAAAAGCAACTCTTAATTTAGGCCACAAAACCATCTAATTGGATCTTATTTCTTGCATATATACATCACCTAATAAAGCTGGAAAAATCTCTAATAAAGTTGAAAATTCCTATTTGAATGCTAAAAAGTCACAATAAAGCTACCAATCATCACACAAGTCCATAACCAAATTCAATACTAACATAACATGGATGAACAACATAAAACAAGGCTGAAAATCATAAACCCTAGGTTGAAATTTTACCAATCTTCACCAAATATAGATTATCTTCCATAAAATTCCAAATTTCAAGTCACTTTCACCATAAATTGCAAAATAAGAAAGAGAAAGGAAATTGTCCAATTTAGTACTTTCAAAACCCCTTGAGAAAGTGAAGAACCAAGCTTTCCTCTCCAAAAACTCTCCACTACAAGCTTCCTTACTTCCTTGGAGTAACTTTGTTCGGTTTAGTTTTGTGACTCCAACTCAAACAAGGCAAGATTCAAGATAAACTTGGTGGTTTTTCTTCTCTCTTTTCCTCTCCAAACTCACGGCCAAGAAGATAAGAAATGAAGGAAAATTGTGGCTAGAGGAAAGATAAGAAGGAAGAAAGTTTCTTGGTCAAATGTTGCATGGATGGCCAACACTTGGCAAACCACCAATTTTCCTCTTGTTTTTGTTTCTTTTTCTCTTGTTTTTGGTCAAGAATTTCGGCTAGGCTTAGGGTTAAATTAGGGTAGGATAAATGAAACACAAACAAGGAGATTAGGGAAAAAAGGTATTGGTCAAGTGGTATACTCAACTAGTAACAAACGGCGCACGTTGGTTCAAGCCTACTTTCTTAACTCTCTTGTATTTTTCTTTTAATTTATAATTCACTAACTTATTTTTAGCACTTCTAATCACATATTTTTCTCTTACTTAATACCCGTTTTTATCCATCAAATTTGGTACACACACCTCATCAAGTGATCACACTACCCAAATGCACCAAAATCCTAACTTACATCATTCCTTTAGAAAAATCATAACTTGAGTTATAAATGTCAAAAATTCATACAACTTGGCCTGTTAAAAACTAGACTTGAAACACTAATAATCTTTAGAAGACACCTCAAAGAGATTCAATTCATAAGTTGGTCCAAATTGAACCGTAAGCTACTACAACATTCCAGTTTTTACTTGTGCAGGGCAGAATTTTCAGTCAACTTTGCCAATTTTCTGGTATTTATAGAAATTGAATCAAACTTTGAATTTTATACTGAAACAAGTCCCTATGAGTCTAGTTTCAAACGTAAGATACGGAACTCAATTCCGACTTTCCTATACGAAATTATAGTCAATTTCTCAAAACTATGCAGAGCCTCCTGCGAAAATTTCTAGATTTTCTAACAACTTGAGAAAATGAAACTTTTCTTAACAAAATTTCCCTCCCTTGATCAAATTCAACATACATGTGAAGATTAAAGTTTAACAAAGTATCTTAAATAAAAACCCTGCCAAAATCACCATAAAATGACTAATATTTCCACATAGAAGCATATATCAAACTCACCATAAATTTTCCCATCAAACTACTAAGGTTTTCATGAAATGTACCTAATCCTTCTTCTTTATCATATAAAAAGACATCTAGCATGATTCTTAACCAAGAAATCCACCAAATTTATCGTACATATCTCACTTGTCGGTTACACTAGTACCGTGTACTATGAAATTTAACATGCATCCAAATAAGCATGCACCAAATTGAATAATATGTTAGAAGAAAATCATGATTCAACCATTAAAACAACTAAGAATTTAAGGCAAATAAGTTCAAATAAGAGTTATAAAGACAAGTAAAATTTTAGGGTCTCACACTCTCTCCCCCTTAAAAGAATTTCGTTCTCGAAATTCTAACCTTTACTCACACAAAACTTGATTCTGCAGGATTTTTCTCCAATTTTCAAGTGGTTTTTTCTCACTTATAGTGTTACCACAAACTGATTTAGAGGGAAAATCTTACCACGTAAAGACTAAACTAATATGTTAAGGAAGATTAACAAAGATGTCAAAATATGCGGGGTAATATAGGCTTAAGAACCCGATAAAAAGAGAAAACGATAACTACAAAACTTGGTTACTATTTCTGCTAGATCTTGAAATCATACACAGCACACTGACATCATACTATCTTCTCTAATCGAACTGCCTTTCTTTATTATTAATCACAAATAAAGAATTCTTATTCAAATCCAAGAACAAGGTGCAGAAATTGAATCATGAATAGGGATTTAATTTCAACCAAACACAGATGTTTAATATCATTAATCAAAACATCAGGCACCAAATTCATTGTTTCTAACGGAGATACAACTTATATATAAATTTTTCACTACACATAGTCTAATAAATACAACTATTTCAAATAAAACATCAGTAATTGCTAATTTTAACTATTACAGCAGCTTTACCTTTACCCTCTTGAAATTTATTTATCTGGTGCAATTCCTCACTTGATGTCCAAGTTGGCCGTATTTGAAACATGTACCAGTTTTTAAATAACAAAATCCCGTATGAATTTTATTACAGGTTTCACATTTAGCAACTATGCATCTCTTCTTGAAGTGTCCATTCTTTCTTTTCTCCTTCTCTTTACACTTCATGTAGACACCAAATTTTTAATTTATTTTTATTTTTAATTTTATTTTATTTTATTGATAATTATTATCTATTTTTATTTATTAATCTCATAACTTTGCTTTTAGACATTTTTTATCATTTTAGATATCAAATTTTTAATTTAGCTTTATTTATTATTTTTAGTGATAATTATTATTCATTTTTTTTTGCTCATTAGTCGCTTAATTTTTGTTTTAAGACATTTTTAGCATCAAAATTTATCAAAAAAGAAAATTGTTCACAAAAATATGTTTTAATTCTTTTAGATTCAATTTTATAAAAATTAGTTGTTTGTTTATCTAAATTAAGTGAAAATTAGTAAAATATATAATAAAATAAAAAAGAAAAATCATCAATCAAACACCAAAAATTTTAGTTTTTTATCTCTTTTTAGTTGATTTTATTGATCTTATTTTATTTCCATTTTTGTTTAGAAAATTATTTTATTATTGTTAATTAATTAAACAAAAAAAGAGGGGCAGTATTTCACGCGCACGGAGCACGCACGCTGCCCATCTTCATGATGCGGCCAAGAAATCAGAAAAAAGAACGTAGAGCTGGAGCTTGGAAGCATCTAGAGGAATGGATCAAACGGCTCCAAAAATGAACCAAAACAAAAACTAACTTAATCTCAATCTTTGTTCTAAGGGTTTTGGATCCATTTGGCTCCATATAAAAGCAAGAGAATGGCTGGAAAAGAAAAAAGAGCTAGGACAAAAGGGGTGGCGACTGAAAGCAAGAATAGAGGAAGAAAAAGCTGAGATAGAAAAAGAAAGAACTGGAGGGCAGCGGGAACTGGAGATAGACCGAGAGTTGGGAAAGGAGCAAGGAGAAAAAAAGGCAGCAAGGAGAAGGAGGAATCTGGTGGCGGCTAAGGTTAGAGAGCTATCGTGAGAGAGTAAAACAACAGAAAGATTGAGAGAGGGTGATTGCGAGTAAGAAACCAGAAGCAAAAAGGCATGGAAAAACTGAAAAAAATGGGGAGAACAACTGGGGCAGAGAGTTTCGAGGAACGGAGGAAGACAAAGAGCAAGAGTGAAACAGGGGAAAAGGGAAGAGTGAGAGCAAGAAAGTTTCGGAGCGTTGGAAAGGAAGAGCTGAAACAGGAAAGAAAGGAAGCAGAGGAGAAACTAAGAGAAAAGGAAGAACTTGGCGGCTGGGGTTGTAAGAAAACTATGGGAAAGTTTTTTCATCAAAGCCTGGGGTTGATCCCTTCATCAAACTCAAGCTGAGGCTTCAGATCCAAAGGCGGTGAACAGGTAGTGTTCCACCCTTTTTCTTGTCCATTTCCATTCCGTATGAAACCTGGTCTGCGTAACCGGAGATTCCGGGCTCTTACTCATGCTTAGATGTTGAAATATTGTGTCTTGATTGCTAGAGTAAAGTTTGGTGCTTGTTTGAATCTCTTGACATGAAAACCCCGGAATTCATAGCCTGTGAATGTAGCCGAAAGATGAGAGACAGCTTGCTGTTTTCTTGCATTTCACAGGCTAAAGTTGTTTCTTTCTTGCTGTTTGCTTACGGTAGTGTTTGGTGGTTCTGGTTTTTCTTACCATTTGGTTCTTAGCATCTTGTTTTTTTGTCATGGTTTGGCTTTAAAATATGTTCTCGAAGTTTTGAGTTAGAAGTTTGTAGATGTTCGTATGACTGTACTGCTGCCGAACTTTGGTTGGGGTTGGGCTGAACCTGTTCCATTCCCTTGCTGCGTTTTATGTTGTTTTATCTTTTGTTTTGCTGATTTTTTTTGGGCATGAAATAAGAAGCATAAGTTGTTCATCAGTTGGGGATGAAGAAAGGAAACCGTGGCTTCTGAGTTGTTTTCTTTTCATCTTGCTGCCTTATGTATCTTCTGATGCTTTAATACGTACTTAAGGTTGTCCAAAACACAAGGCTTCAGAAGATTGCTAGAATTGCATGGTTTTTCTTCGGATTTTTTTTTCTTTTTCTTCAAAACACATGACCATTTGTAGTTGTTGAGGCTCTTGCTTGCTCGAAGTCTGTGGGTGGTCTATTTGTTCAATTGGGTTCACCGCAAGTTTCTTGCTGCATTTTTATCTGATCGCACTTACAAATCTGATGGAAATAGGTAGATGCATTTTGGGTGATGATTAACAACATGGGTAGGAAGCTATAGCATTGAGGTTTGGTGGATAAATCAATAAGCATACATTCCCATTACTTCGCATGATCATATTTCAGTTTGCACCAGAAAATTGCAGAAGCTTCTGCGAAGAAGAAAGCTTCGACTAGGCTGCATAAAATTTTTGAAAAATGCATATTTCGGCCCCTTTCTACCCCAAATTTCCTTTGTTACTTGTTTACGCGTGTGTTCATGATGAATATGATGAACGTTGAGCTGCAAATTTTGCAGCAGAAAATTGCAAAGTTGCAGTAGACTTTGAAGTTTTCTTGTTCTTCCTCTTGCGCATTATCATGTTCTCAATCTAAGTTTTGTAGCCTAATATTAAACTGTCTTGTTGGGAGCTTATGGACAAAAGCCGTTGGCTTTGAAACTGAGGGAACATGAATCATGCATTTTGTGTTCATTCTTTTGTTCATTTTATGATTGGGTTTGTTTTCTTGGAGAATTGGGTTGCGATTTCAGTAAAATATCATGTTGTTGAGTTGGATCTTTCCTCCCTCCCTTGCCCCAAGTTCTTGCCATTGGTTGTTGAACAAGTTAGGATTTGCTTGTTTTAGGTTGCATGACTGTATCTAAGCTAAATAGAAAAGAAACTGCGGAAGATATGTTGCAGAGGAAAAGAAACCAGAAATAAGAGATGCTTCTTCGATGCATGCATGAAAATGTTATCAAAATTGCACTTTGGTCCCCTTAGCTTCTATCTATGCTTCTATGGCCCAGCTAACTGAGTAATTTGATCAATTTTATCCCCTTAACATGCCTGTTTTCTTTGGTATGTCTTAACTTGTTTTTGGGTAGAATATGCATGATTTTTAGGATGAATTTGAAGGGTTTAAATAACTTTTTCTAGATTTATAGTTTTGATTTGAATTTTTAGTGAAATCTTGGAATTTTGTTGTTTGATCCTAGCAAATTGGTTTTCATTTGTTTTGTGAATTTTATCATTTAATTGGTAGGTTTCACTTCCAATTCTTGATTTTAATTGATTTCCCTTTAGATCCATAATATTTGCAATAATAGTGATTTTGATCCCTTAATTGGGTCCTTATTTGTGTTAATTTGTCAAATATAGTTTGTTTACTTTTATTTGAATACCTTGATTGATTTAATTTTGTGTTTATCTCCATTTTGTGATTATTTTGTTAATTAAAGTGATGCCTTGACCCTTTTTATTATTTTGGAGGGTAAATAAGTAAATTCGTGTCATTAGGGCCCCAACTCAAGGGAGGTACACTCTATCCCTTATTTTCGCTTTATTTGATTCTATGTGCCCCCTATGTAACTTTTATGTGTGTAATTGCATGTCTTTTGAATGTTTTTTTTTAATTTATTTATTTAGTCACTTTATTCGTTTTAATTTTATATATTTATTTTAATTTCATTTTTAATTATTTGGAAGGCAATTAAATGCCAAAATTGTAATACTTTGGTTATTACTTCATTTTTCTTTTTCCCCCCTTAGATTGTAGTTAGGGCCCCTAATGTAATGGTTAGGGTTTTATTTGCTTTATTTGTTTTGTGTGTTTTGCATGCCTATATGTTACGTGTTTATCGTTTTTTTAGGATCTTGCATCTAGATATCATGCTTATTTGCTATGTGTTTATGTGAACTTATGTATTTATTTGCTTTTTATTAGTTTTACATGATTAGTTAGTTTAAAATGATTATGTATGACGTCACCACGCTAGTCCAACGCTAGTTGTGGCTCCTTTCTCGACTCCACACTAGTCCAACACTAGTTGTGACCCTTCGTTCCGACTTTTCTCGCTAGTCCAACACTAGTGAGAAAGTAGAAATATGGGCTAGTCCAACGCTAGACCCTTAAGAGCCCTTCAAGCGTTAGATCATGATTGTGTGATAAAATCACTTCATCTCATGCATGTTTTTCACTTTTTAGGGTTTTTTGTATGACACTTTCTTTATATATGTAAATCTCTCGTCCAATATTCCCTTATATTTATAGCCATTATCCTATTTTCCCCTTATACATATATTTCTCACCCCATTTTTCCCTTATACACATATCCCTTATTCCATTTTTCCTATCTATATTCCCTCTTATATCCCTATTCCTTATTTTATATTTCCCTTCATATCCTATGCATGAGACATGACATTAGATTTGCATTTCATTTAAGAATTAGAATTAGGATAGTACATTTGCTTGATTAGATTAGGGATAACCCCTTGGATATGGAATATGGACGAGTTTGACTTTCTAACCTTAATACGCTCGTATTCCCTCTATTGAAGGAAAAATTGAGTCACGAACTTTAGTCCCCCGTACCCGATATGATGCATCCCCTCAGATCATGTATTCATATATAATTATTTTATTTTCTTTTTCTTTTTCTTTTCTTTTCACTTCTCTTTGAATCTCATATTTTTGCACAATTCGTGACTTCTTCGAAAGTTTACTTTTGGGCGTCGCAATTAATGTGATTTGCATCAAATAGCTTCGAAGGAATATCTTAACCCCTCGATATCCCCCTTAGATCTAGGGTTTGCATTCATATAGTGACTTTCAAATGTGATAAATTTTTAGGTTAAATTAAGAAAATTCTTGACTAAATCACGTAACTAGCCTTGATTAGGTTGAGAGGGTGTCTTGGATTTTTATCCTTGCCTTCCCTCTCTTCAAACGTAACTCCCGAATCTTTTTCTATGATTTTCGTAGACTTAGGAGTCGTTTAAAAAGGGTTTTCCATAATTTTATTTAAAAAGTTCATTTTAGGTGACTTGGTATACCTTAATTCAATACCAAATGGCAACTCCTGTTTTTATTTGAAACCCTTTTTAAACTATAATTTAGGCCCAAATCGTCGCATTTTCAAACCCCATTTAGGCCCTTTTTATTTTCTTATTCTAAAAATAAAAAATTTTCACATTTTCCAAAACAAATTGAAATAAAATTCACATTTTTCAAATCAAAATCAACTAAAAATCCATTTTCTTAAAACTCCTTATTTTCCATTCCAAAATGGGGCGCGACACTTCATAGCGAGTTCATCTTCACTAATCGCTTTACGTTTCCCTTTAGTATCATGGGAACTTCTTTCACCCCTTTTAACTTGATTATTAGGAAGGTCTTGAGATACTACTTGACAAGGCGAATGCACCAATTCGAACTTATTCCTTACCTCTTCCGGGATCCCTTTATATTTCTTTTCCAGTTCCATGTTCTTATGTAATAACTCAATTTTCTCCGCATATTCTTGTTTTCATCGTCCTTCCTAGTAGTCAGCCAATTTCTTTTGAAATTCTACTTTCATTCGAAGGATGTCTATTTCCTTATGCATATCTTCCAAATTTGTCATATCACCGATTCCCTTAAGGTCAAATGATAGCCTGCCAGGAAAATCAAAGGATCGAAATGAATAACTAATCACAATTGAAAACCCTATCTATATTACTCTTCCGTTCTTTTACTTACAGGTTACCCAAGAAATATAAATCTTATCTATTCTCTACCGAGGTAAACAAGAAATCTAAATACAAGTACTTACTCCTATTCTTGGGTCTTTCCACAAAGATTACTATCATCATTTATACATATAACAAGATATGGAATCATACTCCTTAAAGTAGAAGTTTCAAATGCTAACTCACTCTCCATTATATACTCACTTACAAATTTGCTCAAAAAGAAATTATAACCTCTTACCCCTACTAGTGTCTTATACCATCCTCCATCAAAACGATCATTCTAATTCTATCAAAATTCGCATACAAGTATAGCACTCACGCTTTTATCTCCAAAATCCCATATATAATCCAAAATCTATAGAGAAATAGGAATCAAAACTAGGTTCCTATAGATTCCTATAGGGTATCATAGAAGGGTAGGAAATAGAAAATGGTAGTCAAGTAAGAAATTAAAAGAAATACATATGTAACTGTAATCAAATCGCAACAAAATCAAGAAAACACGGAACAAGGATACATCGGTATAGGAGAAATGAAACAAGCTGCAATACTAGTGCCTTAACATTCATGACGACTGCAAAACTAGCTATCATCCATAGATCCCTAACCAGATATACACGAAACTAGTCCGTGACAACACTCATTGATCCACTCTCCTTAATTAGTTCAATCTCAAGTCCAATACTAGAATCTTTCACGCCTTAACTTTTATCATCCAAATTTATCTCAAGTGCAATCAAGATATCGACCCTTATTCTAGTGCTCTTCACTTTTGATACTCGGGTACAAAAATTCAAAACTAGAAAAATTCACGTTTAGGCCATACGCTCTCAAGTGCAAATCAACTAAGTTTAAGACTACTACTTGACGTACATATCTATCTTTTTCAAGTATCACGATAAAGGTTTTACGCCTATAACTTTCATGATTCACAACTTACGCTCAAGAAGAGCACTTAGTTCTTTATACTTAGTCACATAATTGGGACCATAACACCACTTGACCTAAACTCACCCTACGTAGAAACCACGCGAAGCAGCTCTGATGCCACCTGTGATGACCCTACCTTCCCCTACGACGAACCCAAGGGTTTGATGGACCGTCTGCTCAACTCGCGCCAAGACTCACTCTCTCTCTATTTCAAGAAAACAAATTACAACTTCAAAAGTAAGTGAAATAACAGTTCCCAAACTTAGAATGTACATCCATACACATGTCTATCTCAAATGTTCATACATATTTAGATCTAACAAAAATTCAAATTCTAGTTGAACTTCTAATCCTGGATGAGCACTAGCGCGAGTACAATTACAAAAGTCAAAAAAAAAAAACTAAACGACACCAGCCTATCCCAGCGTCACGTCTATGCTCGCACACCCTGTAAGAAAAACAAAACTAATAGGGTGAGTCAAAATTCAGTAAGATTCCAAACATCATGCAAGAATCAAATAGCAAGTTGACCATTATATAAAAACTTGAAATATCAAAGTAACGAACATAAACGTTCATAAAAGTGAGCAGTAACACTTAAAATAGCAAATTAAATAGATATCCAACATTTTCAAGTATAAGGATACAGTCGTTTTTGCGAGCTAACTCGGTCATAGCTTTACCAAGTAATAGTTGACACTCCGTCAACTTTCAAGTAGAATAACTAGTCCAATAGCGCCCCACTTAACTCCAATCTCCATCCACCATCCAATCCCCCTACTGGGCTCGAATTCCAATATAAACAGTAGTGGTAATACTCGAACATACCAATTAGTTAAGAAGATAACACTCCACTCGACAAAGCAGTAGACTCAGGGTTCATTATCTAATCGACCAATCCCTTGCCGGCTCGACTCGATTACCTAGTCACAGGATTTTTGGAATTCTAGACAGTATTCAAATCATACACATATATATCAAACCAATAGTAATCAGTGCACAGTAATAAGTCACATTAGAGCAAGTGTGATAAAGTACACTTTTGCCTGAACAAACAAATCAAGTACTATCCAATCGCATTAGCAAAGTATTTCATTCAAGTATCAAGTTCAATTATGCACTTGGAAATACTCACCAATGATATACTACTTTCCAAAACCAAGCTCAGGTTCAACTCCCTGGCTAGAGTCAAAATCTGTGATAAAATATCGTATAACAACTTGCAATCAATTAGGGTTTCAAAATATAGGAGTTTCGCTTAAAGAAAATCAAGTAAATAAAACTCATTTAAGTAGTACTCATTTTACTTATTAAACTCTAGAAATTCATGCTCGCTTTTTTGGTTTCGATAAAGAAGCGGTTAAAACTTTTAAATTCGCAACTGGTATAAGAAATTAGGAAATCTTGTGTCAAGTGGTCGTTACTTTGTCCTTGAAAAATATACACTTTTGGCAAAATTTCAGCTTATAAGTCACTCACAATGTCAACTTAAGCATCTCTACATAAACTAAGTCCAAATCGATCACAAGTCATACCCCTATATTCGCTTTCACTCACTTATCCCACGAGAGAAAAAACGGGCAGCACTTCCCCTCTTTTGTTTAACTTTTCCTCCTATTTTTCAAACCAAGTTTCATGTCAAAATAACCCAAATCAATACCACAAGTAATAAAATAAAAGCAACTTTTAATCTAGGCCACAAAACCATCTAATTGGAGCTTATTTCTAGCATATATACATCACCTAATAAAGTTGGAAAAATCTCTAATAAATTTTGAAATTCCTATTTGAAGGCTAAAAAGTCACAATAAAACTACCAATCATCACATCACACAAGTCCATAACCAAATTCAATACCAACATAATATGGATGAACAACATAAAACAAGGCTGAAAATCATAAACTCTAGGCTGAAATTTCACCAATCTTCACCAAATATAGATTATCTTCCATAAAATTCCAAATTTCAAGTCACTTTCACCATAAATTATAAAATAAGAAAGAGAAAGTAAGTTGTCCAATTTAATACCTTCAAAACCCCTTGAGAAAGTGAAGAACCAAACTTTCCTCTCCAAAACTCTCCACTACAAGCTTCCTTACTTCCTTGGAACAACTTTGTTCGGTTTAGTTTTGTAATTCCAACTCAAACAAGGCAAGATTCAAGTTGAACTTGGTGGTTTTTCTTCTCTCTTTTCCTCTCCAAACTCACGGCCAAGAAGATGAAGAAATGAAGGAAAATTGTGGCTAGACAAAAGATAAGAAGGAAGAAAGTTTCTTGGTCAAAGGTTGCATGGATGGCCAACACTTGGCAAGCCACCAATTTTCCTCTTATTTTTGTTTCTTTTCCTCTTGTTTTTGGTCAAGAATTTCAGCTAGGCTTAGGGTTAAATTAGGGTAGGATAAATGAAACAAAAACAAGGAGATTAGGGAAAGAAAGTATTGGTCAAGTGGTATACTCAACCGGTAACAAACAACGCACGTTGGTTCAAGCTTACTTTCTTAATTCTCTTGTACTTTTCTTTTAACTTATGATTCACTAACTTATTTTTAGCACTTCTAATCGCATATTTTTCTCTTATTTAATACCTGCTCTTATCCACCAAATTTGGTACACACATCTCACCAAGTGATCACACTACCCAAATGCACCAAAACCCTAACTTACATCATTCCTTTAGAAAAATCATAACTTGAGTTATAAAGGTTAAAATTCATACCACTTGCCTGTTAAAAACTAGATTTGAAACATTAATAATCTTTAGAAGGCATCTCAAAGAGATTCAATTCATAAGTTGGTCCAAATTGAGCCATAAGGTACTACAACATTCCAGTTTTTACTTGTGCAGGGCAGAATTTTCAGTTAACTTTGCCGATTTTCTGGTATTTATAGAAATTGAATCAAACTTTGAATTTTATACCATAGGAATTCCTATGAGTCTAGTTTCAAACGCAACAAATGAAACTCAATTCCAACTTTCCTATACGAAGTTATAGCCAATTTTCCATAACTGCGCAGAGCCTCCTGTGAAAATTTCTAGATTTTCTAACAACTTGATAAAATGAAACTTTTTTAACAAAATTTCGCTCCCTTGGCTCAAATTCAACATACATGTAAAGATTAAGCTTTAACAAATTATCTTAAATAAAAATCTTGACAAAATCACCATAAATGACTAATATTTCCACATAGAAGCATATATCAAACTCACCATAAATTTTCCCATCAAGCTACTAAGGTTTTCATGAAATGTACCTAATCCTTCTTCTTTATCATATAAAGATACATCTAGCATGATTCTTAACCAAAAAATTCACCAAATTTATCATACATATCTCACTTGTCGGTTGTACTAGTACCGTGCACTATGAAACTTAACATGCACCCAAATAAGCATGCACCAAGTTGAATAATATAATTGAAGAAAATCATGATTCAACCATTAAAGTAACCAAGAATTTAAGACAAGTAGGTTCAAATAAAAGTTATAAAGACAAGTAAAATTTCGGGGTCTTACAGATTGAAAAGGCATCCCCCTCTCTTGTCATGGGCATCCGTAATTACATTAAAATCACCACCAACAAGTCATGCACCTGATCTTGGGTTGTCTCTTAGTAAACTAGCCCAAAGCTCCTCTCTATTAGTAGCAGTACATTGGGCAAGCACAAATGATAAAGTGAGTTGGGATGGCAAATGAGTATGGAAAAATTTAACTGAAACATGTTGGGAACTTTCGCAAATGACTACACTAATAAAGCTTTCTTGGAAAAATAATCAAATAGAGTCCATAGAATTTCTCGACAAACCATGAAAATTCAACCTATAGCGATAACATTCAGCCTTCTCCACCCGAATCCGGGGCTCACAAATAGCTAGAATTTGAATTCGATGCATTTAAATCAATTTTTTGAGTCTTCTAAAATTTGGAGTTTTAGAGATGCCCCAAATATTTCAAAACATGTCATTAATCATTTAATAATAAGACTTGGAAAGAATTGTGCGAGTTGATTACTTTCAACCTCAACTATCTATCTGACGAAAATTTTGCAAGAATACCTTTTGGTTTGTCAACCTTAACCGCCACGAAACCATCAACAATCCCAGCGGCTGAGGATATCAGCTTGTTATACTTATGTGCCAAGCCACTGGAGCTTCTAGGAGACAAATTACCTGCAGTAGATCGCAATTGCGCCATCTAAAATTCCTCCTCAATAATAGGATTTGACCCATCCTCATCCTCCCTCTGATGCAACTATTTCTAGACCAAAAACTGTTATATTAGTGACCTACAAGCTGTCATCACTTAGTAGCGGCATCACATGATCATTTAAATTGATTGTTGAGTCCAGACCTCGCATGCGAGTTCCCTGACTCTATTTGTCCCCCTTATGACAACAAACCAAATCACCCTTGCTCCCTATAGTCCTAGCTCCGTCCATCGACTGATTGTTTCCATCCTCAACAACCCTGACTGTCGAATTGCCCTTGATAGCAGCCGCAAACTTGTTCGTTGTTCTCTCTAAAACCTGGGTTACCAACTCCACCTGATTAGTTATTTGGTCACCATTTGTTTGTTTGGTAACCTGTGTATCTAACCCCAACTGAATGTCTTGATTCGCACTAGGCTGTCCAACAGATAAGTTCCAAAAATGCTCAACTAGCATATACATTGCATTTGGTCCCTTCCTACCCCTAATGTCTGCCTTCATACCCTTAACATCAGCATTAGCAATCTTCTTACTCGAACGTTGAAAATTGGTGTTATTCTCATCAGATTTACAGTCCTCATTCGCATGACCCAAGTGCCAGCAGTTTGCACAATACTTCAGTAAGTTTTTAGCTACAATTTGCTGCCAAAACCCATTCGTGTCACCAATCATACCCACCCAAACTCGCTGGAATAGGACGCAAGAGATCGACTTCTACACATACACGAGCCACCTTGGGTCGAGTTAAAGATGTAGTACCTGCATCAACATACAATGGCTGGCCGATCACACTCACAATTGACAACAAGCTGTGTTTGTCAAAAAAGTGAATAGGCAAGCATGACAGTGATACCCAAACAGGTGCTAATGAAGACTCCTGATATACATGAAAATCTAGTGTCCAATGAAAAACCCTTATCAAGTACCTCCTAATCTGCCATATTCCCCTAGTCCAAATATGCAGAAAGTCTGCTTCTTGGATAAAACATAGGGGAACATTGTAAATCTGAATCCTTAACTTTTGATATTTACAAAACAAATGGATGTTACTAATTCTCTCTTCAAAGACCTTTTTCAGAAATGGAGCAAAACAGGTTCAAAAATTAAGCACATTTGAAAGGGTCAAGAAATGCTGAAACTATCGGACGCTCGAGAAGACTGGATCAGACGTCCGATAATCATTGCACAACTTCGGACGCATGAAGAACTCCACCATCGGCCGTCTGAAGACATTAAGTCATTCCTTATAAGTTCACTGATTTCGATCGAACGCTCATCATCATAGCACCGGACGTCCGACAAACACTGCGACACTTCGGACGTAAAGTTTTAGAAGCTTCGGCCGTCCGAAAAAATAGAAATAAAATTCTCAGTTTCACTCCCTACTTTAGGACGCATTCTCTGGAGGTACCGGACGTCCGAAATATTTGAAGAAAATTTCTTGAGCTTATTGTCCATGTTTGGACGCAAGAAATAAGTCTACCGGACGTCCAATACTACCAACGGTTAGTTGACTCTTCAACTGCCTTCTGTCCGTTGGAAGTTTTAATTGAAGAATCTTTTGGTCTCATATAAATAGAATAAAGTCAGCCACTTCTAAATACTTTTGCACATTAACACTACAAAAGATCTAGAACAATTTTAGTGAGAAAATTCTCTTCAAACAAGATTTGTACTTTTAGTTGTATAGATTTCATATAAACTTTTTTTGTATGAGAAAATTACTTCAATAGTGTAGTATTGTGAGGGTTATCTGAGTGATAGTAAAACTTTCTAACTTGACCAAGTGTGACTTGGGGTAAGAAGGAAACGATCCTTCTTTTGTACACAAAAATTGGTTGTAGTTGATCAATTTGAAAAAACTTGTTCTATAAAATGATACTCAAACTCAAGAGGAGTTTGGAATTCGGTTTGCTATTCTATCTTTTTCATTTATTATCTTGCAATATAAATTGTTCATCTCTTCCACCCACAAACATTTGTGCTTTCTCATTATTTGTTCCATGGAGTGGTCATCTAGAAAAGAGGGTAAATTTCACATTAAGCAAAAAGAGTCTCATAATTTGGTTAGTTTTTAAATAATCTAATTCACCCCTCTCTTAGGTTGTCTTCGATCCTTACAATTGGTATCAGAGTTTGGTCTCCTAGAGATTAAACTCAATCGGTTTGGGAGTAAAAATGACAACCAACAATATCATATTTTTTGAAGGACAATCTGTCACTAGATCCCCAATATTTAATGGATCCAATTATGTGAGTTGGAAGGAAATAATGATTATCTTCTTGCAATCTATTGATATTGAATTATGGTTTATTGTTAATGAAGGTCCATTTGATGTCTCTACTATTGATGATGCCACTCATAGATCAAGACCAAAAATCAGAAATGAGTTGACTGTTGAGAATAGAACTCATCTCACCTTGAATGCCAAGACTATGAATATGTTGTATAGTACTTTAGATTCAAATGAGTTTATTAGAGTCAAAAGTTGTAGATCTGTAAAAGAAATTTGGAATAAACTAAGAGAGATCCATAAAATGAGTGAGAATGTAAGAGAACAAAAGAAATCAATCCTGGGTACTAAGTATGAATCATTTAAGATGGAATCTCATGAAAACATTGATAAGATGTATTGTAGATTCAATTATCTCATTAAGGATTTAGAGGTGCTGGAAAAGGAATACACCTTAGGTGAGAAAAATAGAAAGATTTTGAACGTCTTGACCAAAAATTGGGAGAGTAAGGTGACTGCCATTGAAGACACTAAAGATCTAAATACTATGTCTATTGAATCTCTCATTAATTCTCTAACCTCTTATGAGCTGAAACTTAAGTCTAAGGTACAAGAGGAGGAAGATTCAAAAGTGAGAAGGAACATTGCTCTAAAAACTTCTCAAGATGAAGATGATTCGGCTTCCTTGGATGGAAAAGATGTAGAAGTTGATGATAATGATCTTGCTCTCATTACAAGAAGTTTCAAAAGAATGCTCAACAAAAGGAGATTCAGAAGAGGAGGACCTAGCAATACATTTCCAAATCAGTTCAACAATACAAGAAACAAAGGAAAACAAGAGGCCAATAAAAAGCAAGCGGACAAATGTTTTGAATGCGGCCAATTTGGATACTATATGAGTGAGTGTCCAATGAAAAAGAAAAAGTTGAACGACCAAATTCAACAACTTTCAAATCACATGGAATGATTGTAGTTCAGATGGTGATATTGAAGAGGAAGAGGAATCTGCTCAAATGGCTTTCATGGCTATTGGTGATGATGAGGTAACTACTTGCAACTCTCAACCTGTTAGTGATAATGAATTTGAAGATGATGTTAAGTCTTTCATTGAAATATTGCATAATAGCTTGAAAAAATCATATGCTAGAAACAAGGAACTAAAATAGAAAATTAGTTTTTTGATTCAAGACAATGCAAATCTTTTTCGACAAAATAAAATGTTGAAAGTTGAAAATGGCTACTTGAAAAAGGATGAGAATGTTCTACTTTTTTAACTTGATAGAAAAATAATGTTGTATAAGTTATTCAAAAAGGAACAAGGTAATTTGAAAAAAAGAATAGATGGTTTGGATGAATTGTTTAACTACAAGAAACAAAACTGCCTTCAAAAGAATGAATCAAAACCTCATTTTGACATTCATAAGAAAAGGTTGAACTCTAATGCAAACGAATTTAACATCTATAAAAGAAGACAAGTCAAATTTGTTAAACCTGTCTTTGTAGACAATTCACTAACTATGTGTAACTTTTGTTTCCAAGTTAGTCACATGAAGAATAATTGTTATGTAAAAAAAATATGAGAAATGACATGAAATGTATGTGGATAGTTAGATATAATACTAACTCTCAAGAACCCAAAAAATAAATGGGTACCAAATATCATCTTGTGAACTCTTGTGTACGTGAGATTGGTGAATGTCATTAAGAAATCAAAATGGTTCATAGATAGTGAATGCTCAAGGCATATGACTGGTGATCCATCACAATTCATCAAACTCAAGTCAAAATCAAGTGAAAAAGCAACATTTGGAGATGATAACCAAGCCAAAATAGTTGGAGTTGGAGATGTTGGTAAGAATGGTCAAATTTTTGTTCACAATGTTCTTCTAGTTGATAATTTGAGTTATAATTTGTTGAGTGTTAGTCAATTGTATGACAGAAATCTGTTTGTGCTATTTAAAAAATATGAATGTCTTGTTCTTGACTCAAAATTCAACATTATTTTCAAAGAAAAAAGAGTAAATGACAAACATTTATGTAGTTATTCTTGATAATGTTGATTCTTTCAGCCTTAAATGTCTTAAAGTTGCAGATAAAGATCCTTGGTTGTGGCATAGAAGATTTTATCATTTTAATATGAATTTGTTAAAAGAAATTTCCAAAAAGGAACTTGTTAGAGGTTTACCAAAATTAACTTTGAAAAGGACAAAATTTGTGATGCTTGTCAGTTTGAAAAACAAATAAAAGTTTCTTTCAAACCTAATAATTGTGTTTCTACTTCAAAATCGCTGGATCTTTTACATTTTGATTTATTTGGTCCTACACAGATTGCTAGTTTGGGTGGTAAAAGATATTGTTTGGTTATTGTTGATGATTATTTTAAATACACTTGGGTGATATTTCTTGCTCACAAGGATGATACTTTCAAAAGTTTTATTTCGTTATTTGCAAAAAGTTTAAAATATAATTGGATTGAAAATTATCAAGATTAGAAGTGACAATGACTCGAAATTTAAATTTTGTGATTTTTCAGAATTTTGTGATAACAATTGAATCACACATGAATTTTCAATTGCTAGAACTCCTCAACAAAATGATGTTGTTGAAAGAAAGAATAGAACTCTTCAAGAATCCGCATGAGCCATGTTAAGTGAATGTAACTTGTCAAAATATTTCTGGGCCGACCGTTAATGCCACTTGCTATGTAATGAACAGAGTTCTTTTGAGATCTATTTTGAACAAAATCTCTTATGAATTAATGTTTGATAAAAAGTCAATTGTTGGTTATTTCAAAGTATTTGGTTGCAAATGCTTTATATTAAATATCAAAGAACACCTTGAAAAATTTGACAAGAAATCTGATGAAGGCATTTTCTTGGAATATTGTGAGAACAAAAGAGCTTTTAGAATTTATAATAGAAGAACTCTTATTATTGAAGAAGTCATATATGTCACCTTTGATGAATCTAATGATAATATTTCCAAAAATAGTTGTGAAAATGATGATGTAGGTGTTCAAGAAGGACTAAAGAAACTCACAATTCATGATCAAAACAATACTCCACAAGAAGAGAGCTCAAAGAAAGATGATCTCCAAGACAATCAAGCATTGGAAGAAAATGACAATCATGGTGATGCATCTAGGGATCTTACAAAAGTTTGAAAATTTGTTCAAAATCATCTTAAGGAGCTCATTATTGGTGATCCATCCGAAAAGATAAGAACTCGCTCCTCTTCAAAACAATTGATGGACAATTTTACTTTGGTCTCACATTTTGAATCAAAAAATGTTATTGGTGCTTTAAAAGACAAAAACTAGATTTTAGCTATGGAAGAAGAACTAAATCAATTTGAAAGGAACAAGGTGTGAACATTAGTTGAAAGATCTCAAAATTATCCTATTATTGGTACAAAATGGGTGTTTAGAAATAAAATGAATGACAAAGGTGAAATAGTGAAAAACAAGGCTAGACTAGTTGCTAAGGGGTATGCTCAAGAAGAAATAATAGACTTTGATGAAACATTTGCTCCCGTCGTTAGACTAGAATCAATTAGAATATTTTTGGCATTTGCATGTTTCAAGGATTTTAAATTATTTCAAATGGATGTTAAAAGTGTTTTCTTAAATAGTTTTATTGATCAAGAGGTATATGTTGATCAACCTCCCGATTTTGAGAATGAAATGTTCCCAAATCATGTGTTTAAACTCTCAAAAATTTTGTATGGTTTAAAGCAAGTTGCAAGAGCATGGTATGAACGCTTAAGTGGTTTCTTGATTGAAAATAGTTTTAAAAGGGGCATTGTAAACACCACTCTTTTCACCAAACAATGCTCCAATGATCTACTAATTGTGCAAATATATGTTGATGATATTATCTTTGGTGTTACTAATGAATGTTTATGCAAGAATTTTTTTACTATTATGTAAAAAGAGTTTGAGATGAGCATGATGGGAGAATTGAATTTCTTCTTTAGGTTTCAAGTGGAACAAACTCAAGAATGAACATTTATTAATCAAGCTAAATACACCAAGGAGCTGCTCAAAAGGTTCTGTATGGAGGAATCAAAACAAGTTGGAATACCAATGTGCACATCTACCAAACTTGACAATGATGAAAGAAGTATAAATGTTGATAAAAAAAAGTATAGAGGTATGATTGACAACTTATTTTATTTAATTGCAAGTAGACCCGATATCATGTTTGCTGTTTGCTTGTGTACTCGTTTACAATTTTGTCCAAAAGAATTTCACTTGCTTGCTGTGAAAAGGATTTTTAGATACTTAAAAGGAATATTGAACTATGGTCTTTGGTATCTTAGATGTCATGAATTTTCTTTAGATGATTTCTCGGATGCTAACTTTGGTGGATGTAGAGTAGATAGAAAGAGTACAAGTGGTACATGCCACTTTCTTGGTAATTATTTAGTATCTTGGTTAACTAAGAAACAAAATGCTATTTCATTGTCTACAGTCGAAGCGGAATATGTTGTCGCTGGTGTATGTTGTGCTCAACTGATGTGGATGAAAAGTACCTTGAATAATTTTGAATTAGTATATGACTGTGTGCCTGTGTATTGTGACAATACAAGTGCCATAAATTTGACAAAAAATCTCATTCAATATTCTATGACAAAGCATATTGACATAAAGTATCATGTCATTAGAGATCTCGTCCAAAAAGGTGAAATTTGTGTGCAATATATTTACTCAAAAGATCAAAGTGCTGACATTCTCACAAAAGCCCTTCCACTAGATCAGTTTGTATTCTTGAGAACAAAATTGGACGTTGTTGAAAAGTTTTTCTAAAAAATTATCTAGTCATGCTTTATCGGACGTCCGATACCTGATGATCGGACGTCCGACAATGTTCTAAGCCCTTTTTTTCCAGAAAATTTTGTTTCGGACGATAGTGTCGGACGCTTCATTTCGTTCGGCCGTCCAACACTCAAAAAATGTTTGTTATAAGTCAGTCTTCCCCTTCATTCAGTTCATTGTTCTATCCGTTATATCGGACGCAACCCCTCATCTTCTCCTATTTTCAAATTTCAAAATTCATCTCTCTTCTGAATAAGTTCCAAGAAATTGATTTGTCCAAAGCCTTTATACTCCTTTTGTCCGATCATTACCCCTCATAACTTTTTCTAACTGCCAACTACCCTATAAATTCCAATTCTCACCTGAAACCCTAGTCACTCAAAATTCACTCTCTCTGGACGATTCGAGCCTTCATTGTAGTCCATACAACACTTTTAGTCAGTCTCATACACATTTGCATCATACTCCACAACAAAAACACTTTGCATTTCATCATGGTAAGAATAAGGGAAGGATCTGCCAGTGCCGGACGCACTACCAGGCTTATAGATGAAGATGTTGAAGTGGTCGAACCTTCCATCACGAAATCACCCAAAAAGGGAACTGCAACTTGTGGTGAAAAAAGGAAACAGCCGGCCAGAGGCAAATCGACTGCTCAAACTGAAGCATGAAAAACCACTGAGCCGTCTGTTGAGCAAATTGAGGAACATCAAACTGATGAACAAAGTGTTAAGGAACAGCAAACTGCTGAACCTTCTACCAGGAAGTTACCAAGAACAAGGTCTGATGTCCAGACTATTGTGCCAACTGGTCAACGCAGTGGAAAGAAGAAGCATTCTGCCAGAGCACAATCTGAGGCTGAATCTGAAAAAAAACCCACTCCATTACCCAAATTCATCGATGATGATGCCAGGGAGAGGTTCGAATGAATTTTTCAGAAGGGTTTCATCACTCAGAGAACCATTATCCCTTCTGAATTCCGTAAGCTTGACCTCGAACCTGCTCTTGAACTTTTTGCTTTCCAAAAATAGACTCATATTCTGACCATTCCCAATACCTATTACCCTGACATGCTTCACCAATTCTTTGCTAATCTTAAAAAGGATACCTCACACACTGATCTTATTTCTCGAGTTAATTCAGTCGATATTGCTTTCACTCCTGATATTGTCAATGCTATTTTAAAAACCAAAATTGAAGACGGTTTCAAAGAAAAAATTACAAATTTTTTCTCATATGAAAAATTTCCTTCTGTCTATCATCATTTTCATGTTACAAAACTGATGACTTATTTTCACACACACTTTAACACTCCTGCTAAGGCTAGATTGGAGGATCTCAACCCTCAAAATTTGATCATCTTTTCAATAATTTCAAATTTGTTGATTCCTACTGATGGTCATAGGACAGATGTCAACAAAATGAAACTTTACCTGTTTTACTATTTTGTTGAAAAAGTCCGCATTGATTTTGGTTTTGTAATGTGCAAATTTCTACTCAAAATCAGTACTGACAGCCGTAGGAAACTTTCCTATGAAAATTCTTAACACCAATCTTTACTCATTTTAAGATTCCCTTCACTGGGGTGTTACCAAAAGAGGGTCCATCCACTGTCTTTTCAAAAGCTTATTTTGAAAGAAAAATCTGAGATTTTTTTATAGTAAATTTAGAACAAAGAGTCGTCATGACACCCCCCTGTCACCCCTAGAACTTCTCGAGATCAGTCTCAGTTTGTTTCACCTTTTACCATTCATCCCAAAATATCACTCACTCAACCTTTCTCTTCTATTTATGAGGTCATTTCCTTGTTTGAGGATCTCAAACAACACATCCTACTTCTTGAAAATGGTTTAATGATGACTATGTCACCTGAACAACAAGCCACCTTCATTGAGTTGTGTCTCCTATCTCTCAAGAAGATGAGAATATACATCAAAAGAAGTCTAGGACTGAGTCAACTGAGCAAACTCCACATACTGAATCCACTCCAGAGGTTCGTGTTTCCAGTTCTCAGCCACAAGACAAGAGAAAGGTTCCAGCAAATGAAGACAGTGATAATGATGAGGAAACTGAAGAGGAAGAAGTGGATCCTACACAGTTTCGCCTAATAAGGAGGAGGCTCGGATCGTCCAAAATCACAATTTAGGCACCTCTAGGCACTTACACTTTATGTTTAAGTAGGCATCTCATATCAGACATTTGCATCTTCTGCATTTTAACATTTCAGGTACTTTGTACTCAGGATTCTGGTTGTTTAGTTAACTTTGTTGGCTTGTAAATTTTGGTTAACTTTTATATTTGCAATGATTTCTGTTTACTTTTGTTGGTCATCTTTTGTTTGGTATCTCTGTGATTGCTGATATTGGTTGTTGATTAATGATGCTGGCTAATGCTGTTTTTCGTGTTCTTGATTAATCATGTGACTGATGACATTAATGTTATGTTGTTGGAAGTGGAGAAATGGATTTGAATCATCTAATGATGACAAAAAGGGGAAAAAATGGATGAGGATGATAAGAAAATGAAATGTCAGGAAGTTTTAAAGTCTTCTGGTATATGTGTGAGGGAGAGTCATTCTGAAGGGGAATAGTACTTACAATTTTTTACACTATGCATTAAGTAAGGGAGAGTTTTGACTCAATGATTTTTTTTCTCTCCATCCATTGTTTTGGCATCATCAAAAAGGGGGAGATTGTAAATCTAAATCTCTAACTTTTGATATTTACAAAACAAATGGATGTTACTAATTCTCTCTTCAAAGACCTTTTTTAGAAATGCAGCAAAACAGGTTCAAAGATTAAGCATATTTAAAAGGGTCAAGGAATGCTGAAACTGTCGGACGCTCGAGAAGACTGGATCGGACGTCCGATAATCATTGCACAACTTCGGACACATGAAGAACTCCACCATCGGCCGTTCAAAGACATTAAGTCATTTCTTATAAGCTCACTGACTTCGATCGGACGTTCATCATCAGAGTACCGGACGTCCGATAATCATTACACAACTTCGGACACATGAAGAACTCTACCATCGGCCATCCGAAGACATTAAGTCATTCCTTATAAGCTCAATGACTTCGATCGGACGCTCATCATCAGAGCACCGGACGTCTAACAAACACTGCGACACTTCGGAAGCAAAGTTTTGGAGGCTTCGGTCGTCCGAAAGAATCAAAGTAAAATTCTTAGTTTCACTCCCTACTTTCGAACGCAAACTCTGGAGGTACCGGACGTCCGAAATATTTCAAGAAAATTTCTTGAGCTCACTGTCTACGTTCGGACGCAAGAAATAGGTCTACCGGACGTTCGACACTACCAACGGCTAGTTGACTCTTCAATTGCCTTTTGTCTGTTGGAAACTTTAATTGAAGAATCTTTTGGTCTCATATAAATAGAACAAAGTCAACTACTTCTAAATACTTTTGCACATTGAGACTACAAAAGATCTAGAACAATTTTAGTAAGAAAATTCTTTTCAAAGAAGATTTGTACTCTTAGCTATGTAGATTTCATATAAGTTTTTCTTGTATGAGAAAATTACTTCAATAGTGTAGCATTGTGCGGGTTATCTGAGTGATAGTAAAACTTCCTACCTTGACCAAGTGTGGCTTGGGGTAAGGAGGAAGTGATACTTTCTTTGTACACAAAGATTGATTGTAATTGATCAACTTAAAGAAACTTGCTCTATAAAGTGATACTCAAACTCAAGAGGAGTTTGGAATTCGGTTTGCTATTCTATCTCTTTCATTTACTAGCTTGCAATATAAATTGTTCATCTCTTCTACTCACAAACATTTGTGCTTTCTCATTATTTGTTCCATTGTGTGGTCATCTAGAAAAGATGGTAAATTGCACATTGAGCAAAAAGAGTCTCATAATTTGGTTAGTTTTTAAATAAGCTAATTCACCCCCCCCTCTTAGGTTGTCTTCGATCCTTACAAACATGACGTGCATCCAAGTGACCTATTGTGATTGAATTTTTCAAGTCCAAGGTAGAAAAGAACCTACGAATCTCTTCCAAATTCGACCGACCATGAGAAAACTTACCCACGACAGAAAACTTATAAGGGGCAGCTAATTTATCTATGCCATCTCGCATGAAGAACACAGCAGGTTCACCTTTATTCACTACTGGTTTTTTTATATCAATTGGTGAGGGGGATTTAGTAGAGAAAAGAGACGAAAAAGACTTAGTAGATGGCAATGGGGGCTGCCCCCAGCCCTAGGCTGAAGCGCTTCCATGAGCTGGAACCCTAGATCGAGAAGTAGGGTTATCAAAATATATTGTATGTCACCCACCCTCAAAGATATATGTATGTATGAAAGGATGCCAAATGTTTTCAAATTGATATATGTATCCGGCAACGCTCATTGTGCTTCAATCTTCACTTTGCAACTTCTGGTGATAACTAGCGAGCAGTCCAGTCTGCAGATTGACACTGTACATCATCTACTAATTCTCAAAATTTTGTTTCAACCCCCCAAATTTGAATTCTTGGTGCAATTTTCATCCAATTTCCTTCAATCTTTAATTTTCTCCCTGTGACACAAATATAACACCAATTAAGCAGTTTTTCATTCAATTTAAACATGTAGGGCATAAATACTTAATCATAAAATCATGTAAAATACTATAATTTATGCTCTATCAATTTGATATTGTGACATCCCATCTATATTCCATTCATAAATAGTTTTATTTTGATAGGAATTTTGAATACTATCCAATTCTTTTAACATGACAACTGCAAGAATTGGCCCTTGATAATAAAATTTGTTTTAGAATATTTTGGCAAAAATTGAGAAGTATTTTTCTTAGGAATTCTCCTTTTTAATCTATCAATTTGAAAATTGTCGTCTTTAATTTGTAATTTAGACAACATTTGGGTATCAGCATCAAGATTATTTGTATCAAAAAATTCTTCTTATAAAGATAAAACATTTATATTAAAATTTATTTATATTAATTAGTATTATGTAAGAATACTAATTAATTCATCATTAGCATTATTATTTTTGTTTCTATGATTTCTAAGGGATGGAAAAGCATCTGGTAGTAAATCCGGAAGAGATTTGATGGCTGAAGTTTGACGAGATTTAGTAAATGATGAGCTAGAGGATAAAAGAATTGGGCCTTTTTGTTTATCTATTTTATCTTATAATTTTATTAAATATTGTGATTTAGATCTTAGTAAATGATTTGTATAGCTTCCTTGAGTAGCTATTGAGACTAAAGAGGCTCTTGATTGACTTATTAGAGGATTGGCATGTATTGATTTATCATCATTTCTAATTTTAAGTCCTTGAAATGAAGGGTAAGAAGACTCAACTTTTTTTTGTCTAAAGTTAACCATTTTGGAATTGAAGATTCTAAAATATTTAAATCAAAAGAATTTTCAAGTCTTGCTTTACTTTTAACATAAAACCATTGAACAAAAGGAATAACTATTTAAGTTAATTCTATATATTTATAATAATCATTTTTAAATGGAATTTGTTGATCCGGAGTATATTTTTCAAAAAACCATTTTTAAATTTCTCATTTTCAGGTTTGAAAAAACTCTTTGTTACATTCACAACTAATTTCTTTTATATCTAATGAAGAATTTGTGGACAATGTGTGAATTATAAACCTACATTCAGATTCTAAAGAAATATCATCAAGATCATTTTTTGAATATTTTTCTTTATAAGCAGGTTGTAAAATTTGATTAGATTTGCCTTTTAGACCTTCAAAAATATATATTGATGAGGAGTATTAGAAGAAAATCTTTCAGATTGAGAGTAGGTAAATTTTGGTTTAAAAGAAGAAGAAGGAATTGAAGATGTTGATTGGTGTCTTCTATCAATAACAATTTTTATGTCACCGGTTTGATTTTTAGAAATAGAGAAAAGATTTGTAATTTAAGGTGGAGGAGGATTTGTAATTTTTTTTTTTTGTAATGTCAAGATCGGAGGGAATTCAACTTCATCCCAATTTATATATTTTGGCAATTGTAAATTTGAACTTTTTGGATTTGTTCCAATTATAGTTTGCCTACTTAGTTTATCATAAGATTGAGCATCAGAACTTAGTGTCGTCATTTTTCTATACTAAATTCTATATGTCAAATTTATGTGTTCAAATCCTACTTTCATATTATATCTTTTTGTTTGTATATTTATTGTTAAAACATCTTTTAAATTTTTATTTGTGAGAGAGATAGAAAAATTTGGACGACAATTAAAATATATTGTACCATTACATAAAATTGTTTCAACCAGTTCTAATAAAGAATTTTGAAATTGTAGATGCCTACAGTCTCTTAAGGTTTCCAAAATGGAAGTATTTATTCCTTGAGGATTTAAGGGTTGAAGTGCAATTTTTACTAATCCTATATATAAATATTTATGATCACTATTTATTATTTTAGATTCTAATTTAAGAAGTTTAGTTTCAGCAAATTTATCGTTAGTAGGAATTGTCCTTTTTACAATTTTAATTGCAAGTATAGTTTTTGGATCAAATCTGCCCCTTTGATAAATTAAATAAGGTTCATGTTTAGGTAATTTCCAATTTTGTATCTCTTGCTCAATTTCTTCAAATTCTAATATTTAAACATTTTTAGTAAACATATTTTTCTTTTGAATAGATTTAGAAGATGTTGATGAAGATGCAAAAGGTAATAAATTTGACATTATTTAAACAAACAAGTTTATAGGCAATTTTTTAGACAAAAGCTGAGCAAATCTATAGCCAGTGCAGGAGTGGTTAACCCTATTCAAATATTCTCATAATAGAAAATAAATCCTAGCTCCTTGTACAAACGTGTTGATCAAATGATTTGAAGAATAATTACTATATATGTTGGACAAACACAAATGCCACTATAAGCATATTGAACACATTATCTCAATGCCTCTGTGAGCGTATTAAGCACATGAATCCTTTGGACTCATATTCATAAGAACGAGATATGCAATAGTGGAAGGTCGAGGATGCTACAGGGGTCCAAGGCAGATATAACGGTCTTAACAACAACAAAATAACCTCTCAAGACCCTAATCCAAACTATACCAGGCCATTGACTAACATAAATATATCATCATTTCTGATGAATATAAGCTCATGATACCACAGTCATATTGCTCACACGATTCAGGAGATCACAGCCGTATTGCTGCACACAAATCCTGTGTTTGATCCATGATATAGACTACTTTTTTCATACCACAGTCTTATTATTTGCATAATAAACTAGATTTTAAATCCATTATAACAGATTGAACAAAACTAGCCTTCCCACAATAGTTTTAGCCTACCATAGCTTTGATACCAACTGTGCCTAGGATATAAAATTTCATAAGAAAATTAATGAAAGGGAGCAGAAGCTTACTTGTAGAATTTCAGCACAAGTCTTGATTCTTCAAAACTTCAATTCTTATTGATAATATTTGTACAAGAAGGTGATATAAAATAGAGATGATCTCAAGATTTTCTAAGAGACTATAGAGGAAATTTTTTTGCTTAAACTAAGGACTACCAGACTTGAACTACTAGGCTTGAATTTGTTTTATCAAATGAATGCCCTTTTATAAGACCATTTGGATGCTGCTTGAACATTTTTCATGATTTTTACATTAATTGGAGTGGGCCATTGCAGTTCAAAACTTTGTTTCCTTTTCATTTCATTTCTTCTTTGGAATGACCTCCGGTTGTCTTCTTTAGATGATCATAATTTGAGCAGCTGATTTCTTCCGAATAATGGTGCTGAGTCATCTTGCGATTGTGCGGATATTTTTTTAAAATAATAAATAAGTCATTTATCCTTTTCTCAGAATTTTATCGTAGTATACGTCAACTTTCTAGCTAGCTAATTTAAGCAGCTGTGACCGGCATTCCACTACTTGAATGTTGTCATTTTTTCTTCCATGTGGATCTCCTAAGCATAATTCCTATAGGTCTCGACTTTGATTTTGATTTTTCTGATTTGGATTCTTCCATATCTTCATGTGTAGATACTTCTTCAAGAGAAAATAATTTTATCAACTTTTTCTTCGAGCTGATGGAAGATTTTTCTGATTTGTCCAGCCATTCTTTTAACTGTTGTATTTGTGTGGTGGAATTTATTTTGGCCAAATCTTCACGAAATTTGTTCATCAAGCTTTTGGTTTCGTCATTTTCTTTTCCTCAAAGAAAGCATCATAAAGTTGTTGTGCAATCATTTTTATCACTTCTTTTTTTGATTTGTTTTCATATTTTCCTTCCTATCCTTGGATCTAATGAAGAATTTTCTTCACATCCGTGGGGCAAGGAATTTTTGGTATTTGAGATTGAGAAATTTCAACTTCCTCCCTTGCAATGTGTTGAGCAATTTGGTTGATGGAATATTTATAATTAGGCTATAATTTGTGAAATGAAGTCTCCGCAAGTGAGAGAGAGCATTTATTGCTTCGCCAATTTCAAAAGACCAAGCAAAAAGCTATGGGATTTCAAACTTTGTTCAAAAATGCGGAAGTCAACTATTTGGAATTTCAATCAAATTTTGTAGTATATTTTGAATGAATTTCTTGATAATGTAAATATTGTAATTTAAGATCATTTAGGAAGAATGTTTCTAATGGTCCAAAATATCTAAACTAATTGAAAATCCAAGTTGGCATTTCAGAAGGATTTGGAAAAGAATTTTTTCTTGAAGGTGGATCCACCAAATATGTTTTCTAGATTTGTTATTCTAAAAGAAAACATTAGAAAATGCATCTACCATACCATAATAATTAAATGATACTCTTAACCATCAAAATTGGAAGTGACTTTATGGATTTGAAAAGGAGACATTCCCCACTGATTTATTGTTGGAACATATTGAATAAAGAGTGAGGAAATAGTAATTTCATGATCATTAATGGTAGGATGCCAGGGCGGATCATTTTTTGATTTAAGAGTGGATTTTACAACTTTGGGCTTATCAAATGATTTTGGCTCAAAGGAGTGAAAGAATCCAGGATAGGTATGCAGTGCTTTGACCGGTTAAGCTCCTTTGAGTCAAAATTGGGATTGATCTGAATAGGTGATATATTTGTCTACAATAATAAGAGGATTTTGTATTTTTAGGTCTTCAGGTTGGTTGAAGTAGACATGAGATTGGATTTCAGAATACATATATGAATTGTCAGATTCTCTGGAAACAATGAAAGAATAATCATCTTGATTTAAGGATAAATTGACTTACTGATTTAAACTGTAAAATGATCCATTTTTAGATCTGTAATGGAGAATTTGAAAAATGGTGAGTAATACTTTGGCTAATTTGATCCTAAGCCAGCGGAGGATATATCAAAGAAGGATAATACATATTTAAGTGGGTTCTATTTGATATCCCACTTCTTTGACTGGGATGGCCTCCGCCACGGCCTCATGCGGGATAAGACATTTCTACAAAATTGAGAAAAGGGCAAGTAGAAAAACGGCAAGAAAGGCGGAAAAAAGAAATGAAAAATAAATAACATGGAAGGAGTGCTTTTCTCGTCAAGTAAGCAGATAAAGTGCCTATTTATTGAGTTAACGGGGCCAAAGTACAACTGGGGCTAACATTCAAGGGGTTAAGTGCATTTAACACTTTAATTTTTACCTAACAAGATTTACATATTAATCCATTCTTAATTATGTCTCATCATGGAAACTTTTTTTATAGAAAAGAATATTTCAATCAATAAAACTGTACTAATGGTAGAAAATACATTAAACAAATATGACACAGATATATGTAGATCTAAAATCAATAGATACAATAGTTCTAAGAAATCAATGCACGTAAAGAAAATATTGATGCTCCTACATATCTTCCATCCGAGTGAATCGTTGTAATATAATACAAAATTGTGCATCTCTTCTGATAGTCATATCTGATTAAAACTGGGTCAAGTCCAAAGGAAAATTTATATTTGACAATAATCGAGAAATTGCAGATATGAGAAACTAGATTCTAGATATACACAATCTCAAATTTCCTACAAAAAAGATAAAAACTAAAAAAACTCTGACAAGAAAATTAAGGAAAGAATAAAACTTTTACTAAAACAATCTAAAAGAGAAGAAAGTCTCACTAAAAAATTCTAAGAGAGAAGAGTTTTTCACTACAAAATTTTAAAAAATAATTTATTCAAATAAGAGAAACTAAAAACTAGAAAGAATGCTCCCTCCCATGGGAAAAAACCAGATTTGATCTCTCCCATAGGAGAGATGAAGGAGATTTTGAGAAAAAGAGTTCTGGAGAGAAGTGTCTCATCTTGGAAACTTGAGAAACGGTTTTTTGCCAAATTAAACTACTAAACTTTTTTTCATTAATTTCTGTAGTTTTCTTTCCATATTGTGTTCTTCTTTAACCAGACATACATATTCCAAGGAAAATTGGTTTTTCTCCTCCTAGGGCCCAAAAGAAAGTGTATGTTGATGTAGATCCACGTCACCTTTGCAGGACAACGTTAGATGGGACTTACTCCACTTTGCACCCTAAACTTGTATTTTTTTTATTTTGTATCCAAAACTATAATATTAGACACTTGCACCATAAAACTCTCAAGTTTATCCTATTTAAATCCAAGTAAATCTTATATATACTGTCATAGTTAGATGCACGACACACATATGAAATTTGATTTTTAAATTTAAATTCAAATTATATATCATACATTCAATGATAATAGTATATATACTATCACTATATTGAAAATTAATCCAATTAGTGTTAATGTTTGCAAAATTAATTGGAGCTCCATCAATAAGATACTCGAAGTGGACCCATGAGTCCCTAACAAGAGTGTGATACCAATATAAGAGCTCCCACCATTCTTCCATCAATCAGATCCATGGCGCTAAGAAAGACATTGGGAGGTCTAAACTAGGCCAGTCAACGGTCCGAGTCTAGACCTGGACTCGGATCTGATCCGTCAAATTATTGTGGGTACGGGTAGAGATTTAATTCCATTACCCGGACCAAGATCCGGATTTTTGTCAAACAAAAAAACGGATCGGATACGGAATATAGTATTCCGACCCGTATTAGACCCGGATCCGAATATAAATAGATTAATAATTTAAAATATTTATTTATCAATATAATTTGATTAGGGTGATGTATTTGAGTAAAGTCAATTTGATTTCTTTTCTTATTTAGTTTTTTTTGTATTAGTTAGAAATTAGTTTACAAATATATTTTTTTCTCATTTTTATTAGAAATTATAAGTTTTGATAGATTTTTTCGGGTAGACTCGACTTGGATCCGAGATCAGTTGGATCCGGATCCGGAACATAGAGTAGAAGACCCCCGTCGGATAAACGGGTCGGATCCGGGTCGATATGGTATGTCGGGTCCGAGTCCGAAATAATGAATTTCGATCCAAACCTGTTCTGTTGACAGGCCTAGTCTAAACCTCTAAACCACTTGGAAGTAAGCAATTTTATAGATTGAACTGTAAACAGTACCGTTGCTGGGAAAAAAGTAACGATCTCATCAGATCAATCAAGTTAGTCAACAACGAAGCTGTGGAGTGACAATTGGCCAAGGACCCTTAGGCCTAAAGGATTAGATTGTAGTTGGGTACAAATAGACCGATTAAAGACGAACAGGTAGAGTACGATGAAACCCGTGACCCGTGACTCATGATTGTTTTGGCCAACTTTGGGTTGGAGAGCCCTATGGAAGGGGTCAAGATATCACATTTATCTCGTTAATTTTGTTAATAGTATTAGTGATTGGGACCATACAAGTCAATGATACTGTGCTAAAAATGATCCAAAAAAATCAAGAGATTACAGTTAAAATAAAATGATATATTGTCATTAATTTACACTGTTCTTTATCTCATTAATTTTGCTAATATTGTTATTAATTAGACTTAAATAAAATAAACTTGAGATTTTGAGTCGCAAAGTATCTAAAATTGAGAATTTAGAATGTAAAGTGTTGAAAATTAAAATTTAGGGCATAAAGTAAAGAAATGGCAATAGTCCTTACACAAGCTTCGCGCCTAATCCACTCCCCCAATTTCAGCTTGGATTTCATTAACACCTAGTGATCCAAGTAAAAGATCAATCCTAAATGCATTAAAATAAGAACATTTTAATACTAGAAACTTACATTTCCCAGCCTTAACAGTTCCCCTTCTTCAGGAGCATGTGCAACTGATAGCGTCTTGGTGGAGATTATAGATGCCTTCTCATTGATTGTTAGCATATGAACAACTTAATATGTAGGAATGAATCTACTCAAATAACTAAGAAACGAAGCCAATCTCAGACAAGATAAATATTGGCAGTGGAAATCATACTAACAAAGCGACGTAGCACAAACTTGAAAGAAACAGCACAAGGCTTTGGGAGGCAACAATAAAAAAAATTTTTTTTTTTTTAATTTCATAGAGCTTTTAATCTCATACATCTGATGTAGTCCTACACATATTTATTTCGATTAGGGTTCTCTGCTGTCACAATGTTGATAGCAGAGTGCTTTTTATGGTAGAGATGTTGTATTTTCAAATTGGTTGGTAGAGATTAAATGGGGGCTCCAATTTTGATGTGTTAAAAAAATTTATTGTATATTTTCATCTTGTTATGTTAGTAATTTTTTCTTTTTGTTTCCGAAGTAACAGAAGTGAATTTCATGTAAGATAAATCCGCAAGTGCAGCTACAGGCACTTCATCAGGGAAGTTTACAAACCAGACGTTAGAGCCTTCCAGAGATAATGACAATTTAGACACCATATGGGCTGCAACATTGTTAAGTCTCCTCACATGAGAAACTTTTACAGAAGCAAATTCATCTAACATTGATCTAATACCGTGAATGATGTTACCAATTAAGGACATATCAGTTGTGTTAGTACATATAATTGTTATATTAGTATCTACATTCGGTAAGTTAGCATTTGCACTGCATTCTTCTGTTATCACTAGCTGTAACAGCTGGATAACTGATCCTATTTATTGATAGCCTAAGTTAGTCAAAAGTCAAAATTGACTAATCAGTCTAGATCACTTTGGTCACAAGGTAAACTATACAATTGTTTGGATAGTGGATTATTTGTACAAATTTATTTATTTGTATCATAAACATATTTTTTCAATTATTTTTTATTTTTATATACATCAGATAAAAAAAAGTACTATAGTATTTTTTTTCAAAAAATTATTCGAAATAATCTTATATTAACTGATTCACAAACTCATCAATCAAATATACATGAATTATATGCCAGCTAAGCTTTAGACCAAGTATGAACGACACTTAGTTAAGTAATTAAAAATGAAAACTTGGTTTACTATTTCTACATTTTGTAGAACTCTTTAATATAATATTAAAAAATTATTCCCTGTTTATTGATTAAACTTACAAGTGCATCCTTTTCTTTTTTTCTCATAAACAAAAGCTTAGGTCGAATAATTAAAACTAAAAGTAGAGAGACTAAGGCCCCGTTTGGATTGTATTTTCCGTCATTTTTCATGGAAAAAATACTGTAGCGATTTGATGTGTGTGAGGAAAAAAGGTAATAGGGAAATGTGATCACGGAAAATAACATAATTTTTCGCCGGAAAACGGCAATCTAAACAAGGCCTAAATTGGTTTAAGTGAAAAACTATGAGGACTAATTGGGGTATTTCCCTTATCTTTTTTTTTTTTTTTTTGAGGGAATTCCTTATCAAATTTCAGTTGAGGTGTGTAAACTGACAAAATCCTAATTACAGGGCCTTCTCTTATCTTCAGCAAAAAATAAAACAGATGGCAAAGTCCAAAATTGCTTCCATTAGCAACCCCTTGCTCCCCAGTTCCCATATGACCCTTAATTGATCTGCAAACCAATAAACTATTATGGTTTCTGTACCGCAACCACCGTTTTTTTCTCCACTCAAATCCATCAGTATCAGTGCCTCTCCTGCTCAAAAATTGCAATACAAAAGCATAATTTTAGCATTACCATCCAAGAACCTTAAAGTTTCATCCTCTACAGGTCCTTCGAATGCAGAACCATTGTCACCAAATTCATCAGAAAAGCCCTTAGAAACTGACCAGTCTGAGGGTGACACTGACCCTGTGAAACTTGCATTTGCTAAGGCTAAGGCATATAAGAAAGCAAAACAATCTAGCCCTACTCCAGAAATTGTTCAGAACCCTGTTCAAGAATCTGCTGGAAGAGGTGAAAAGAATGAGGAATTGAAGCTGGAACTGCCAAAGTTGGAAGCTTTGAAGCCAGAAGATAAGGGCAATGGGAAGGAGGAGGTTCCATTGACTCTTAAATTGGCATTTGAGAAATCAAAAGAGTATAGGAAGAATAAAAGTGCTGTGGAGGAAAGTCAAGTTGTGAAGGGGAGTGAGCAAAATTCAGGTATGGTTACTGGGATTTTTGTGTATGTTTGTTGAGCTGTTGTGAATTCGTGTTTCAGATAATTCTTCAGTGGTTCTCTAATATGTAGTTTTATGAATTTTCTCTTTTATTACATCTGTGTATCATGTGATTATCATTATATTAAACTTGTTTCTTGATGAAAACAGCATGTTAGTACTTATGCACTATTTCTAGTAAAGCATTATAATTGTTTGTAAATACGTGGATTTGTGTCTTGATCAGGAAAATACCCAATTTGTCAATCAATTTTAAGATAAAAGAACTTTTTTTTTTCCTAATTTGAGTGTTGTATGTTATTGTGAATACCTCCAGGCGTCTTTTTGCTTGGAACTTGTAGTAAAACAGTTTGAATGGTTCTGGACTAAGAAGTTTTCGTTTGAATTGGACCTTAGGGATTAAGATAGGAAATGAGGGAAGTCTTGGTGGTTCAGTATTGAGAAAGGATGATGATAAGAAGGAAAAGTTGAAGATTTCGAGTATTGATTTTGTGGGGCTTGACTTCTCGGAGAAGAAGAGCACCAGGGCTTTGCCAGCTGGGCTGGTTCCAGCTGTGGACTCATTTCCTGAGGAGGACTTGCCTGAGGTGGAGATACTTATTGGAGATGCTAGCAAGTTTGGAGCTGGAGCAGCAGCACCACAGCCAATTCAGGAAGAGGATGTGGATGTTTATAAACCCAAGGTATCCACTTGGGGAGTTTTTCCTAGACCGAGCAATACCTCAAAAACTGTAAGCTCCCTCACCTATTTGATTATCTATTAGAATGCTCATTGTGATTAAATCCTCATAAAAAGTAGATTCTTGAGATAAGACCAAGTTCTGAATATGAATTTGGTGCAATTTCTGAACATATTTTAGGAAAATTAATGTCAAGGCATGTTCTAACATAAACTGAATAATTAACACCCCCCCCCCCTCTCTCCCAGGCCTCCAGGACTTTAGTGTATACTTAAAACAGAATGAGATGTATGTTTTCAAGCAGAGTGATGGACCGTACTTTTGTATCTATCCATAGTCATTGAATAAAAGCTCGGCTTTTTTGCTTTCTTTACTGATTAATATTACCACAGGTCAAAATGGAAAACCATCAAGCATCTGACTCCCTGGCTGCTCTTGCTGTGAATTATAGTTACTACATCTTTTCAGCAATAAAAAACAAAAGTTAACATGCATTATATTGGGCTTCTTGATTTCTAATTTTTCCTAATTATTACCCCAAGCTATACACAAGGACATGAGAAATTTTGGAAAAAGCATCATAATTGTCCTTGTCATTTTGAAGTTCGCTGTTGTCCAATGTTACTATGGTAATTTTTATCTTGATCCTCTCCCCTTTATTTCAAACTGTAAGACTTTGCCAAAACATATTGTTAAAAAATATATGGAGGTCTGCAATATAATTCTTCTCTATTGTTTCACTGGTGAAGAAACATTACCCCAGTTACAATCCTTTGAATGGCATGGTTAGATGTGCTTGTGAGTTTTTATAGTTGCCAATGTTCTTCGTTTTTAATCCTTTTCCATGATGATTCTTTCTTGCTTAAAAACTAACTTAACATAGACTTTAGATGTTGGTAGTACAATTATTGATGGTGGTTTTGATTGGTGAAGTATCCCTACACTATTGCTAGGTCTTTTTAATGACATGGTACAAATTTGTAATAAGAACGGTAAAAAGGGTTGTTCGTCTAGAAATTCCATTCACTTTTAAGTTTTTAAAAAATAAATTATTGGGTTTCCGTGCTTTTGATGAGTCTCCTGGACTGTTTAAGTCATTTTACTTGTCTTCTGTAAGGTTTCTGGTTGATCCCTCGACCCTCTTAAGCTAAAAGCATTTTGTGAGACATCCAAAACTGAGCTTCACTTTGTATTGATCAGGTCTCTAGTCGGTACAGTTTTCATTCATCTATTTATACAATTGATGTTTCACCACTGCAATTATCAAACTAATTGCTTACATGATTGGATTCTCTCTGGAACTATGGTTATGCCTTTACTTAATCACTTGACTTCAGTATGGTGGTGGAAGAAATATACGCCCTGGGGAAGTACTTGAAACAGCTGCTGATCGAGCTACTAAAGAAGCACGGACAAAACAGCTACTTGCTGCCTATGAGAGCAAAATTGGATTGAGCATTCAGCCAAAGCTGAAATCTGAATGTGAACAGGCATGTTTCAAGTGCATGGTATCTTGATTGACAGAGTTATGAAATAATCTTTTGCTATTTCCACTTCTATTAGGCTCTGCAACCTAGGTATATTAAGTGTCAAGATATTATTCTACAAGTGAGGTTGGTAATTTCTTCAGTAATTTATAAAAAATTTTAGCTGCAACTGTTAGTCTCATAGTGTTTTTGATGTATTAGCAATACTCTTGGAAACTTTTTCTTCCTATTTGTTATTGTTTAAATTACAATACTGTCAATAATCTACATAGAATGACTTGCAAGAAATAGTTCATTGTGGAATGACTTGCAAGAAATAGTTCATTGTGTGGTGACAGTTTAGCTCCATGCTTCATTTTACATAGTAAACTAGTACAAAAAGGATAAAGCTCATACACCTTGTCTGTGTTCCGGTTAGTATGGTACAAATTTCCATGTATTTTGTGCTGTATTTGTTTAAGGGCTATGCCCATTCACTTGTGTAATCTTCTCTCTTTGGGTCAATGAAAGGCACGAAACTTCCAGAAAATGGATGTGCCGAATACCAATACTCCTTGTGCAAATTTACCCCTGTTGGTGCATTAGATAATTGGAAACCAAAATGGTGTTTGAAACTTGTGAATATATTTCACCTTTTTCTTTCTCTCTTATTTGGGAATGTGTGAGAAGGATACATTGTGGGATTTTAGCTAAAATGGACCTCATTACCTCCAAGTCTCAGCTTGATTTTCTTTTCTTTTTTTTTTTCATTTAAAGTTTTCTCTAAAGTATTGTATATCTCAGAATGGAAAAGAAAAACAAATGAACTGTTCCTCAGGATTGATTTCTGGAGTGATTATGCATTATACTTCTATTTTTCTTTTCCTACATCTTGCTCTAAATTCCTCAGTCAGATTTGTGATTGAGAGCTTTCTTCTTAATTATAGTGCTCTCATACTAGGCTCTGAAGGAAGGGGATTCATTGATGGATCTTGGGAAGCTCAAAGAAGCATTACCTTTTTATGAGCAGATCATGGACAAGTTGGCTTTCCAGGTATCTTTCATTTGTCAATAATACCTAAAACAGTAGTAAAACTGCTGAAGGCCTTGGTCTGAAGCTCACCATGGTCTTTCAATTACGATTATGCATGCAAAAAGTATGAAGTGTTATTTTGCACAGTATCATTTTCCTAACTAGCTTTTTTTTCCTTTTTATTTTTTCCCTTCTTCTTTTGATATGGTAAGATAGATCAGTTTTCTTTGGTAAGAATTTGTTCGGTAACAGCAGTGCAAGTTCTATGAATATATATCTTTTAAACCTTTTTCCTTCAGTGTTCTTTTTGTTTCAAAAGATTTCTCTAGGATGACTTTCCTTTTGGTTTTTTAACCCCGTACTTATATATAACAAATTCTATTTGCAATTTGAGTTCAAAATTCTGTTTTGTTAGTTTTTCTGTTTAATTTTTCTGGTCTGTTTGTATAGAAGTTGACTTGAGTCATATGGTCTGTCTGTATAGAAGGGCACCAACAATGAACAAAGAGAAGGGGGTGCATTCTAGTTTTAATATAAATAAGACAGGAGAGATTTAACCTCTTAAAAAACCTTCTTATCTGAGATGTACCAACTAATTAACTTTGTGATTACAACTGAAAGCCTGTACTGATAGTAGTAGAGCTCTCTACAAACCATGAAAAACAAGTGTAACTAATCTATTCAAGTGATTTAGCATGATATGAAGAAAAGAAATGATTTCGACATGAGGAAATTTCGATGGGAATTTCACTAAACAGTATTAGCATTTATGATGAAGTGCTTAATAGGTTTATGTTTATGTTTTCTTTAAGCATCGCCATTCAAGTTTGTGGGGCCTGGCTTTTCCATCTACACATTTCTGTGATCTTCTTTAATTTATGTGTCCTTTATGACATTGGCATACTCTCTCCTATCCATAGCATGCTATGGACTCTGGGCTAAACCAAGCCTTTTACAAGGAGATTTGACCCTCTAATTATGCTCACACATTTCCTCAACATCAACCTAATATAATCCTAGATACCATGGATACTGTCCTCGGAGTGAGACATAATGTGGAAGAAATTAGCTTTATGTCATTGAAGCTTTCCTAGGCCACACCGCCCCACCCCCCCCCCCCCCCCCCCCCCCCTTTTCCAAAAAAAAAATCATGAATTTTGTAGTCTAAACAAGAGCCACATTGGTTAAATTATGTGCTGATGTAAGAAAGTGATTTAATGAGACTTAGGTGGCTTTTTTAAAGAGCACAAAGGACCAGGTCCATAGAAGAATTTCCTTATGTTACCTCCCTAGTGATTCAATACATAGAATTTACCCCTTGTCATTTGGAGTGCAGTTAAGCAGTTTGATTTTATGTTCATTTTACCTGTCAACAGAGAAAAGTCAAACTTCTTTCGAATAAAACAATTGAAATGATTATCATACCCTTTTGTTTCCTTTCCTAGTAATTTTAAGCTGTAGTATTGGCTCTCTTCTTCTTCCTCCTCAACAAAACCCTAGATAAACATTAAGAGTAGCGGCTATGGTTGCCAGTGCCACCCGTCATTTCCAGCAGGTGGAAGCAATAGCCAGCTACTGACTGATACCTTCACTGTCACTTTTATCCATCCCAAACTCAATTTTCTTTCCCATAGGAATGCTGTTTTCGCATCGTCAACACCAGAATCCAACCAGAAAAAGCTTAAAATTGCTGCAAATTCAACTCAATAATGAACTGCAAATTCATTAATAATTGTCCAAAATACTTGGGGAAAAAAAACTAGAAATAAATCCATGGAGAAACGAATATGAAAACAACCCAAATGGACGAATAATGATTTGAAGATCTGAAAGATAATTTAAATAGATGTATGCAGTTAGGGCACATATTCAACTAAGGCATCTGAAGACAATCACTGATGATCTCTGGTAGATTTAGTCTGTTTTTGGGTTTGAAATTGATAATTTACTTGAAAATCTGGATTGTGGTTATATGATTTGCTGGAAACGGGGAAAAAAAAAAAAACACAGATAAGGGTTTGGCCAGCAGCAGTTTCCTGTCAGGTGACCGCCAATAGGCAAGAGGGTGTACAGGCTGGTAGCTTAGAGTTTTACAACATAGAAAAGAGAAGAAACAAGAGAAACAAAACGAAAAAGAAAGATGAAAAGGAAGAAAGAACAGAGAAACAAAATACAAAATGTTTGGAGAAAAAGACTATTTTTTTTGTTTTGGCTCCAAAATTTTGTCATAACTTATTTTCTGTCAAAAAAAAGAGCTATTCTGTTTGGTTTGGTTTAAAACAAAAATCATCCATACTCTTAAATTATGACTGTAATCCTTGAGTCAAAATTTTAAAACTTTTTGACAATGACTAAAACCGAAATTTTAATTTTTTTCACTTTACTTTGAAACCATAGCGATGTAAATTCTAGGTGTTGAATCCATAATTAGGTAAGCTAAATGATTGCCATACCATGGGGGGTTTTGTGTACTTTACGCATTATCTGATGAGCTGTTCATGTTTGGTTGAAGTCCTAAAGCTGATTGGGTAAAATGTAAACAAGATTGGAAAGTAGTCTTGGATATTATTCACAACACTGTAAAACAGATTTAGTTATTATTAGATTTAGTTCACTGTTCTATGAACATTTTGTGATGATTCTTTTGCCCAAATTTATTTTCAGACTGAACTTTATGGATTAGCAGCTTTGCAGTGGTCTATTTGCCAAGATTCACTCAATAGGTATATGTCTAACCATTATCATGTTTTATAAGCCTTCATTGGAATACACTATCCTGGAGCATTTGTATCTTTTTCAAGAACAATTGTGGATATGATATACAATTCAAGATGGGATGAATGCAATGGTTTTTTTTTTTTTTTGTTGAACAGTGGAAGTCGGTTGAAAAATTTTGGCTTGATGTATATGACATGTGCTTTTCAAAGATTTATGACTAAAATTATCAGTAATATAAATTGGCTCATGAGTACTGTGATTGATAAGTAAAACCCACATAAAGATGTAGAAGTTTAACTAGTTCTTGGACTCAGGAAATCAGAAACCTTATTTTCTATTATTTTTTCAATCTAAAAAGCATCTTATTTTGTTGTTTCCAGATAATTGAACAAATACAAAGGACAGCCTCTTGCCAGGGTAATAAGGGCTAAATGTAGATGAACATAATGTTCATGGATTGATTTGGCTTCATGAACATTAGTTTGAGCTCCAGTTTGAAAGAGCATGAAACAAAAGAGCTAACATTAGCTTCCTAGGAACTGTTTCTTTGGGTGCCAGCATTCATATCTGTAGAACAAATGAAGCATGCGAAAGAAATCCAGAAGATGGTTATATTTGTTGGAGGAGGTGAGGTTGAGATACAAATTCACTAGGTGGTGCTTCATTCGAAAAGAAGGTTATGTTAATCGTGGAGTTGTTTATAACTAGATCCAGTAAAAACATGTAGTTATTCTGGGTAACACTAGTATATAGCATAACTGATACTTACATTGCACGAGAGTCAGCATGTAACTACTATCAAATGATCTTCGACTCTTTGTTTTTCACCTTGTAGCAAGTTTATTTGAGGATTCTTTTCTGTATTGTCCCATACTGCTTGTTATATCATAAATGTCCTTATATACATATTACAGCTGATTTTTGTGTCAGGTAATAACTCATCTATCTTTTATAGTGCGTGTGGTGAAATATCTCTTGCACCTAGTTTAAGTGTTCCCTGGCATCAATTTGTGTTTGTGGGCCCCTTTAACTTGGGTATTCTGATGTCATAGTGTAGAAATTCAACAAATTCACTCATTGCCAGCAAATTATATATCATAGAAAGACTTTCTATCTTTTCAAATTTTTCGTTCATATCAAATAGTTTAAGAAAGCTTCTCTCTCTTTTCTTTTCTTTTCTTTTCTTTTTTTTTTTCCTTTCAAGGGTATAGCACTTACTTGTTTCTCACTTTCTGTCTACAAAGCTCTTTGCTATACATTTGGATTTGACTGGCTTTACCATTCCGTCTTTGGCTGCTCTTTATTTTCTTGGATCTTAAATTTTTAGCATTGATTTGATTTGCCCATTTGAAATGATTTGCAGGTCTAATGAAGCCAGAGGAATGTATGAAAAGCTGCAGTCTCACCCAAATCCACAAGTGAGCAAGAAAGCTAGGCAGATGAATTTTGGTTTTCAGGTAAAGGGAAGCAGTTCATTGAATATAGTGTTTACTTTGAACACTTGAAGACTTTTTTTTTTTTTTTTTTATCTGATCTAGAAACTACAAATGTGTTTTCACATCTGTCTTTAGTGTGACCACTTTGAGCCTCAAAGGGATGCTTTTGTTGACGTACATCCAACTTAATGATTACTTCATTTCAATACTCATGATATCTTCTTGTACTCCAACACTGCTAGTTGTAAATTGTATTAATTAGGAAACTTTTTTTTTTCTTTTGGAAGCTTCTCCTTAATGCGATTTTTTCTGGAAGGCTTTCAGTTAATTTTTTCATGTGACATATGGCAGGCCATGGAGATGATGAAGGTTACAAACTCTACACTTTCTCCTAAAAATACAGGTTATCAGAATTATTTTGATGCTTTTATCAGGGATAAAACTAATTATCCTCTCGAAGAGGCTGAAGTTGATGAAGCTGTATTGAGCCAAGCCCTACCATATATGATCCTTCTTCTTTCTCCTATTCTGATTGTGGTACTCATCGCTGCTCAAAAGGGCCTGCAAAGTTGAAAAAATGTTGTTGCAAGGGAGAGGCTTCTCTTTGAAAGTGTAAATTTGTCACACTAAGTGTTTCTTTTGGACAATTTCATAGTCAACTTTTTAATCATATTAGATTTGGAAAGTTAGCTCTGCAGTCATCAATGCCAAGAATTCTTTTTTGTCCAGAAAAGAAAAAAGAGAATACAGCAAGCCAACAATTTATTCAGAGTTATGATATAAACTTTTATCTCGATTGTTCATTGAAACCGATTTAAGTCATTTGACAGGTTCTTCGGCCTCTGGTCTTTTTCTTCTTTTCGCTTTGCGGCCAGAACAATTCAACTGGATTTTCAGTTCTTTCCTATCTTGATCCCATGAGCGGTACTCGTTTAGTCATTTGACAGATCCATAAGCCTCTTGTCTAAACACAACTAAATACTCATCATTTGTATCTTTTCCTTTGCTTTATTCATTTGAATGCCTATGTTAGTTCTGCAAACTGAAGCAGTGGTGACCAACCCAAACCGATTTCCAGCTTTTAGAGGACCATTTCAGGGGTAGATTCTTCATAACCTGAAAAACTTTATAGTAGAAAATGATAAAAGGAAGATATCCAATGACAAATTAATCAATAAGTCCACCTAGATTTAAGTTGAATTGTGGAAAAGCTGAGGCAGACAAATTGATCAACTGATTGCTCATACTTCAGTCCAACTACCGATGACCAATACTGACAAGGAGGCAAAATTGTTTTGTAGGCAAAATTACCAATGATTTAAGTTGGAACTTTTGGATGTATTGTTGGCAAGTTACGTTGGGCACTGGATATCATGCAACGAAAATGACAACAGATATTAGACAAAAAAAAAAAATCGAATTGGGGAATAATATATCAGGATTTGTTTTATGACATAGAAATGCTTCACTCCCAACTAGTTGCTTTTTCCTTTTTCTTTCCCTGTACAGTCCAAATAAATTACTTGGTAGTGAGATCGTTACAAATGTCTCAATAATCAGATTTAATGTGCGTTGCAAAGAATCATATGATTACAAAATCAGCATCAGAATAAAACGAAGAACAAATAGTCTAGTAATTTCATTCACCATTTGTTTGGCATTACAAAAACATGAAAAGGACAAAAAGGCATCAAGAAAAAGCAGATTCCAATTTAAGAAAGGGTTCCTCATGAATGATCAATAATAATTACCAACGAATTTATCAAGGGAAAATAATATGTGATATGATAAATTATTTAAACTTCATTTTCTTTAATTGTAAGATTTTTATTTAGTATTTGCTGACTTTTTTTTAGGGTTAATCACATTTTATCCCCTTAAAGAATACCTCATTTCTCAGTTTACCCCCCAACCTTTAATTTTGCTCACTTAACCCCCTTTAGGACAAAATTGCTCTTGCATTATTTGACTTTTCATTTACCTTGTTTTCCTTTCTTTTAGTTCTTTTTCTCTTTCTTCTTTATTTAATTCTTTCTCTTTCCCACAAAAATCTTCACCTTAATGATTGAAATTAAAAAAGAGGAATTGCAGAGATTTATTTTTTCCTTAAATGATTAAAAAATATTCAAATCACTTTTCTAAAATACAATTTTTTAGCCTTTCAATTCTTTTAATTTTGGGTTTTCCTCTTTCCTTTCTAGTTTCTCATTTTATTCCCAAGAAAATATCTTAAGATGAAACTGTGACCTGATTAATAATCATCAATTGAAATTTATGACACGTGGCATCATACAAAAATCAAAATTATTTTTGATGTCTTTTAAGTTTTCACCCAAAAATATGCAATTACAAACTCAAAACAAAATTTTCATTGAAATGGAATTTCTATTGGGAAGGATGAAAGAGAGAAAAAAGAGAAAAAGAAATAAAAGAAAGGAAAACAATTTCATCTTATGATATTTTCTTGAGAATAAAATGAGAAACTAGAAAGAAAAGAGGAAAATCCAAAATTAAAAGAATTGAAAGGCTAAAAAAATTGTATTTTAGAAAAGTGATTTGAATTTTTTTTAATCATTTAAGGAGAAGATAGATTTCTACAATTTCTCTTTTTTAATTTCAATCATTAAGGTGAAAATTTTTGTGGGAAAGAGGAAGAATTAAATAAAGAAGAAAGAGAAAAAGAAATAAAAGAAAGGAAAACAAGGTAAATAAAAAGTCAAAATAATGCAAGGGTAATTTTGTCCTAAAGGGGGTTAAGTGAGCAAAATTAAAGGTTAAGGGGTAAACTGAGAAATGGGGTATTCTTTAAGGGGATAAAATGTGATTAACCCTTTTTTTTTTATAAAACCATTATTTCATAATCCTTAATGATATGATGAGTGCATCAGCATCTCTTGATAAGGGTTAATCACATTTAATCCCCTTAAGATTTACCCCATTTCTCATATTACCCTCTAACATTTAATTTTGCTCACTTAACCCCCTATAGAAAAAAATTGCCCTTGCATTATTTTGACTTTTCATTTACCTTGTTTTCCTTTCTTTTATTTCTTTTTCTCTTTCTTCTTTATTTAATTCTTCCTCTTTCCCACAAAAATCTTCACCTTAATGATTGCAATTAAAAAAGAGGAATTGCAGAGATCTATCTTCTCCTTAAATGATTAAAAAAATATTCAAATCACTTTCCTAAAATACAATTTTTTTAGCCTTTCAATTCTTTTAATTTTGGGTTTTCCTCTTTCCTTTTTAGTTTCTCATTTTATTCTCAAGAAAATATCATAAGATGAAATTGTTTTCCTTTCTTTTATTTCTTTTTCTCTTTCTTCTCTCTTACATCCTTCCCAATAGAAAATTCCATTTCAACGAAAATTTTGTTTTGAGTTTGTAATTGCATATTTTTGGGTGAAAACTTAAAAGGCATCAAAAACTAATTTTGATTTTTTGTATGATGCCACGTGTCACAAATTTCAATTGATGATTATTAATCAGGTCACAATTTCATCTTATGATATTTTCTTGGGAATAAAATGAGAAACTAGAAAGGAAAGAGGAAAATCCAAAATTAAAAGAATTGAAAGGCTAAAAAAATTGTATTTTAGGAAAGTGATTTGAATATTTTTTTAATCATTTAAGGAGAAGATAGATCTCTGCAATTCCTCTTTTTTAATTTCAGTCATTAAGGTGAAAATTTTTGTGGGAAAGAAGAAGAATTAAATAAAGAAGAAAGAGAAAAGAAATAAAAGAAAGGAAAACAAGGTAAATGAAAAGTCAAAATAATGCAAGGGCAGTTTTGTCCTATAGGGGGTTAAGTGAGCAAAATTAAAGGTTAGGGGGTAAACTGAGAAATGGGTTATACCTTAAGGGGATTAAATGTGATTAACCCTAAAAGTAGTCTTACTTTCTATGATATTATGGTTCTAAAAGTAAATATTAGGAGCAAGTCTGAGTAAGAATAATTTTATTTGACATGTATCCATTCAACTCTTAAAAATTCATACCAAACATTACATGAATACTTCAACTTCCAAAGCAATGGATTTGGTGAACTACTGAGAGAATCAGCCCTACTGATTTTAGGTTCGGTACAGCACTTGCAGAAATTGCTTATCTTCATTCTCTCTGTTGAATTAGTATGGTGAGTACCCTAGTTAACTTCATTTTTTTATCTTTTTATAGGCATAAATACAATTTTGGTTCCTAATATTTGGCCCACGTGTTCAAATTGGTCCTTAATGTTTCAATCAAATAAATTTGATACCTGAAGTTTCTAATTTTATGCAAATTCATGACAACAAAGGAAAAATCACATTAAGTAACACTCAAAATCAAATTGCCATTAGTCAAAAGTTTAAACTTCATGCTTTTGGTCCCTAATATTTGGAGTTTCAATCAATATGGTCCTTTAGGCTTCGAATGAATATAATTATGATTTAAAATGAGATAAAATGTGAACTAAATTAAATATATGACTAAACTTGAAGACATGCAATCTAATCTTGGCAGAATTGACTCTATAATTTTTAAAGTGGGTGGGTAGACATTGTAACAATATAGCTCACTCTTTTGCTAGATATGCCCAATCTGTTAGCAATCAATCTATTTGGGAGCATTATGCTCCTTCATTTGTATTCCCTATTTCAAATGGCTGATTTTTAGCCATCATAATAAAGTTTTATGTTTCTTATTAAAAAATTTTAATAACACCTCATATTGATACTACACTAGCCATAAGTTTAAAGTGCAACTCTTTGTTAATTTACATGCAATGGAATAAGTACACTCAGATAATATATAAATGAAAATTAGTGGAAGAAAATGAGAGTTGTTGTGAAACTAATACTAAGGAATAACAAAATATAGAATAGAGTAAAATAGAGAGATGTAGACAAGAGAAAAGTATATAAAAGTATAGAATTATTATTTTATTAAATCAAATGATCAAATGCTTACAAAAAGATGTTGAATGACCTCTATTTATAGAAACATTGAATATAAGGAAACTAAAAGGTTAATCTCTAGTTATAAGAGAAGTTACAAAATTAATTGTACAGGGAAACTAAACGGTCATCCACGTCAACTCTTTATCCTTTCGTATGAATTCAATAGACATAGGAAAACTCAGTGGACATAGGAGAATTTAATGGACATTCATCTCATTTAGTTGTTTCATAATATTCCCCCTTCGATGTCCATTACATGAAGAATATATCTTATTAAAACCTTATTAGGAAAAAATCAGTAAAAAAAATGCAAATGAAGGAAAAATAGTATACTATTACTATGTATCAAATTCTCTCCTGATTCAAACATTATTTGAGATCTTTCAACAGATGCATTCCAATAATTTTCACCAATTTTTCAAATGTTGTAGTCAGCAATGGTTTGGTAAACAAATCTACCAAATTATTACTCAATTGGATTTGTTGCACATCAATTTCACCATTCGTTTTGTAACTTATGAGTAAAGAAATATATTTCGTCCTATCACTTTTAATATATTCTTCTTTTAATTGAGTTATACAAGTTGATTTATTTTCATACAATATAGTTGGAGGATTTTCTTTCTCAAATGATGATCCACAATTCTTCCAGACATTGTGGGTCATTGATTTAGCTAAACACATTTTCAACTGTTCGCATGAACTGCTATTATTTCAATATGATTTGAAGAAGTGACAACTATTGATTATTTTGCAGATTTCCATGAAATAATTGTACCACTACATATAAATATACAACTAGTTTGAAACCTTGCTTTATGTGGAGTAGATAAATACCCAACATCATCATAACCAACCAATTCATGTCGAAATTATTCGAATAAAATAGGCCAAGATCAACTGTTCCTTAGAGATAGCCAAAACAATGCTTTTATACCATTCCAATGTCATTTTGTAGGAGAGGAGCTATATATTCTATTTTATATAATTAACAAAATATATTAGTGCTCCAATTGCTCTAAGATATAGTACTTTAGAACCAACAATCTTTTCATCTTCATCTCTTGGTTTAAAAGAATCTGTAATAGGATCAAGTGACTGAACAACCATTGAAGTATTTAATGGTTGTATTTTATCAACATAAAATTCTTTAATATTTTCTAGGTATAATCAGTTTGGTGGACAAAAATTTTATTTTCTAAATGTTCAATTTGCAAACCAAGGAAAAATGTAGTCTTTCCAAAATTTTTTATCTCTAATTCTTTCTTTAAATATTCATCAGATTTTAGTAACTCTTTAGAAGTTACAATCACATTGAAATCATCAATACATATGGTATGAATTCCTATTTGTATTCAACTACTTTTACACCTTCTAGTGTTTGGATTTTAGGTCCAAAGACTTTTCATTTTTGCCAATGAATTCGACTTTTGTAGGATCACAGCTTTCTATTTTAACCAATCATTTCTACACTGACATGTATCAATCGATATATTTTCATGATCCTCATTAGTTTCAATTATGTCAACTGCTACACTATATGTAAAAATATTTATTTCTGTTTGTTTAGGCTCCAACATTTTTGAATTTTCTATATTTTCATCCTCTTCAAGAGTATACTCTTCATGAGCTAGCTTTTTAGGACCGATTCTTTTTCAGGAGGTTGAATTTTGCCATTAACATTTACTTAATCTTGAAAGATATTGGAAATCAAAATGTCCAACGTAATTTAGGTGGCCTAGCCTTAAATTCATTTGTAGTATTTGTATATGTCATTTAGGGACATCAATTTTAACCAGAGTATTTCTTGTAGAAATATTTGATTTAATAACCCTGCTGGAGTCATTAATGCACCCAATAATTGATTTACAATTTTTTGCAAATGTATAATCTTTTGAAGTTTTAGTTCACATCTTTGCCTCTTCCTAATATCAAGAAATGTAATTCATCAAACAGACAATCTGCAAATCTTGCAATAAATAAATCACCATTTAATGGTTCAATATATTTAATTATAGAAGGTGATTCGTACCAGACATATATCCTCAATCTTCTTTGCAGCCCATTTTAGTACGTTGAGGCACCACAATTGGAACATAAACCTCAAAATAAAAAAGAATTTAAATGAGAAAATATTGGGGTCATAATCAAATGTGATTGCAGGAGAGAATAAGTATGATAACTTATTGACCTAATTCTCACAAGTATTATTACATGTAATATAGCATTTCCCTAAAATAGATAAAGGAAGTTTAAAACCTCATTAACAGTAGTCTAGCAATTAATTGTAACTGTTTAATAAATGATTTGGCTATACTATTTTGTGTCTGAACATAAACTGTAGGATGTTCAACAATTATTCCAGTGGACATGCAAAAATCATCAAAGCATGTGATGAATATTCATCAACATTATCCAAACGAATTTTCTCAATCAGATAATCCAAAATTGTACTTGCAATTTAATTATCTGAGTAAGCAATCTCGCAAATGTCAGGCTGCGAGAAGATAACATACATATATGGATCATCTTGTCGATGCATTAATTAGCGTCATAAAATATCTAAATGGTCCACATAATAGATCTATAGGTCTACATATATTACCATAAATTGGTTTAGAAATGCAGGGGATTCAATCCCCATCTTAGATGGTGATGATTAATAATTAATTTTCCTTAGGAGCAAGCAACACAAGAAAATTCATTAGAATTCAACACTTTTTGACATTGCAATGAATGGCCATGTGAATTATTCCTCACATCATTATCGACCCAGGATGACTTAGGTAATCGTGCCAATTCAAAAAATCATTGAGATCAGTAAACTTTTGACTTTGCATAATATAAGCCAGAAGAGAGGTGAAAGCACCTTTGGGCATCTTTTCTTAATACATATGTCTTCTCATAAATGTTACTTGTAATTAATAGGTATTCCAATTTGTCTCATTTAGTGTTTTGATGTGATATCCATTTCGCAAATATTTTGAAAATTCAACAAATTTCTTCTAGACTTAGAAGAGAGCAGTGCATTATTTATGAAAACTTTTATTCCTTTAGGGAGAAATACAATGGTTTTTTTGGAGCCTTCAATCAATTTGATACTACCACTTATAGTATTGATATTTGTCCTCTCCTATTTTGTGTTTAAGTAGGGTGTGTATAGTTGGACTATCAATGAGACAAATATCATCATCATCATTTTTTGGTCCCAAGTATTTGGCATCCATTTATTTCTCAGTAAGAAAAATTCTTCTAAAAAATATTAAGATGCACAAGTACACTTTCGTAATATAAAATGATAACGAAATAAATTGAACTCAAAAGGAAATATTACCCCAAAGTTTCCAAGTGTATGATACTTTTGCCCAATAGTAGACACTTGCACTTGATTGTTCACAAGTAGAATCTTATGCTTTACTTTTGCTCGAGGTAGAAACTCCTGTTACACTTGTGTTCAAAAGTAGTGGCTAGTGTTGATAAGGTGTTGTAAAATGAATAGTAATGAAATAACAAAATGTAGAATAGAATAAAAATAGAGAGATATAGGCAAGAGAGAAATAGACAAAAGTAGAGAATTATTCTTTTATTAACTCAAATAATCAAAAGTTTACATATTGATGTTGGATGACCTCTAATCAAAAGTTTATGTGTTTTTAGGGTTATTTTCAAAAAATTTATTATAACTGTGTATATTGGTACAAACTTTTACTATAAATATATTTTAGGATTTTTTTTTTAGTTTTTTAACTATGTGATAAACGTCACTCATTTCTCTTTCTCTTCTCTAACTACCTACCTTTCTTTCCTATCCCTACCCTCGACCTCCTCTCTTTTCTCACCTCTTGTTTTCTCCATTCTTTTTTTCACTAGCCCTTCACCTCATTCCTCCCCTCTCTTCTCCCTATCTTCCTTATGCTTCCTTCTGTTGGAATTCTTTGTGAATAAAATAGAAATGAAATTTGTTATAGTAGAGAAGCTGAAAACTTAAGGGTCTGTTAGGAACCAAAAAAGTTTCTGAAACATTTTTTGTATTATCTATCCATTGAAGAAACTTAAATGATGCCTCTAATGTCCATAAATGTGTGAAATAATGGCTGAGCAATTTTTGTAACTCTTAGGTTGTGTCTTTCACTATAGAATAATAAATTTCTAACAAATCAACTAACTAGAATCATGATCGTTTCTTTATAAGGGAAAAATTGATATTTGCTATCAAGTTTCTCTAAATCTTGTTGTATCGTAGAGATAAATCCTATAACAAAAACTTGGTATAGTAGGGGCAAATAATACCTTAAGGATAATGTAAACAGCCTCAGGATCATTATCTTTAACCCACTTTTTAGTGAAATTTGCAGAATACAAATCTCTACACTTTCATATGCTTGTGTATCAATTACATTAACAATGTTAAAGTGCTATTTGTGGTTATTAGTACAAATGAGTTTGCTATCGAAAATGCAATCAAGGTGTTAATCTAGCCACCAATCTCTATTTGACAAGATGATGATAACAAGACATCAAAGAAAGGACTTGGAGGCAGAGAGAAAGAAACATGAAGAGGACAAAGTGATAAACACTATCTTGAATCGTTTCTATGACTTGTTCAACTGCCATCAAACTACCTAGAGAAGTTTGGACTGCATTGGAGTACAAGAAACTCAAATAGATGCAAAAAAAAAATTCTTGTAGTAACATGATTTGAATTTTGTGTTCATGATGGTTTCTTCACTCCTTGACCAAGTAATGATCTATATGTAATTTGAAAATCATAAAGTGGAGATTTCTGTGTTATTTCGTAGTGGGGGTAACTACTGAAAATTACCCGTAGTTGAAATGACAATCAAAGAAATGACTCTACACTACTAAAACATTTATGGTGGATCATGTTTAGAATCATTTTTGTATAGAGGAAGATGCTGGAATTCTCTGAAAAGGGGAAGTGCCATTGATCCCACAATGAATAATATGGAGAAGTAGAAGAATACCAACAACATCTTCATTGGAGGGGTCTAAGAAAAAAAAATTCCTAGATGAAAATACTAAATTCAAGGACAAGGAGAATTAATATTGTCCAAGAATAGCATATTCGTCAAGCGAGATTATGTGACATGTTTAACCTGGATATTAATTAGTGTCATAATTGTACTTATTGATTGAATCTTCTTATTCTTTGTGGCATGATAGTTTATAACATGTGAATATAGAATATTAGTATTTTATGTCAAAACATAACCTAAGAAAAGAAGTGTAAAACATGCACTTCAAATGTAGTAATAAGTATTTATTATCTTGATTAATAATTGTTCAATACTTGTGCATGTGTATTTAAGGCAAAACGCCTAAACAAGAGCATGAGACATGCATATCTATGTTACTCTCAAGTGAATTCAGTTACTACAAATATTGATAGTGCATTTGGTTCTAAATTTAGTCAAGACTATGTTGTGATCATAAGATGCTAATTATTGATGTTAAAACTTTAGCTACTGCATATGTAAAAGGCGAAGTGGTTTAGGGTTTGTTACTTGATAACAATTATGGCGCAACTTATGCCTCCTGTCTCTTTATTTTGTAATGTGTACCTACCATATCTAGAGTCTTGAACAAGGTGAATAATAGTAAATCTAGACATTTTAAGTCTAATACATTAGTATTTGAGCAAATGTCATAAAAATGATATTGTGCTAGTTGTATAAATAAGAACATGCAACAATTAAGGATATTTGTCAGCTAAACTCTTGTCAAGGAATTTGGTAAATTTAACATCATTATGTATGGGGTTGAAAATCTTGATCTAAAATCACTAGTAATAGAACCCTATCTTGATTTTTGCGCTACCACTAGATGAAAAGGTTAAAGGGGTAATAACAAATTATTAAGTGGTTATGAGCATTAGTTACTATTATATTCATTCTTATCCCACTAATGCATGTTGTTATAAGAGGATAAGTATATACTGAAATTATATTCTTAATGAAGTGTAAATCCTCTTATCGTGTTTGGTCCTATAAAGTTTGAAAATGTCTTCACCATATGATCTTAGAAATGATGCCACTTTTAGAAAAAGTTGGGTTTACTTTTTTTATAATCATGAATCTAGGATGGAGTACATGACTAGTAATAGTGCTAAAGTCCTTTGTGAATTGATCAATGTTTATAATACCATGTGTGTAGCATATTAGTTTATTTTTCAAGTCATGATTGAATACTATGTGCAACCTTGATTTGGTTAGATTTGATGATGTACTTACATTAAAGAAAAGTTTAAATCTACCGATACTTTTTATGCATGGTATTTATGTGTTAGTTTATTTATTTCATTTACAAACTAAGTGGGGATTGTTGGAATAATTTGTGAATAAAATAGAAATAAGACTTGTTAGAACAAAGAAACTAGAAACTTAAGGGTCCATTGAGAGTCAAAAAGTTTCTGCAAACATTTTTGGCATTTTCTATCCATTGAAGAAGCTTAAATGGTAACTTTTAATGTCCATAAACGTGTAAAACAATGGCTGAACAATTTTTGTGACTCTTGGGTCGTGTCTTTCATTATAACATAATAAGTCTCTAACAAATCAACCAACCAGAATCTTAATTTTTTTTCTTTGTAAGAGAAAACTTGACATTTCCTATCAAGTTTCTCTAAATTTTGTTATATTTTAGAGGTAATTTGCCATAATCCTGTAACAAATACTATGATAGTGAGGGCAAATAAAACTTAAGGATAGTGTTAAATACACCACAAGATCATCATTTTCAACCCCACCATCTGATTGAAATTTGCATAATACAAATTTCTACACTTTTGTGTGTTTGTATATCAATTACATCAACACCTTCACTTTTTTAGATATCTCAATTAGGGGTGGCAACCGAGTTGAGTCGAGTTGAGTTTTGGCTTAATTGAGACGAGTCTCCAGTTAATTTTATGAAGCACGAACTCGAACTCGAGTTCGACAAACTCAAATGTCAAGTTGAGCTTAAAAAAAATAATTATTATTTATTTTTAAAAAATAAAATAATTATTAGGGATATAATTATTTATTTCTAAAAATAAATAAAATAATAATTTTTCTTAATAAATAATAAAATATTAGGGATATAATATTTTACTATTAAAATAAAAAATAAAAAAATATAATCGAGCTCGCGAGTAGAGCTTAATGTTTTTTAGCTTGAGCTCAAGCTCGAATTCGACTTGATTAGCTCGAGCTCGACTCGAGCTCAATATTGATCGAGCTTGTATTCGAGCCGCTCATTCGTTTGCAACCCTAATATTAGAGGGGAAAAGGGAGGAGTGGGCTTGAGGGAAGCAGGGGAGCGAGAGGTGGATAAAAGGAGAGAAGAAGAAGAGAGAGGAAGGTGGCAAGTTTCAACCAGATAGGGAGGAAAGGTAGAGAGAGGGGTAGAAAAGGAGGAAGACGGAAAAGGAAAAGGGAAAAGAAAGAGAAAGGTAAAAGGGGGAAGGAGAGTTGGTTGAGACAGTAGAGGGAGAGGGATGGTTTGAAGAGGTGGGTTGGATTTAGTGATAGGGGTGATAGGGGACGCAGCTCATCTCCTTTGGAAAATCTCTCTATTTCCCTCAATACACTCCTAGATATGCGACATGTGTCACATGTATGAGGAAAGGTCAGGATCATTTTGACTTAACCACATCTAGTAATCTTGGTTATTTGATGTTAAAAAACTAAAAATTAACACCATTATTACTCCTATTTTCTTGCTCTCACCATCAAAAAACATAAAAATCCAAAATTTCAATATGCCACCAAATTAAAAAATTAGAGGACCTCAACTAAATTATTCAAGTGCACAAAGCATAATCACAAGAAGAGTATCCAAATGCAGAAACCCGAATAAGAATAAAGAGAGGAAGAAGGAGATTTTTGGCCTATTTTGCAAAATAATAGGTTTGTAATGGTATGTTTCTAATTTTTTCTATATGTAATAAGTGAAATTCCGTTGGATAAAGAATGTATTGGCTTCCATGCACTTGTGATCGATGAACTAAGAAATAGAAAATTTGAGGTTTGTTTTTTGGTTGCCTAGAAGATGTTTGATAAGTTGCCTAGGTGAAAAATTGTTATCTAGAGTATGTTAATGAATACAAAGGTTTTACTAGTAAATTTGTTTATAATGGCTATGCATAATTAAGCATTTTGATGCTAGTTCTAGTTGAAATGGTAAAGTATAAAGGATAAACTTGTAAACCAGTATCGTCAAGGGACTAGAACATGAATTGCTCATTAGATTTTCTTCAAAAATAATTAGAATAACTTATAGTGCCTTAAACTATAGCTCTACTCAATTTTCTCAAACAAATTGTACTTCAGACATAATATGTATGAGTTTAGAAGCTAATATATGTCTACCCACAAAAAGAGTTTGGGATTGTACGCTAGTTGAGGCCTACCTAATCCATCTAGAGTTAAAGAATAACAAAACCTAAATTTGACCAGGTTTATCAAAAGATTCTAGTTTGAAATTCCTTGTGTACATTTAAACTAAAATTCTATAAGACAAAGTAGGTATTGATATTGTCTTTGGAACATGATTTTCAAAAGCATTAACATAGAATGAATATTAACAAAGGTATCTGATTGTTAAATGATCTGATATGAGAAGTTGCTACATTGAATTTTGTTTTTTTTTTTAATAATAGGGTAGCAAATTTATTTCACTCTGTATATGGCAACTTGGTATATTTGTATTATGTCTCACGTTTATTAGTCATTTGAGGATAACTTGTGTCCTGTCTTTTATGTGCAAAAATACAAAGTTTTCTCCTCAATTAAAATTTTATGTGCAAAAACACAAAGTTTTCTCCTTGATTAAAATTTTATGCAGGAGATGACATGTGACAATCTTCAATCATCTTATGCTTTATTTCTTGGTACATGGATAATCTACAAAATGAACTTGACCATGATGACATTGATCGATCAAATGAACTAGTCCATGATAATATTGATCCACCAGATGAACTACACTACAATGATCTTGACATCTTGCCAATGAGTTTAGGAATGGAATCAGAATAGAAGAAGATGCATATACATATTATAATAGATATGCTTGTGCTATTGGTTTTAGTATTCAAAAAGAATATGCTAATAAGAATAAAGTGCATGGTTATGTAATATCAAGAAAGTTGACGTGTTGGAAGGAAGGTTTCAAAGGGAAAGACAAATGTGGTATTTTTGTAAAGAAACCAAGAAGACAAACCCGAACGGGATGTCTAGCACATATCATTATTAGGCATCAAGAGAATGCAAGATATTGGGTTACTTCTTTTGAAAAAAAAGAAACATAATCATCATCTTGTTTCACCAAAACTTGCTCACTTGTTATCATCACTAAGGAAGATTCAAATTGTTCAGGCAATTGGCATTAACTTGGCTAATGATTCAGGAATACAAGTTAAAGTTTCTTTTGAGTATGCTTGTTGACAAGTTGAAGGTCGAGAATGTCAAGGATATACTAGAAGTGATCACAAAAATTACATTCGTGGTAAGCCAAAAAATGACTTGAAACACAGAGTAGCTTGAAATATGTTAGACTACTTCGAAAGGCGAAAACTAGAAGATCCTAGACTTCATTCTTTACTTTAGTTGGATGACAACAATTTGATTGCTAATGCTTTTTGGGCATATTAAAAAATGATTAATGATTACAGAATTTTTAGGGACGTGGTATCATTTGACACAATCTACAGAACAAACAAAGATTGCAGACCATTGGCATTATTTGTTGGTATGTTAATCACAAAGAAATGATCATTTTGGTGATACTTTGATGTATGAAGAATCTAAAAAGTCATTCGAATGGCTTTTTGAGGCATTTACTAGAGTAATGGGTGAGAAGAAATTGAAGACATCTCTTTCATATGAATGTTTAGTCATCGCTAGTGCTGTCCAGACAAGATGAGGAAGATTTTTTAGATGTTTGGAATAATTTGATTCAGACATGTGGCCTTGAAGAGAATAATTAGCTAAAGGAAAAGTTTACCATTACAGAAAAGTGGTCTCTTGCATATGAAAGAAGTACATTTTAGCTGGCGTGCGGAGTACACAATTAAGTGAGAGTTTCAATTTCTCACTAAGAAAATATTTAAGGTATAACTTGGATGTGGTACAATTCTTTGAACATTTTGAGAGGATAGTTGATGAGAAGTGGTGCAATGACAAAGAATCAAATTTTTGACATGTCACAAAGGTTGTCTGCCATGAAAGTTGACATTCCTCTTTGAGACATGATAGGGATATTTACACTTTCAAAATATTTGATAAGTTTCAAGAGTAGTGGAATAAATCTTTACTTGCTAAGATTGTTGACTGCAAACTTGAAGAGACCATTTTTTGTGCAAAGTTTGCATAGAGGGAAGCACTAGAGAGTATACCGTAATAGTGGAACCATGTGAAACAAAGGTAACCTGCAGTTGTAAATTATTTGAGTTTCTCAAAATACTCTATAGACATACATTGAAGGTGTTAGATGCAATGAATATTAAATTATGAATTTTGAGTCACTACATCTTAGAGAGATGGACCAAACATGCAACCAGCATTGATCAAGTGCCATATCAAGGAATTCAATGAAGAATTAGAAGTTAACATGAGGTATCAATACTTATACTCTACTTATATTAACTAACTAGCTAAGCATCTCAATCCAAAGAAGGATCTCAATTGCTTGCAAAGTATGCTGGTATCTTAACGACTGAATTAAAGGATATTAAGAACAGAAATAATGTAGTGGGATTGTCAAAAAACTTTTGAAAGGGATGAAGTAGATGTTAGTACTAAAGATGGTTGAAAGATGAAAGGTTTGAAAAGGAAGGGGCCAAAATTTTGAGGAAATACATGACCAAAGAATTTCTTGGAAAGAGCTCCAAAGAAACAAGAAAATTCCAAAGGTACCTGCAAATAAGAATATTGTCGAGCAATCAGCTCCTTACAAAAGTCCTAATAGTACTTGTCAAGTTTAGAAAGAAGGTTCTTCCAGGGTATGTATTGCAAGTAATTTGCTTTTTTTTTAATAATTTAAAAGTTTCATAATTTTAAGTGATTTTTCCCTCTTTACTTGGTTTACAATACAGTTTCTAATATATTCAGAGAGATCAAGAAATTGTCTTCATGTGGATAAAATAGCAAAAGGATAATATGTGACTCTAGATTGCTGGATCTCATCTTAAAAATTTGGAATCTTTTGTTGCTGTATTTAAGGAAGTTTAGTCTGTCATAAGTCAATTCTCAATACATTTTAATAACTAATCAATTGAATGTTTGGATTGTATGCAGTTGGAGGAGTCCCAAGATAGCTGTTATTGATGTTGAGACTAATGCCATAGATGATGCAGGACAAAGAATTAGGGTACATTTGGTGGCTTTCAAAACCATGGTCAATTACCATGTGAAGGAGAATTTTCTCTACTTCTAAGGGTCTATGCAAATAATTTTTTAAAATGTTTGGAGATTTTTCACAACAGTGAAAACTAGCATATATAAATAGATTTTTGTGTATTCATTTATAGGGTTTTTCATGCTATGATCTGAATAAAAATCTACAAGGATAAGATTTAGAAATATACAGGTAAATTAACTTAAAAATTCCCGCTTTTAGTTGTGTTTTAGGGTATGCCATGCTACATGCTATAGAATGAGGTTCTTTTTATTTATTTGGTTTTTCCTTTTCATTGTTCCTTTGCTTTCACTTGTCATTATGGAATGAAATGTATCGGATTCTTCTCATGGTGTGTGAAACATAAGGATGGGAGGTTCCAGATGATGCTCACTGTCAAATTTCAAAACTGACTCACTTAGTTTAGATATTTTTAGAAATCAGTGGTATTATTGAATTTAAAATTGTAGTGAATTAGTTGATTTGGAAGCTTTTTTTTTTTTGCAAATGTTTTAGTACAAAGATATTATAATAGGCATAAATTTTAACAAACTAATAGGCATCAACACGTGATTTTTTTTTAAAATTTAAATTTTTATTGTTTTATGCAAAATAAGAGAACCTACAAAGAGCTAAAATTTTCGAAATATAAAATAGTCCTTTCCCTCCTAACTATAGCCCATCTTCCTTCTCCTGATAGAAGGCACTCCCAATCCTTTAAGCCGTATCTCCCTTTGCGCCAGCGATGAGACATCCTGCATGCTGTCATAAATGCGATGCTATTCTGGGGATACAATACCCCCACATTTGCCAGCACGTCTGCCACTACGTTAGTCTCTCTGACGCAATGTTAAAACTTATCGACAACCATTTTTTATATCTGCTCCACCTCCCTCCGTACCTGCCACGAACAGCCGCATCGTCATTGAAAATAGCCACTAAGACCGCAGAATCGACCTAGACAAAGGTTGAGGCAACCTCTCTTGCAACACATAACCGTAGTCCTATCAACAGTGCAAGAACTTCCGCTTTTAAAACTCGAGTGCTCACCAAGGAAGGCTGAATAAGTAACTATTAACTGACCGTTAGAGTCCCGCAGCACTCCTCCCCCTCCACTTTTCCCTGGGTTACCTTTGGAGCAACCCATCAGTGTTAAGCGTCAACTGCCCTACCTGGCTAGGCTTCCAGTGCACAATCTTGAACCCATATCGGCATGGCGCTCGTGAAATACCTTCGTAAAACACTGGGAAGGTCTGCACATCACACGCCTGCTTGAACTTTATTTCAAATGCTATTTTTACATCCCTAAATATTTCCTGGTAAATCAGTGAGGCGGTCTGCCGAACACCCTCAAACACTGCTTTATTTCTCGCCTTCCAGATGTGCCAGTATATCAGGCTAGGAAGTCTGCCATACACAAAACTTCTCTTAACCGATCCTACCTTAATTAACCACCATTTGACCAAGCAAGCTCTTAGATTGAGAGGTGGAGGAGCAATACCACAAGCACCGTTGAAATACCTCCACACCTCCAAAGCCACCCGTCCAGTGAAAACGACATGTTCTACGGACTCGACTTCAGCTGTGTCACAACAGAAGCACTTGGACGACATGTGGAAGCCCATTTTGCATGAAATGTCATCCAATGGCAACCTGCCCTTCAATAATCGTAACATAAAGAACGATACTTTGAGCGGGAGAAGCGACTGCCATGGCTAAGCATAAACGACGGAAACTATTGCATCCCTGCCTAACTTCCTGGTATGCTGAAGACAAGGTAAACTTTCCAGACGCCATCGGCATCCAGACAACCCTCGTCCTTCCCTTCCCCTATAGGGGGTGACAGTGTGAGCACCAAGGAAATAAGATCAGGAGATAATGCCTGACCAAACCGCTACGTGTCCCACGCTCCATGCACGATAAAATCCCTAAATGAAGTGCCCGTCAACACAGGAACCTTCATATAGAGGGGCCCGGTCCCCAACCAGTTGTTGTACCAAAAATCACAGTTTCCCTTATTGAGTAGACATAGCATGGATAATTCGACTTGTCTACTAACATTGACCATCCGTCTCCAAATCACCGAGGCATAGGGACTGATTTGCACTTGACAGGGATGTGTCCTATTGTAGTACTTGTTATGCATGAATTTTGACCAAAGGGATGATCCCGTGCGAAAGGCTCACCACAACTTAGATGAGAATGCTGTGTACACGTCCCTCAACTTTCAAAAACCCACTCTCCCCTCCTCTACTGGATAGCATAAGTGGGACTAGCGAATCCAATGCTGTTTGTGACTGTCCTCTTTAGAGTTCCATACAAAATTAGCGCATACCCGCTCGATAGCTCGGAAGATCGACTTTGGCATCACAACAGCAGACAAGAGATGGATCGGAATTGACGACAACACGTGTTTGATCAGCACCATCCTCCCTCTTGGAGAAAGTAACTTTGTTTTCTAGGAGAGAAATTTCCCCATCATAGCTTGACACGCGTCCCCAAAGTAAGTGCTCATAATTCGCCTAAACCTATAAAGGAAATCTCAAATAGCGGACTGGGAACGCTTGTTTAGTAAAACCAGTCGTGCGCTCCACCATCCTTCGCCGAGCAGGTGGTGGGGAGGGATGCATAAGATAAGCACATGTTTGTACATTGACCAACTGACCTGACATTTTCTGATAGTTGTCCAGCACACGCATAACTCTCTTTAGGGCACTTGACGAGCCGTTTGCGAAAATAATCACATCATCCGCAAAGGCCAAGTGAGTAATCGGCGAACACCCCCTTGGAACCGTGAACCCCCTAAATCCAGGCTGGAATAATAAACTGTTCAGGCCTCTTGACAATACCTTGGCCCCAATTACAAAGAGCGTCGGAGATAGAGGGTCACCCTGTCGAAGGCCCCTGCTAGATTTAAAAAATTCATGGGAAACACCATTAATATTGACCGAGAACCAAACATTCGACACCAGCCACCACACCATGTCAATGAACCGCTCTCCAAACCCAAATTTTACGCACCACATTATTAAGGAAGATCCACGAGACCCGATCATACGCCTTGGACATGTCCAACTTTAAAGCCACATTGCCCCCTCTAACCTTCTTACCAATGCCAATGATAATCTCCTGTGCGAGCAGGTACTTTTTTGTAATATTTTGCCCCCTTAACGAAACCCGTCTGCTAGGGGGAAACAATTTTAGGCAATGTAGATGCCAATCTGTCTGCCAAGATTTGGGAAAGAACCTTGTTAAAAAAATTGCACAAACTGATCGGACGAAACTGAGAGAAAATCCTGTGGATTTGAAATCTTTGGAATTAGGACAACCAATGTAGAGGTCAAGAACCGGAGCAACTCTGCCTCGCGGAAAAAGCTCAACACCCCATTGTAAACATCCTAAGCGATAACTTCCACGCAAATGTAAAAAATGTACCCGTAAACCCATCCGGGTCCACAGCACTCTCTCCATCCATCTTAAAGACCCACTTGCTTCACCTCTTCCATTGAAGGATAGGCTTCTAGAGTTAAATTATCCTCGACTCTGACAAGGCTCGGAATAAGATGTAACGGCTCTGAAACTTTTCCTACAGACCCTGAGAATAAAGCCTCGAAATATCCTGTGGCTACTGCAGCTATATCCTCATCGTTCTCCATCCAATCCCTATTTGAATCCTTTATTCGATGAATCACTCCCCGAACTCGCCGTTGTTTTACTGTCGCATGGAAGAACATAGAATTGTTGTCCCCATGACGTAGCCATTTCACCCGTGCCTTTTGTCTCCATACCTGTTCCTCGATCATAAGCGCATCTGTTCCTCGATCATAAGTGCATGACGTAATTCCGCTTGCGCTTTACTCAGTTCTATCTGAGTTGCCTCCGAATCATCATGCTCCACCCGTTCCTCCGCCTGGAGCACCGTTGCCTCCACCCCTCTGACCGCATCAAAGACATTCCCAAATGACTGCTTGTTCCATTCTTGAATCACCCTTTTGACCGCCAAAGTTTTGAGCATAAAATCCGCAATAGAGAACCACCGAAGTCCCGCTGCCAAACATTCCGAATAACTTCCAAGAGGGAGCTTTTAGAAGTCCATACATTTAAGAACCGAAATGGCGTGACTTGTCATCCAAGCAGGAGACAAAAGAAATTTTCAAAGGGGCATGGTCCAAGGGGTGTCTTGCTAAATGTGTTACGGAAATAGATGAAGTCAACGTCGTACACTCTTCATTTATTAACAGCCTATCCAACCACTTCCAAATTTTTGCCCGTCCCTTGCGATTATTATACCACGTAAAGCTGGATCCAAAGAATCCCGTGTCAAAGACCCCCGTCTCCTCCATAAAAGACATAAGCTCCTGGCCCTTGGAGTATCTGAATGGGCGACCTCCCCGTTTTTTCTGTGGAGCCATGTTCACATTGAAGTCCCCACACACACACCACGATGAAGAAACCGACCTTTCAGCAATCAAAGCCTGCCATAGCTCCCATCTTTCGTCTAACGAGCAATAAGCATGGACTACTGATAACACTAAGTTTCCATTCAGCCAAGGGTGATGTACCATTAGAGAGATATGTTAGGAAGATTGTCCCACTAAGGAGCAAACCAAATGGGAGCTGTAGAATACCCATATATCTCCCGAAAGGTTGGATACCACCGCATCCAATGAAAGACGTAGACGAATAGAATCAATTTGTGAGACATCCAACTTTTGGTTCACAAATAGCCACAAACTTAAGATCATGCACACGTATTAGTTTAGCTAATCTTCTAAGATTTAGCGGTCTACCGACCCCTCTAATATTCCAAAATAAACCACTAATCATGAGAAATAGTTTGAGAGCAATTTTGCGAACCTGTTACTGCTGACCGAAGCTATCTGTCTGACGGAAATCTTGCCCGCACTCCTTTTACCTTCGTTTGAGGTCCCCTTTGCGCACTTGCACCTGGCTGACCATTGTGCGACTCTGATATCGAGTACTTCTGCGGCTCTGTGCGATATTCCCCTGATCGAGATGATAGACTTTCCAATAGTTGGCCGTAGTTCTGTGTCCCCTACGCACTCCCCATCTGCAACAGCCCGCAGCAAACCAGGTGGCTTCAGGCCTGGTCTAGAGGGTGGCCCCGAGTTCCCTTCTTTTGGTGAACTTGGTCGTACACTGTGGCTGACGAAGTTCCCCAAATCTGGAACTACATCTTCCACCGACGAAGCAGCCCCAGCATCCTTTTGAGTTTCTGAGCTAACCTCTTTCATAGCCAAGGTCTCCGTGTTAGTAGCAGTCCTCTGGCCATTCCAGCCTTCCTCCCCTAACACCATTACGGGCTACCCATCCACCTCGCGCTCTCTTTCCACCTCTGGCGCACGTTCTTTTTCCCCTTGCCTGGGAGCATTCTGAGCAAGCTCCACCTGCCATAGTCCGCACCACAAGCTTTGCATTAGGGCTGCTCTATCGGTTGTTTAGAAGTCCCTGGCACTGTGTCATTTTTTGCACTCCTCTATCGAATGTCCCGACCGCTAGTATTGTGCACAATACTTCGGCCAATTTTCAATTTCAACCTTTGCCAGAACCCAGACTCACCTTCCACTGCCACTCTCACCCTTGTGCATATGGGTTGCAGCAAGTCAATTTCAACGCACGCCCTCACCACACTGGGCCTCGTTCCCGCCGCAGTGGCCGAATCAAGAAACAGCGGCTTCCCTACTAGTGACAGAATTGAGAACAACAAATGTTTGTCATGAAGATGTATCGGCAACGTAGGGAGCGAAACCCATACCGGAACCAATGGGGACTCCCTGTGGACATGGAAATCCCTCGTCCAGTGAAACACCCTCATTGGATACTTGCCTAGGTACCAGATTCCACGCGTCCAGATTCTGCCTAGGTGCACTTGAGAAGAACATGTCTGTAATCCAAGAGACCCATGGAAATATGATCACGCAGGTTGAGTGCAGTAAAAAACTTCCTAATCTCTTCCAGTGGAGGCCGGCCATGGGAGAACTTACCCACAAGGGCAAGCCGGAATGGGGTAGCCAACCTGTCTGCTTCTTCTTTAGAGAAGATGACAGCCGTCTCCCCTTTGTACGTCCGTGGACGGCTGAATCTGTATCGGGGAGATAGTTGGCTGCGTGAAGAGTTGTGAGAAGGATTTTTTGCCCGTAGGAGGCTCCTCTTGCCCCTCAACCCTAGGCTGAAGGGCAGCCATGCCCCGTGAAGAACCAAGCTGCGTGAGAAGGGAAGAGAAACCCTAATCTGAAAAGAGAAACCCTAAAACAACCACTTAATTTGGAAGCTGACTGTATATTATTACTACAACAATTGAAGGATTTACATTAGCAAAAATTTTGGATTACTAAAAATCAAAACAAATAGTTGCTTAGGATTTACATTAGCAACGTGTTTCTAAGAGTCAATTCATTGTGATTGGTAGTACGATATGTCATTTTCATCATATCCTTTTATAGCTGAAAAAAGTTAATATGAATTATTATAATTGCATTTTTTGATATGGCTAGTGAATAAAAGCTTTTCAACTAATAGCAATTCTTAGTTTTATGAGAATAGATATGCAAAATCATGTTGATGAGCAACAAAAAAAAATTTACTTTTTGGGAATGGTACATTTCACATAAAACGTGGGTATTAATTAACTATTGTAATAATAAGGCTTGTCGATTATACATTTTCTTTTACTAAGGAAAATTGCTATAAACTATTGTAATTTTCTTAAATATATGTATTGTAAATAAAAGCTTTTCAAATGATGCAAAATTTCCAAACCGATAGAAATAGTTAAAGACTTAGTCACTTGGTTCAATAGCCAAAAAAAATTATTTTCTTGCAGTACCCTTTATAATAAGCAATGGTATAATTCAACTACTTCATAGTACAAGATGATTTTTTGATTGTTCACTTTCTTATACTATAAAAATTAGTATGAATTATTTTGGATTTAAATATGGATAGGATTGTGAGACATTTTCAAATAATGAAAAATGAAAAAAAATGTAGTTTTGGTCCGCAATGTTTGGCTAAGACCCTATTTTAGTCCCTAAAATTTGAGCCAAAGTGAATCTGATCGCTAGTTAGAATTCAAAACTTTACCTAACTACCCTATCCGCAAGTATACGGGTCAACGAATATAGAGTATTAAGGTTTGATTGCATAGGGACTAAGGAAAGCACTAGGATTTTGTTCACTGGCTTTCATGATTTACCAAGGAAATAACTTCCTAATGCATGCCCTTGCTTTAGCCAATGAACACGATGTTGTTAGAAATTGTTTTTTCCAATTTCTCAACTATTTATACCCTTTCTTAACCTATTTTCATAGAGAAAAGGTTAAATACAAGTTGAATAAATTCAATGAAATTATTACATGAAAATCCACCCAACTCTATTCCCTACTTTCGTGAGAATAAAATTAGGATCTAAGAACCAAGATTTATATATAGACAACTTTCATTGTTCATACAATCATCGAATAATTCACAGTTGGTGGCCAACAACCGTAAATTGTAAGCACAAGTTCTTAGACTAGTCAAACTATGAAATAGCATAATCATTTCCAACTACTTCATATCAAAGCAACAAGAAGTTCATTTTTACCCTTAAATATGAAAAGTTTAGCTAAACATCATGTTAAACACGTCCAAGCATGAATAACACTTGCAACTAAACATTGAAAATAAGCACAAGAGGAAAAGAGTATAGGAAGAAGAATGCTTATTCAATTTCTTGAAATTGAATTCTTGAACTCCTTTACAAGTTGTTCCCTTAAATAAGTAAAGTGCAAGAATGTCTCTTCACTTTCTCTTTTAAACTCTCTCACAAAACTAAAGTGACAAATTACTGATAAGACTATACAAAGCTAAACTCTTGTTTTTTCTTCTCTCCACTCTCTACTCTATTTTGTCTTGTGAAGATCTTCTCTATTTATAGAGGGATTTTGATTCAAAAGGCAAAGTGTAAATCTTGATAAAGCTCCTTTTGAATCCATAAACTTGCTTTTATTAGAGTTGCCAAGCATCTTTTGCAAGTTTATTGGGAAGTTCCCATCGAAATTTGATCAGGAAAATGAGTCAAAAAAGTTGTGTGAACAAAGTGCAAGTTGAAGAGCAAGGCAAATCTGCAATCTACAACCTCACAATTCAGTTTGTGATTCCTACCCTTTTACAAGTTCGGCACTTTTTGACCAATTTTCATCATTGCTCTGTTTTTGCATCAAATTCAACTATAAATTCCTTGATGATGGAAGCCAAACTAACTTTTGTGAACACAAAATTTGTAGCTCTTTGAGTTTGCTTTCTAATTCATCAAGAATTATCTTATTTGGATGTATGTAGAATGAGAAATGACCAAAATACCCTTAACTGGTCAATCCTCTATTTCAACTTTTAACAACCAATATGCTTGACTATTTTTCAACTTTTTGACCATGAAAACTCATGAATTGGATTTCAATATATCATAAGAAATGTAGCCCTATATCTTAGATTTAAAATGGTTCAATAATCATCTCAATCCAATACTTGTATCTTGAGTTATATTCGAAATACCAGAATGTTTCAAAACTGTCAAACATTTCTTCTTTTGCACTTGATGTAGTTCACACTTTGAACATTTACACTTTATGTTTCACTTTAAATCACTTCAAATTATCACAAATCAATTAAATGATCTTCCTTTAATCCATAAATGTCAAATCCTACAAATATATCACCAATTTGCACATTAAACCATGCTTTTGCATGTTTTGTCATAAAACTCTACTTGCATGAAAAGTAACTATAAAGGAGTTCAATTCTTCCATTTTCACTTAAAAACACACCAAAAATAGGCATTAAAACTTCACTAAAAATATGTAAAATATATGCTAATCCAAATCTAATCCCTACTATTTCTAGCGTGAAGCATACTTGGAACCATCAAGTGATTTTTCTCAATTCTCATTGCGACGGTGGAATCATGTAAGGTCACAGGCCCTTGAAAAAATTTTAGTCTTACATTTTCTTTTTATAGGATAAGGGGGAGAAAGAAACAAGGTTAGGATCAAGAATTATTGTGGAGTTTTTTTATAATGTGGATAGGATTGTGAGACTTTTTCAAAAAATGAAAAATTGAAAAAATGAAGTTTTGGTCATCAACATTTGACAAAGAAGCTATTCTAGTCCTCAAATTTTGGGCCAAAATGATTCTGAGCCCTACTATTTCTAGTGTGAAGCACAATTCGAACCACCAAGTCATTTTCTCAATTCTCACTGAGATGGAATCATGTAAGATCATGGGACTCTTGAAAAAATTTTAGTCTTACATTTTCTTTTAAAGGATGAGGGAGAAAGAAACAAGGTTTGGATCGAGATTAATTTTGAGATGCCTAAAGTGTGTTTTAGTAATTTTTCTTTTTTTAGTTACAAACATGACTATGCATGACTCAATTCCCACAAGAATTTAAAAAATTAGTCAATTCTACTAAATATGCTTCACATTTGAAATATCAGGGACCACATTTATTTTAACCTAAATTTTTGAGGACTAAAAATAGTTCCTATGTCAAATTTTGGGGGCCAACACTACATTTTTTCCAATTAAAAACTCGCTAAGTTAATGAGTATAGATAGGCACATGTGTTGATAGTTAGGACAAAGAGGTCTTGCATTCAAATCGGCCTTTCAATTCCATGCTTTTTAAATTTCACCCCTTCTCTACTAGAAATTTTTTAAAAAAAAAAATGGATAGACAAAATTATTTTGGTTAGATAGCCAAAAGTATTAAATTTTTAGTATGCTACTTTTTGTATTAAATGACGATACAATTTAACACTTTCTTTCACTAAGCAAAGTTGTATGCACTAATATAATTTTATTTTTGATATGGATGGTGAATGAATTGAATGAAATTATTTTGAAATTATTAAGAATTTGTATTTTTTTACAAATTCAAATAATTACAATTACAACTCAAATTATTTTTACAAATTCAAATAATTACAATTACCTGATAGGAAGCAAGAAAAAAGTTTATTCTTCCCAATATGGTACCTTTTATATTAAAAAGGAGTACAAATTAATTGTTTCACAATCAAACACGAGTTTCTCACTAAGGTTAATTATTTTCAATTATAAAAATTGTCTCTTAATATGAATTGTGAATGAAATACTTTTAAGTTCATGAAAACTCCCTTATGAGTACGAGTAACAAATGCATTTGGCAATTGAAAATTGAAAATTTTACAAAGAATAAGTTCTAAAAATTTCTGATTTCGGCACTTGATAAGTTACTCCGTGGCTGGAGCTTTTGGCAGCATATTTTAAAAGTTTGGATTTCTATGTTTTTTGACAGTAAAGAGAGCAAAGATATGGTTAACATCAAATAATCAAGGTTACTAGATATGGTTAACTCAAAATAATCCTGACCTTCCTCATAAGTGTGACACATGTTGCGCATTTACGAGTGTATTTGAGAGAAATGGAGAGATTTTCCAATATAGAGGAGCCACTGGTGGGCGCTCGAGATAAGGGTGGAGGGTGGCGGTCCAGTGGTGGGGAGGGAAGAGATGGGTTGTATTGGAGAATTGTGGGGTTATATTTTGAGGTGTTTTTTGTTGAGTGTTATTGGTAAATTTGTATTCCAAATACAAATTTTTGCCCATGCAGCCCATTGTCTAACAAGCATAAATTTAAGCCATTTAAGCTTCTTTTACTGGACTTATTTTAATTCAAATTATTTCATATTTTTTATACTTATGTTCGAATTCTGTATAGCGTAACTCTAAGAAATGCCAATCTTTGTGGGGCATTCTTTGAATTCTGAGTACGATAATTACCTATTTCATTTTTTTTTTGGAAAAATTTGCATATGAAATACTTGATTAAAGAAGATAGGGAAACAAGAGAAGATGGAGAATTTACACACACACACACATATATAAAGATGTTTATTTTAGGCTCTGTAAGCAAAAAGAATTTTTTTTGTATGTTTTGATAGTTATTTAAGATGTGCAAGTAAAAAGCATTTATCGTATATGTTATTTTTAATCGTGGCTGGCAAACTACTGATTTGGAATATTTTCAGTGACTAAAAAGGTGTGAAATTGAAAGAGAATGTTTTTCTATATGGAGCAAGAAAGAAGAAAGCGAAAGAGTATGTCTTAATTTAATCAGGAGAAGTAAATATAATAAGAGTGTCGCCTGTAAGATAGCTTGCAAGGATGAAACTCCCCTGTGATTGTAATTTTGACCATAAAAGAGCAAATTATTCGGATGACCACTGAATTTTAGGATTTGTTGAGTTTAACCACTGAACTATTAAAGTTTGGTTTTGATCACTAAACTATCTATAGTTTAAATTTTAGGGTCATTCCGTCAAATTTAATCGTTAACTATGTCTCTTTCTTTTGTCTCGTGAATCTTGCAAACACTCAATCTGTCATGTTTAACAATTAAATCTTAACGGAAGATGGCTCGATATCTAAACTATAGATAGTTCAGTGGGTTAAAAACCAAACTTTTAATAGTTTAATGGTCAAAACGCAACGATTATAAAAGTTTGGTGGTCATCCAGATAATTTGCTCACCATAAAATGCACAAGGGATGGATATCACCGAGAAGAGATTGCCTATTGCCCTTTTGAATAGATAGGTTCAAATTATTTTTCTCTAGACAACCTAAAATAGAAGGGCTATTATCACTTTACCCCCTAACTTTTAGCTACATCAGTTTATCCCCTAATATTATCTTTTAGTCAGTTTACCTCCAAACAGCATTATAATGATTTAGATGGAAATGACATATGTAAGTCCAAAATAATAGTTGGTGACAAGAATGCCTATTTATTCCAAAATTGCACTAGGCGGGGAAAAAGACAAGTTACGTAGGAAAATAAAAGTTTACACTCATGAAAAAGTTAAGATTGATTTTTTTACACTTATGGAAAAAGTTAGATAGGGTCTAGAAAAAATTTCATATTATAACCTTGTAACTAAAGTAGCCAAGAAATTAAGAGAAGAACAAGGAAATAAGAAAAAAAGAATTTAAAAGTTAAGGGATCTGTGAATGATTTAAGAAAAAGATAATAGAAAAAAGGATGGATATCATTTTAGAGAAAAAGAATTAAAAAAAAATCAAGGCAATTGCAAATGTTATGAGCAAAAAAGAGAAGAAACAAGACTTAAGGGTATTTTCATTCTAAAAATAAGTAAAGATACAGAAAAAAGTCACCATGGCCAACTTTTCAGTCAAACTTACTGAGTTGGCTAATGGAAATGGGATAAACTAACCAAAAAAGAATATTTAGGGGATAAACTGAAAATAGCTATAAAGATTAGGGTTGTAAAATGATAATAACCCCAAAATAGAATGGACAACTTGGTCAAAGGGAAATAGTGAAATAAAATATCGGAGATTATTTATATTAAATGTTGTAAGTAAATATGTGTTTAGTGTTCGGATATTTATATGAATATATAAAACAAGAAGAAGGATTGTCTGTGTCAATTTCATTTTTATTTTGGTCATTCTTTAACTTCTCATTTTTTGCCCTGAATAAACGTTAAGAGTAAGGGTCATTTCCAATTTAATGAAACTGTGGACGGCTTAAATGCTTTTTTTCTTTTTTTTTTTTTGAAAAAGACAGCTTAAATGCTCGATGAAGGAACAACTGACAGAATTACGCTGTGGCGTCCATCTCAAAGTTTTCGGGTACTAAACTGTTGTACTCTAATGTGGGTTCATATTTATTGCAAGGGTATTTATAATGGTAACCTGTTTAAAGTAGTGAAGATAATGATTGTAGCACCTCTAGTATCTTTTTGGCTTTGCCCTTCTCGAACTCTTTGTAATATTTTTCATTTTTATCTTAATAAAATAAAGGAATTGACATTCCACCCCGTGTACGGGGTTTAAAAATAAATAATAATAATAATAATAATAATGATAATGGTAACATTTTTTCTCTAAAAAAAAGTTAAAATGAAAAAACTACATGCATAACCTAGAAGTTGTTAATTCGATGGATAAATTTTGAGCAAAAGGTCTTAAAATAGGAAATTAAGTATTAATTTAATTTACACTATCAATGTAAAAATTTTTATATTAGCAAGTGTAAATGCAAGTTACATGTGCTAAAAATTAATTTCAAATTTAAAACAGAACTCGTGTGTTCATACTAACAAGTAACAATGCATGAAGGAATTATACAAGTATTGCCCACAAGTTCACTGCCATTTGGGTTTTGGGCAGCTAACATGGCGATCACTTCTAAAATCTCTTCCATGAACACATCCTTGTTAAATTACTTAGGAGCCCACTTTTAATGGAGATATAAAAGAGAGTTACGACGAGTACATTAAACTGCTAGTTTACTACCAATTCAATAAAGAAACTAATGAAAAAGTTCTTCTCCTTGCATGCCTTACTTTGGAAGAAGGTAGTTCAAATCAAGCAACAGTTCTCGTGTCATAGTAAAATAGGACTAATCTGACTTACTTTAATATGACATATCATATTAAAATAGAATGATAAAAGAAAGAAACTATAAGTAGAAGGTATTGTAGTCTGTAGACATTATAAAAAAGAAGAAACACCAGTTCTGTATATTAAAGGAGGATGAATCTGACTTCCCTTGTGCTGTATTCATTTAGGAGTTTGCCAGATTAAATTAGATAGTTTAATAAGTGAACTTGCTCGCAAAACAAAAGTTAATAAGTGAACGGCACTTTAGCTTTATAAAGAAGAAGAAAAATTACGATTGTAATGTATGGTATAATAAATAGGTAGATAATAGGTAGAGAAATAAAAGGGCCAACTTAATCGTGTTATGAACCATTAGTGATTGGGTACCATACAATATGATACTGCAGTGCCGTTGATCTGAGCATATATTAAATGGTTCTGTACAAAAGAAAGGTAAGTGCTTTCTTTTTTCTTTTTTCCTTTTCGAAGGAAAGGTAAGATATTGTAGAAGAAAGATTGCATAATGTATATATAATGTAAATTGACTTTTTAGACTATACATAACACACACATATATAGGATTTTTCTATATGTGTCTAATTGGACACTCGGTTAACACACTTAAAATTTATCTAATCTACTATCTATGTTATACATATTAACAATTATTACATTCCTTTACATTTATATAATTTTTCTATTTAATCTACCTACACTCTCTTGTATTTATTACTTTTCCCCAACTAATCTTATAATTCAAAAACTATGACACCTAAAATGAGTACCCGTTAGACAAACCCATATATATATATGATCATGACAAAGCTCTTGGAAAACATTGGATCTGTATCGATTGGAATATTTTTCAAGTTTAAGTTTTTCAAATACAATAATACTATAGTAACACAACTCAAAAATAACCCAAAAATTCCAAATACACCTTCAAGAAAAAACTATAATTAAAAATATATCACCACTTCCTAATCTCTTGCCACCGCCACTCTCACCTCCTGTCACCACCCATCAGCTCCCTCTTCCTCCTATCTTCCGCCATTCCCTACCTCACTTTCTTCCCTCCCCCCCTCTCCCCCAACTACCTCCATTTTCTCCCTTCCCCTATCCTTTCCTCTCCTCTCCTCTTCTACACTCTCTACCACCTCCTATGCCCCATCCTCCCCCTCTGGTACCCCCCCCCACCATACCTTGCCCTCCTTCTCCTTCTCAGATCTAGTTGACCAGATCTAAAAAGAAGAGGGGGTGGGAGAGGGGAAATAGAGGAGGGGAGGAGTGGCAAGAGGTAGTGTATGAGAGGAGAGGAAAGGAGAGGGGGAGAAGAAGGTTGGAGGAAGAGGGAAAGAGACAGGAGGTGGCCCAAGGAAGGGTGAGTCAGTAGGGGAAAAGTGACGTGGTGGGGGAGGAGTAGGGAGGAAGAGAGGAGGAGAGGATGTGGAATAGTAAGTAATTATAAGCATACTTCAAAAATTTTTTAATTTTAAAAACATTCTAATGTATAAGTGTGCAGTAAAGCTTTTAATATACAATGTTACGGTGTAATTTTTTAAAACATACCCCAAAATATGTATAATTCATTACAAACCCATAGTGAATATTAACTTGCATGCAAGAAATATAAGTTATTTTGGCAGAAAGAGGTTTGAGGGTGGGGATAAATGTATCTTTCATTTAGTTAATTATCTGTTGGCATTGAATAAATGGTTGCGACTTTGTTTTAGCAATTAACTATTGTGATGAAGACCAAGACTAAAATATCTTGAAGTTCGGATGCAAAGGCCTTTTTTTGTACATAGCACCATAAATATCCCAAATTGATCATTCATCCCCTTCCACAAATGAACGTGAAACAAGTTTCTAAATCGTTTTCATGTACAGTGCTGGCTCTTAATTTGCTTTACTAATGAGCCTATTAGAAATACTTCAAGGCCAGTCATAATCTAATCTAAATTAGATGAATTGACAATTCTTAAACTAATTGTTTGGTATATCTTTTACGGTCGGTGGCAGCCCTTACCGTCCTACGCTTAAAATAAAAGGACACAATATATTTGAAGTGATAATTTATGTCGTGGAATATATTTAATTTTGGCCAAACTTTTCTGATTTGAAAATTTTATCTTAAAACATGGGACTCTTGATCACACAAAGAAAGAAAATTAACCTCAAATTATGGCATAAAAAAAAAGAGTTCACATCACACTAAACTATAGCTGCTTCCATATTGGAGAAGTAGAATAATTTTCTATGTTCATGTAGTCCTATGGCTGATATTGAATTAATTGATTTCTTGCTGAGGTTTACAAATTCAGATAAGTTTATCTCTAGCAATAATTTGTTGATTCAAACTGAAAAAATTGGATTAATTTGCTATACATTGATAATATGTACATTTTTATCGTTTGATGCATGATATGTAATCTAAATTTGAATTTGAAACATAAATTTTGCATGTGTATCATATATCTAACTGTGATAGTGTATACACTGTCAGTGTATATAAGATTAATTCAAAAATGTTATATATGTCAAAACAAATTGTATGGTTCGAAGATGTACATTTGAACAAGAATAATATTAAGTTTGTCACAATCATTCGAATTTTTAAGCTGACGGTCCGTTGACCACATAAGATATCAATTTTGATGGTGAAATCGAGTCATACATGTCCTTAAGCTTTGGGCATGCTGAGCACCCGTCAAAAAAAATTAGGATCAAAGGAAATAGAATATCAAAACAGAAAATAGAAATAAAAGAAACATGGAGTTTAAGTATACAATCCATTATCAAACTTGAGATTCATGGAATTAACTTTCACTGACATAATTTCAGTATGAAGCCATTTCATGCAGATTAGCTAAACTTTAAGTGCACATCCGAAATTAAATGGTTTGGGACTATTCAGCAGGATTTCCTCTTTTTTTTGGGTGGAAAGTTCCATGGTCACTATTAACTTATATTATAGTATTAAATTAGTGGATTTTTCGGTTGAGCTCAATTTCTGACCATCACCTTCTAGACAAAAGGAGGTTTTATGAGAAAGACGGGCCAACTGTAATAAAAACTTCAAAAAAAAAAAAAGAAATTATGCGGATTTGATATGGTCAGCATAAAAAATTATAAACTAAACCTTCTTCACCATAGCTAATTACATCCAAATTCAGCTGTCAATATAGGCTAGCGCCTGCGATATTTGCTGATAAATTTAAAGGCTAATTTCACTTTGCACCCTTAAATTATACATAAATTCTCATTTTAGTGCCTAAACTTTAAAATGGACATTTTAATTCTTAAAATTTTAAATTTGTCTCACTCAAGTAAAATCATTAATAGAAACTGAGACAAATTCATATTTAAGTAGGATGACTTTTATACTTTAATAACTGAAATATTAGATTTCATACTTTAAAAAACTGAAGCAGGATAGCTTTTATACTTTAAGAACTAAAGTGAGATAGTCTTAAAATGAGACACATTTTATATTTTTAGAGACTAAAATATCTCATTTTAATTTTAGGGACCAGAGTGCAAATTCAAGTATAATGGAAGGGTGAAAAGTGAAATAAATCCTAAACTTATTTATTTAGTTAACTTTTTGTCATATATTTGCAATGACATGTGGATTTGACATACATCTTTGGCATGATGAAGTAATCCCATGCATAATTATTGTCTTAAATAAATGAAATCAACTTTGAAGTAATAAAAACGCACGCAATCAGTGCCACATAGTTGACGACACGTGTGAACTAAAGTACACTTCTATCTTAATCATCATGCTTTAATGGGGGAAAAAGAGAGGACCATTGCATGCCCCAAGTAAAGCAGTTGAAAGGTGAAGGTTGTTGACCTAATGAAGATTAGAAAGCTCAATTTGACTTTTAATTAGCAAAAAAGCAAGCCACTTTTTATGACAATAGTGAAATATCATCTTCTCCTTTAATGACAGCTGAATCACAGAAAGAAACTAAGAAAGTACTTCAACGAAAAGTTTCAAGTTTTCGCTAAATTTTTGACCTTTAGTGGTCCAGTTTAGTTCGATTTTTTCAATTTGGATTCCTAAAAGTCAATATTAAGAATCACAACCGGTAAAAACCTAATAGCTCTATTGAAAAATGGAAAGAAAAAATAATTAATTACCAATTTCATGTTAAAGATTAAAAATTTCACGTTCTAATGTCCATTATCCAAGTTAACAAACGACTAGAAGATTGCATGTATGCGTAGAGGAAGAGATGGGGCAGGTGATTTAAGAAGAGAATGGAAGTGAAAATTTTCAAATTCAAAATTTTTCACTTATGCTAAAAAAAAAAGATTGTATATAGGTGCACTAAATTATTGAAAGGAAGTCTTGAAAGGCTTACAATGCCTTTCCTTCTAATTAATTGCACAGTATTAAGCACCATTCACCAGCCTTTTCCTCAATTGCTTTTTTTTTTTTTTTGAGTAATTGAACTTCCATTTTTCTCATGTAAGCTTCACAAATTCAATAACATGTCAACTTAGCTCTCTAGTGATTGTATATAAAGTGAAAAGAGTAGAATAAAAGATTGGAATTGGTTTTTAGAGACGTTTCATAGACGGTTTGCGATAAAAGTGACTCCTAAATTTCAAGTGGTGGACCATCTTTTAGCCATATAAAACTTACGTTAATTTTTCAAATGAAAAAAGTAAAAGCTTAATGACTACGATACATCCAAAGAAAGATTTATAGGGTCCTTACCACTAATTCATTAATCTGTTTAAAACGAATATTCTATCTTCTATGCTTTCTAATTACCCATTTCTTGCTTCCCACATATCCTTATCCATCCCTTTGCTTTACAAAAGACATTCAAAAAAATTAAAATAAAAAAAAAGAGATAAACAATTGTCACTTTATTTTAGTGACAAAATATCAGATATTGATCATTTTTCGCCTTCAATAAGTGAATGTGGAACAACTTTCAAATAGTTTTCGTATGGTATACCGTATACTGGTTCTTAATTGCTTTATTACGAGTCCTTTAAAAAATGCTTCAAGGCCAGTCAATTCATGCATACCCCAACTGAATCCCTTCTCTAAATTAGATGAATTGATGTTATCATGCATGAGAAATATTGGACATCAATTCTTATTATAATAAACGTTCTTTTCTCATTTGATATCTTATTGTCGGTCGCATCCCTATCCGAGAAAACCTAGGACACGCAATCCATAGTAATGGATCGATATCGTTAATTTTTAAACAAGTGAAAAAGACGGGATTTAAGAGATGGAACACGTAGTCCATAGCAATGGATCCATATCGTTAATGTTTAGGCAATGGAAGGATGAATTTAAAGAAAGGAATGGACGAAGGAGAATTTGAATTCAAAATCTCTAAATTTTGAGATTTTAAAGTTTAGCATGGAGATTTAAGAAATGGGGTGAGGAAGAAGTTTTTGAACCAAAAACTTTCTAAAATCTCAAATTTCACCACTACACCGAAACCTTTCGGATATATATATATATACATATATATATATGATCTTGAGAAGAAAGAAGATCCGCCACAGAAAAAGAGTCCACAAACATGAGACATATACATATAGATCTGATATCAATAGATATAGCAGATCTAAGAAAATAATACAAAGAAAGATAATATTTATACTCCTATATATCTTCCATTCGGATGAATTACTGTAACCCAATACATCAGTATATGTTTGCTAACAATCAAATTTGATTAAAACTAGTTCCAGTTCAAAAAGAAATTTAGATTTGACAATAATGGAGAAATTGGAGTTTTGAGAAACTAGATTCTAAATTTATAAAATCTCAAATTTCATAAAGATAAAAACCTACAAAACTCTCACAAGGAAAAAACTCAGAAGAGAATAAAACTCTCATTAGAATAATTTAGAAGAGAAGAAACTCTCACTAGGAGATCTTAGAAGAGAAGAATCTCTCATTAGGAATTTTAGAAGAGAATTTATTCAAATAAAAGAAACTAAAAACTATAACGAGTATTTCCTCCCATGGGGAAAGATCAGATTTGGTCTCTCTCCCATGGGAGAGATGAAGAAAATCTTGATTGGAAGCGTTCTGGAGAGAAGGGAGAGAAACAAGTTTTAGAGAGAATGGTAATATTACTTAGTTAAATAAATATTTACAACCTTTTTCAACTGTAGATGCTACTGTATAGGAGAAGTTGAATGATAATTCTTTTATTTTTCTAATCCTTCGGCTGACGTTGAATTAATTGTTTTCTTATTGAGCTTCACAAGTCAAGAAGAGTTTATTCTAGAAAGAATTTGTCCTTTACAACCGAAAAAATTTACAAATTTCAAATAAATTCTAAGTTTCGAAGTTCCAAATGTGAGATTGAAAACTACTTTGTTAAAACCTTGTACTTTTGGCTCACTATCCGTGGGCCGTGAGATATCAATTCCGATGGCGAAATTCAGTTATACCTTCCTTGCGCTTAGGGTGCCGAGGGGTCAAACTGTCCCAGTCGATTGCATTGACAATCATTCCAAATAACCTGTAACCTTTTAAGTAGATTAAAATTAGTAATTAATCACAAATAATTAGTAAAAATTTTGTAAAATGGATGCAATTTTATGAGAAAAATATGCAATTATGCCATAATTTTGTAACGTAATTTAAGCTTTACTTTGAAATTTCCTGTGTTATGGCAAAGTCACAGCCATCAATTTAAGAGACAGTTCTTTAATTTGTCACACTCATCCCCTGCCGCTCATTCAATTATGATAATCTAAGATGCTTGCGATTGCCTTTTACGAAAGCATTTTTCATACCAATAAAGGCATTTTCTTGCTAGGAAGCAAAGTAACAAGTGAACATCCAATAGTAGGCGGATTTGACTTTTGAGCTCAATTTTCTTGTTTATTGGTAAAAACTTCGATTTTCTCTAATAAAAATTTGCCTACAAATAAGTCGATTTTCTACTGCTTCTGTAGAATATTAAGTGACAAAAAGTTTTAAACGTTAAAAAATATAAAAAGACTCTCCATAATTAATGAATGGCAAGCCAAAAAAGTTCATACCTCAATTGGTCATCTCAGTGGTGCTTTCACTTTTCCAGTTTACACGGGTGAAGGACCTCAATTGCAATTTACTAGACACGAGTTAGTGCTCAAACTTTTTTCCTTTTTCCAAATTGTAAACCACATACTTTTCAAAAAAAAAAAAATGGCATTAAGATTAAGAAGGAGGAGCGTATGATTTACTGCACCCGGACGCTCCTGTAGGTCCTACAGCCGACCCCTTTTTGGCCGACCATGATATCAGACTTTTGGAAAAGCACTGCACACATTAGACCGACCACTTTGGCTAGTCGGTCTAGTCGGTCTATGATCAACGTTGTACCACAGAATACAAACTTTGTCCTCTGCATATTCTTTTTTTTACTTTTTTTTGCTTGCTTTTTTTCTTTTTATGTGGGCATAATAGACACGGTTCGTGTTTTCTGAAAATAAAAAAGAAAAAAGTTTTTTCTTTCTTTCTTTTTTTTATTTAGAAAATTTTTCCTAGTTTATCTCATTTAGAGATGTTATAAAATACTTTTTTTTTTTTAAAAGTTGAAGTTATAAATGTGAATGTATATATTTACATGATAGTCTTACTATAAATCGAATTTTGATTATGTTTAGTAAATTGATGTAATCTTTCTATATGTGGCTTAGTGGGGCTGGATGTTTCACCTGAATTAATAATTCTTGATTTGATAATAACATTTCACGGCATTACGTACTAAGTAGTACTTTTAACCCCCAAAAATAACCTTTTCGCTTTTCACTTAATCAAGTGATTAGCAATTTGGCAATAATCCATAGAAAGATTAAAGATAACATGAATCATTGTCATTTCAGTTGAGTCATTCATGTTACATGAACTTGTAAGGTATTCTTGTTGCTCTTTGGTTTCAGTTTAGAAGAAACACAATCATACCCTGGAAATTGAAGCCAACAAACAATGAAACAGTATTTAACTACTTACTAAGTGCAAGCTTTCATCAAATGTTTCAGCCATCATTACCTTGTAAAGAATACACAATTTTACCCCTAATTATTTAACTCCTTACTGGGATAAGATTGTAGCTCACAAATTAATGGAGTTGGTTTAGTGTCAAGCCATCAACTTTATTTCTAACTACCATCCAATGCCTTTCTTCATATGTTCATATACATTGGAATCTTTTTATATATGGGTTTTTTTAGTGGGTGTTAATTTCACGCAACCTATCATGTACATATACATTAATAATTATTATTCTTTCTTACATTTATATATATATTTTTAATTAATCTTATCTTTTTAAAAATTTACTACATGAAACATATTTTAACGAGCGTCTAATAGACATCCTTAGACAGATCATTTATATAAAGGTACTTTTTTTTTAATGCAATTGCTTCTGTGGGGCTGGGTAATAATATTTAGTTTAATGAGTGCTTAAGCAATGAAGATTGAGACAGTGCCAAATGTACAGTTTTCTCGTCATCTAGGACAACAATTTAATCCAGAAAATGCTCATTAAGAAAGGACCCCAACATTTTCTTATAGTCCAGGTCTCCATCATAAACTTATCTCAAACTTGTTCAAATTTCATAGGCCAAACCAGAGAAAACAACTTGGAAATACACCTAAAGAAAAGCCACCCACAGTAAACCAGCAGACTTGGAATCTCTAGTTGTTGGGATTTCAAGATGTCTCTATTCACGTTCTGCTGACAACAGAAAACCAAAAGGGAACCCATTTTCTTTTCTTCTGGAGACAGAAATCTCCGTCTCAAGGGGAAGAAAAAATTCCCTTGAAATCTATCAAAACTCATGTTTCTGCTTTGAGATTTCCTCTAAAGATGGTGCAAAGAAAGGTGAGCAACAAGCTTGGTATCCATGCTGATCAAGATAAATCCAACAAGCTGTTGGTGAACCTCAAACCATCAACTCTGCAGCATCAGGATGCCAAAAACAAAGGAGCTGATTTGAAGAAGAAAATGAAGAAATCAAGACCAATCAGGCGTTCTGATCTTGAACGCCTTGGTTCGCCAAATATGAGAAGGCAAGTACCTCAGCCTGGAAAGCCACCACCTCCAGTATTTCCAAACACCTCTGCATCCCCACAGAAGAAGTCCCCGGTCAAAACATCAGAAACAACACCAAACTATATGAAGGCAACTACCAGTTCTGATGCAAGGAAAGAACGTTCTCAGGTGAGTTCCAGGAACCTTCAAACTCTCTTTGATAGTCAAAGCTCAGGCAGGAAGGGTTCAAATAGCTCAAAAATAAGCTCAGGTTCTGTTCACAAGGCAGCAAGAGTTTTAGGTAGGACATCCAGTTCGAAACTAGTTAGGACACTAACAAAAACAACTAGTTTTAAACCAGCAAGAGCTTCGGCCAAAAAATGTTCCCCTCTTGTCCTAAGTGAAAATCTAAATGTTCAGAGAGCAACCTGTTCTTCAACTTTGAGGGACACAAAATTTCCAGCTTACCTTGCACTTAGTTCCGGAGCAACAGAAGCAGAAGGAACCTCCGTCATGAAAGTCTGCCCCTATACTTACTGCTCTTTGAATGGTCATCATCATCCTCCTTTACCACCATTAAAAAGCTTCTTGTCTGCAAGAAGGCGCCTGTTGAAGGCTCAAAGAAGTTTCAAACTCGGATGCCTCTCCCCACGACGATCAAAGCCGGTTAGCGGCAGTATGGAAGAAATTCAGGTTGAGCAGAACCATGAGAAATCTTCATCTCAAGAACCATGGGACAGTTCAATGAGTAGCCCAGTCATAGAAGAAAAGCAAACTGATTTCTTCGTTCAGATTTACAGTAAAAGAAGGGAAGCTACAGTTGATATCACTGATTCTTCTCTCAACCATATCAGGCCTGCAGTTGAGGGAAGACCAAGTGGTGATGAAACACCGACACAAGTTGACAACAGACAAGTTCTTGCAATACCATCAGATGAATGCCCTTTGTCTGAGATGGATTCTCATGATGATAGCAGCAAAATCATTGATGCTGCTTCATCAGACATTGAAGTGGCTGATTATTGTGAGGCAAAGAGTTACTCAACTATGGATCTTGATTATGAACCTGACAGTTCACTGCAAAGCATCCAAGATTCTGATTTAGGAGGAGATTCACCTGAGTTTCGAAGCTGTATAATTCCTGAAGAATCCATTTTCGAATCAGATATTACAAATAGGTGCTTTGGGGAAATTCAGGCAGGTACGGTCCTGAAACAATTATCTGATGAAGAATCTATGGATAAAGAGAGTGTGAGCTCTAAAACAAGTTCATTTTCAGATTATTGGGCAGAGGATTATGTTGAAGGGCTTGATGATGGAAGTCATGATGAATTAGGTTTTCAGTTTAAAGATGAATCTGTCAAGCCTATCAAGACACAGGATCTCATTGATTATCTCGAGGATGGAATTGTGCAGGATGATGTTGAAGCCGAACAGGTACGGGGCCTAGATTCGCAAGATTTTCATGATATGATTGAAGAAAGTTGTGAAGATGGGATGGAAGAGAATGAGCAAGATGATCCTTTTAAAGCACCTACCAAGATTGAAATTTGCATTTCTCTGCATGGTTCAGCTGAGGCCACCGGGGACATGTCAGCAAAGGATTGCAAGGACAATAACCTGGAGGACATTCGAATTGGTGGAAAATCAGATCGAACTTTGGCAAATATGGAACTAACAGAAGGAGCTCCAAATCAATCTGTTCATGACAACTCCATAAGCAGTGGGTGCGAAAATCTAAATTGCTTGGAAGAAAATGAAGCTGGGAACTTCAAAGCGATGGCATCTGCTGATTTAGGAGGAGAAAAAGCAAACCCCACACCCAAGAATGCATGTGGCGGAACACAAAATGACTGTCAGGGAAGCCTTTCATGTCAAGAATTGGCTGAAACATGCAAAAGGAGGAGGTGGAGAACTGGATGCAAAAGATCTACTGAAGAGTACCAGGAATTGAAAGAATTCAATCCAAAAGCACCAAATTTTCTGCCACTGGAGCCTGACCCGGAAGCAGAGAAGGTTGATCTCAAGCATCAAACAATCGATGAAAGGAGAAATGCAGACGAATGGATGCTGGATTATGCTATTCAAAAGGCAGTCAACAAACTTGGTCCAGCTCGCAAGAAGAAGGTTGCATTGCTTGTCGAAGCTTTTGAAACAGTTATGCCAGTACCCAGATATGATACCCAAACGAGTCATAGCTCATTCCCATTCGGTCATGCAAGACCAATTCAAGCTTGCAGTTGATACCACTCTGGTGACGATTAAAACTCTCTCTTTGATAACTTATTCATCTCCGAAATTTACTCATAAAAGATCCATTCACAGTTCAAATTCTGCTAACGTATGACAATTTCTCTTATTCTCGTTGCAGTAAACAGAGAAGAAACATCTGCAATTATACGTACTCCTGGGAGATGACAAACTGAAGAAGGTTTACACCAAGAAGCTAGTAGTTGATTGATCCAGCTTTACCAGAGAAGCAGCAGCTTCATATCTTGAATTGTTGGGTCAGAATATTAATGATATATCACCGTTTCTTGTAAGATATTCTGTCAATCTTCAAGTTGAGACCATTTGTTTGAAGTTCGTGTGGTACTTTTATTGTGTTAAACAGCCTTATCAGTGTTTTTGTTGTTTGTGAAGGTAATTTCACCATTTTATTTATGTGCAAGAGTAGTTTATGCGTGTTCCAAAAATTCAACAACTGAATCTTATGGCAATTCACAATTTCTACTTCACATAACAATTACTACATCGCTAGACTACCTTGCCTCTTGTTCCTGTGAAAGAAACATGAACAGAAATGATCAATTTCTACTTCAGGCCAATATATAACAGAAATTATCAACTTTACCTCACGGTCTTATTTATTTATCATGAATTCTAGTGACCCCAAGAATACTCTAAAACTCATCCACTTTGCCTTTTCTAAATTATTTATCCTTTATATCTATTTCAACAAGCATAAGTACGATTAAACTCATCCCGAGAATGAACTGACCCTTTTCATTTTGTTTCGATTTTTTCAGCAACCAAATAAATTATTCAAAAAAAAGTAAACAATCATGTAATAAGTTGGCAACGTCTAGTGAAATGTGATTAGTTCAATGCTTGGACATGTAAATGAGTCAGAAGGTTGAATCTTACTAGTTCTAGGCTAACTAAAAAGTTTAAGTATTTAAAAATGAATCTTTCTAATAAAATGAAAATTTCAAAAAACTACAAAACATCATATACTCACCAAAAAACATTTGACATATAAGTAACTGTGCGTGCGTCAAACTATTGCTTTGTTTGATAAGCAAGTTTTTGGTCAAATTTGTCTGCTACACTTTTCTTTTAATAACTTTAACTACAATAACCTCAAAACATTTCTCAAAATTTTCAAACTATATACTTCAAAAAATTTTCTACAATTTCTACAGTAAGTTACAGTAAAATTTTAGACAAACATCTAAAAAACTCACTTGTCAAACACGGGACTTGTGTGACCAACACAAAAAAAACACTTAAATTTTATACATTACTTAAATGACACAATTCTTGATTAAACATTTATACCATACAAAATATTTTGCATACTAATTTTCAATTTACCTTGTTTGGCTACTGAGCACTCAAAAACTACAGGAAACTACATTTGAATTTTTCTTTTGCCTTATGCATTTAGCCGAAAAGAACGAAGAGAAATGCTATATAAGTTGAACGGCAAAAATGTTTACATCTATAAACATCTTTTTAGTCAAGAAGCAGAACGACAGGAGTAAAAACAGTAATAGAAATAAAATAAAAAATAATAACGTCAGGTATACCCTCTCAGGAGGGCATTTTTGTTAAAGGAAAAATCCACATCATGTATTTGTAAATTTTGTACAGTGGAATTTTTCAAAGGAGGTAAGTGCCCATTAATTTGGTTCAGGAGGGGTAAAGTACAATTCAGGTAAAAGCTTGAGGAGTAAAGTGTAATTAACCCTAAAAATATGTTTTTCATTTATCTCCAAAAACAAAATTTACTATACAACAATACTAACCATAAAAGCTCCAGTTACAAAAGTGGCATTGTCAAAGTTCAGAGACTTTCAAGGGTGCCAAGAAGAATACCCGATTCAACTATTGAGATCAAGCAGAGTCAATCAAGCTATGTATGCTGCCCAAGCAGCTGGCTTGTAAGGAATGCTTCAACGTCCAGGCTCAATATAGGCAGATGAGAAACCTTTCAAAACAGAAATGATATATCTGACAGATGCCTAGTTTTGCGTCGCTATCCAAAAGACGCCAAATATATTTCCTTTGGATGCAAATACACCTAAGCATATTCCACGCATTACATGACAATTTTAAGTCATTCTAGGTGCACATCCATTGCAGAACATTGAACAAGAAGCAAGTTAAACTCCCGGACATAATGTTCAATAACATTTGCACCAGAACATTGGGCATGCAAATCTCCTGTATTGGAACTGGTTTCTGCATTCTCCCCATGCTCCATCAAATTGTTATTAAGGTGATCATGGAACAACCTAAGTGCATCTGTTGCCGAAATACCACGCACTGATTCATGCAACTGCCGCAACTTGTTTCTTTTCTCCTCTGTCTCAACCAACCTCTCTTTTACCTCATCAGGAAGACAAACCCAAGCACTTCGTCAAGAGATGGAAGGAAAATTGTTAGTTCTAGGAGACTTTCATTTCATACTCCATTTCTTCATCACCCCCCCTCCTCCCTCCTTGAGGTAAGGAAGAAAAAGAATTGGGATGTTAAAAGTGGTGGAAGGGAACTTAAAAGCAAAAGCAGGGGAGGGATGGGATTTAACAAGTGCGCACGCGGGGGGAGGGGTGGTGGCTGGGAAGGAGGATTTGAACCCAAGACCTCTAAAAGCAGTGCAGTAAAAGTTCAATAATTTCTGTCTTATTATATTTACCTGGTAACGCCTCTGACAAGACCCCATGCTTGGCCAACAAATACAGATTCCTTAAAGCCTATGTTAAATCCCTCTTGAGCAGATGCTTCTTTTCCAGCTACCAGACCGTCACGATATCCAATCTGATAGTTCATCAGGATTTACAAATATTTATTATCTATTAAAAAAAAAATAGAACACACACATAAACTGGATGTGAAATAGCTTCATCATATTTCTTAATCCCAAACTCTCAATAGCATCAAATTTCATTCTCACCTCCATGTATCTATTCTGATATTCTTGTTTAAAGTCATGAACAGACTTCCCACATGATTATTATTTTAGGAGTTTCAGTTATCAGGCTATATCAGCATTAAATGAGGCACAATCACAAACTTGCTAACGTGCCAATTAGAACAAGGATACTGTATGAAATTGCTCGCGCCTCCTCTGCCACTCCCTTTCCATATCAAATGCTTTTTCAACTTTCTCTGTCTCATAGGGTAAAGCTCCATCATCATACCATAGTTCATCCCCATCACTATCTGAAATTAGACACCGATAAAATGTCAGGCTCACATAACACATGATGCACTATTAATTGATAATCAATTAATTTGATTTTATTTAGATAAGAAGTTCTCCTCAGGGGTTTACTTAAGTGCTGCAGTAGCTATTTAGAATTGCCAGTCTTGACCACTAGGCAGGAATTTTTTAAAAAAGTTAGTTGGACTTTTCACAATCTAGGGAAACATTAGATTCTATAGCCCCCCAGTTAATGGACATATTTCTGCACTGCAGCAATACGCTTTCCTCATCATATGATTCAGGTATCAAATTAAGCTCTCCTGGGTTGACTAATCCTCCTTTTCTTGTAGATTAATGTGTTCTCTCCTCATTAATCTTTATCCTTAGCAGTTGCCACTATTTCCTGCATCACAGAACCTCGTAGCGCAACAAAAGCCCCAAAACCACAATTACCAACCATAATGATCCTGCCTAACCTGATGGTGATGGCATCTCAACTTTCAAGCATCTTTATATAAGGGTAGGACCACCAAGTAAACAAAGGCAATGCAGCCTGAAGGTAAGTGTGGTGTTTTTAAAAAACACTAATTTTCAAGGGCTTCGACAATGAGAACCTAGTTTGATATTATATCTGCTCTCACAATTGAAAAATAGGAATTCACACACCAGCAAAACTCAATGGTTCAGCAAACTGCACATCCCTGAAACAACAAAAGTTCCTACCAAAAGAGTTTGATCTCGTCTCTTTATCATGCTTACTTTAAAGAGCCAAAGTTGTCAAGTTTCCATTTGACAGTAACAGCTTTAGCTCCTAAAGATGAATCTGATAACGGACTATAGAAGAGTTAATGTGTCTATCGAAATGGCGAATCAATCAAACCATGGGAACTGCTCAATCATCTTTAACCTCCACCCACTATTATATTTAAATCCTTACTAATTTGTCTGCTCATGCAAAATACTAATCAAACAAAAATATATTCAACTCGTAACCTGAAATATAAGCACCAAATGCATGACGCTTTTACAGACCCAAGCACAGCCATGACCTATCCCGCAGTCCAAAGAAAATACTAATGAACCATGCGCTTGAAAAATCAAATAAACCAGATTAAGCTCCAAGCTTTAGCATCGTTTTGCAAACTCGAAGTACATGAATTCTCTTATAGTTTTTTCAACAACTCAACAGTGTCCACCAATTTTTAAAGCATAAATACCACAAAGATAAAATAAGACAGTTACTTTTATAGGAAATCCGGCTCCACTGTAATATGTCATCCTACTAGTATTGCTTCAGAACCATACTAATGTCAAGATTATGCAACAAGAAGAAGGAACTCTACTGGAAAAATGGAACTGGAATCAAGCACATCAAGGAGTAAGCTTTTTAAAAAGATATGGTCTGGTTTTGTTGGAGTTCTTCACATAAGAACCGTTCAAGGGTTTAGCATATCATTTGACCTATAACGCATATCTGACGGCAATATGATTCGTATCTGACACCAATATGCAAAAGTGGACTATTTCCAGATAAGAATAAATTTGAATCTATAGGAAGCTCTGATGATACAGAAAGCACAACCATGTCATTGTTTCTATTGCCTTTTTCAGAATTCCTGGGAGGTTGATGGAAAATATAACAGAAATATCAGAAGTTTTCTGAAGAAAATGCCTTCTAAAAAACTATTAAAGTGACTCCCAAATAGCATTCATCTTTGTATAAAAAGAACTACTAGGGCCCAAGACCAGTTCACAGCATCGAAGGATAATAGCATGCACTCAAAGTATGTGGATGAGAGGTTGCAGGAGAGTGGAAATTCCTACTTTCAAAACATCTTCATAAGTGAAGGCAGATACTAAATGCAATTCGATTGATTAGAAAAGTAGATCTCGATAGGCAAGATTGACAAAGGTGTGCTATTTGAACTAGACTTTCAGAATGCCTATGCTTGGCCACTATGTTTCTTGCATAAATGAAAAAAATGGGGCTAGAAGTAGATAGTGTAATTAATTTAGCAGGTCAAGCATAAGTTTTTCTGGTATAGTCAATTGATCACTAGTCAAATTGATTCAAACTATCAACAAAAGGACATATAAAGGTTTCCCCTGAAAATTTAAGAATGGACAGAGGTGCAGTAATGCCCAATATAGAAAGAGATCATGAAGGTGCAGCAATATCTCGCATAGTCACTGCATATGACACTAATGTTTTAAGAAGCAGGAGGAGAACATGTTACATAGTTTAGACAAGTTCCTATGAGGTATTAGCAATTTCAAGGCTGAAACTGAACTTCGAGAAAGAATAATTGGATTCCAGCAGGTGCAGGAGTAGAACTGGCCCACGTTTTGGGATGCAAAGGGACTGTACTTCATATCCCATATAAGACAAAACTAACGCTTTTACCAAAGAAGTTAATGAAATATATCTTTATCATAGGACTTTTTATCTACCTGTTCAATAATGTAAACTGCTACTTGGATAGATTAGAATGCAAGAAAACAAGGAACACTCATCTCTCTTTTTAGGCTTCATTTACTTGTTTCCTAGGAACCATACTAAGGTCATTCGGGAATGGTTTCATTAACAATACCCTTCAACAAACATTATCATGGATCTTTTTTTTTTAATTTATAGTGTAAGTGGGAGGGCTCCATTCTGGGCCCTGAACAACCCAACCCATCCCTCCCCCCCCATCATGGATCATTTCTTAAAACAACAAAAGCACGCAATCCTAGGTTGTTTACTGAGAACACAAGACCAATAGATTATCATGAATTTTGAATTGATTGTACTAATTAAGTGGCTCTCAATTCCAGCATACATGAACAGATTGACTAATAGCTAACAGAAGAAAAAAGCTCATAGTAAAAAACATACCATGTGAATTATGTACTGCACCATCAACATTTGACCTGGGATCTAAATGAATATTGGACACATTCAATAGATCACAGTAGAGCTCATCTGCTATGCTTCTTTCCATCTGTTCAACAAGTAGGTAAAATGTTAAAAATTTCATGTAACATTGAAAATCAGGGTTGCCAACGAGACAGTGAATGAATGCAACTTGGTGGGGGGGAGGGGAAGGGGAGTGGGGAGGAAGGGACTTAAATATAATCGGAATGGCATGATGCGGAGAAAGTAGCACATAAATGAAAAAGACAACAATACAAAAAATGAAGAAAACTTTTGATGGACCAAGACTTCAGAAGATTCAGGGCAAAACAGCATCTCTAGGAAAATATCTGAACTCCAACATGCACAGTGATGGAGAGAACTATAGCAAAGGAGGAAGGGCTCCTCTCTTTTTCTTTTTTTTTTTTTGGGTTGGGTTGGGGGGGTGGGTGCTGGAAAGGCAAGAACAAGGGAACTGCATCAAGTCCAACAAATCCATGGTTGCAGAAAGTCTTGTATCCTAGACTCAAAGCGTGATCCCAAGTCAGCTCAGAACAGACAAAGTGTAAGAACTCAAAGAAATTCGGCTTGATCAAACCTATATAAAAAGGAAGAACCTAGGACAGACTATCGATCATGCTCTACTAGAGTTGCAGTACTCTCTCAGAACTACACATACCGCATGTACCTATTTGCCATTGCACAAACTTAGAAACAAAATCAGACAAAATGACTCCTGAAGTTCAAAATGCCCAATATGAACAACAGGGAATAATGAGTGTAATGCACAATCTTGAATTGGTCTTATGATTGTAAATATATCTTACACAAGCTAATAGGCCAAATTGACTATCGGATCAAACATTATTGCCATCATTTTATTCAGAAAAAACAAGAAATTTGCAACCTAGAACTCGTTTTATAAGTTTAGAAAACATGAGAATTCCTTTATTGCATGGTAATCCATCTATAGATATAAAAGAATCCAGAATGATGAGAAAAATCTCCCTGAAACAAATTGAGAATAATTGGAGGAAACCAGTCTAAAATGCATATCAATCATCAGGTTGAGAAGACAGTCCAAATATACGAGTACCATGAATAGTCCTGTTAAGCCAAGTAAGGACTGAGGATACGCACAGACATGCCAAAAAAGAAATTTTGAATGAGAAGGTGGCTGATCTACATACAACACAAAACAACAAAAAGCAACAAAAAAGTTGGGAGGAGCAGAGGAAAATCAGCAAGCAATGGCATGAGAAAGGAAATAATGGTCCCATGCCAATATACTCCACTTGCTATAAGCATATGCAAGTACTGCTTCTAGCTTACAGACTCATCACTTTTCAGAAAATCTCTCTCCACCAATAAGAATGAACGCTATTTTCCTTCATCTAAAACTCTTTGATAGTCCATATGACATTCAAATTCTCAATTTAAATTCCACTGTAAGCTCAGATATGCAAGACAAGGAATACTCTGACGCCCCTGCAATGGAGACCTAAATGCATATGCCAATTTTTGTAGCCACAATCCCCCTACTCTCATTTGACTTTGCACGCCTTACCAGAACTCTATGGGGAATCAGACATCTTATACATCCAATTTCTATCCTTGTTTCTGCTAACAGTCTAGATTCAAATACTTAAATAGGGCCAGCCAACCCCAACGCCCCCCCCCCCCCCAAAAAAAAAAAACCAAAAAAAATCTTCAGGAAAATTTTTACTCAAAGACTTGTGCATTCTCCATTTTTCTGTTTCCTTTTTCCTTTACATGGAACACAAATACACCCGAGATTATTCAAAAAATCAAAATTTTACAGAATAAACAGCATTATGAGGACAATAACACTATAAATAATGGAAATTAATCATACTGAATTATATATTAATCAAGAAGCCATCTTGGTAAAGCCTCAAAAACAACATCTAGTCAACCCAAAGAAATCTGATAGATGGAATTGACAGAATAAAATTGGACAAATAACAAGTACAGATAAGATGATGATTAGAATACAAAATTCCAGAAGTTTATTAACAAAAACTAGCGTACATGAAGAGAAGCTCTATAAAGGGCAATGTTTAAGTCGAGATTGGAAGAGACAAGTGGGAAGTAAAAAAGGAGAACTGGAGATGGGGGAAGAACAGAAATATGGGAAAACTGCGGGGGTAAGATGTAGGATTAGGACGGTTGGATACCCCAAAAAATACGAAAAAAAGGGAAAAAACTCAGTTTAAGTCGACTTCTAGAGATGGAGTTTAATTCTTCCTAGTTTCCATACAAACATGCCTTTTACAATTCAGTTAGGAGTAAGGGTGTGCATCAAAATCGAAATCGGTAATTCGGAACTTTGAATTCGGAATTTTTTGAAATTTTGACATCAGGAAAACCGACCGAATTCGATTTTGATTTCACCAATTCTGAATTCGAGTTCGATTCCGAATTGAATTCAGAATTCGGTAATTTCCAATTTCACCGAATTCGGGAAACCTTTTTTTTTTCCTTTACTTGATTTAAAACATAGAAACATGGACATAAACTAAACCATTTAAAACAACTTCTCACAAGTCATAGCCACTGTCATATGAGAATGAAATACAACCATTTGTCACAATCTAATCATAACTGGTGACTTAACATTCACTCACCAGTTAAATAGTCGTAGGTAAATTTCGCAACTACTGGAATACTCACAAGTCACAACAATCCCATAAAAATGGAAACTTTACCGTGATCCCACCAACAATTTAATAAAAAATACATATGCAGAAGCTGTTTGATGAAATGCCTAAAAGAAATAAACTAGAAACACAGATTAATAGCCAAGAAAAGATTAAGTAAAATGAATGCACTCCCTATAAACTGTACGTCTGTACCGAAATTTATTCATTATGTGAACAAACCTTGAAGATGAAGGCTGAAGATGGCTAGCTGATGATCGCTTGAAGATGAAGGCTGAGAGTGAGAGAGAGAAGATGAAGGCCGAGAAAAGAGGAAGCTCCTCGGCTGCAAGCAGCGGAGGAAAGTGGAAACTTGGACGGTAGTAGACTAGTAGTGAGCCGATGAGATTTAGAGACAAAGAATAGGTTTTGCTTTTTTGTCCTTCTGTAGTTTTGTTCTGTATTTCTAATTTTTATTCTAATTATATATAAATTTTGCTGAACTAAATGCTAACTTTTGTATAATATATGTTTATAATTATATAATATAATATACAACGAACTTAATAAGACTTATTATTGTATTGTTAAACAATATAATTATTAGCTAGATATATTATTATAATATATAAATTTTATATTACATATAATATATACAATTTGAAATCGAAATTTTCGATTTCGATTTCAAAAATCCCATTATCGAATTCGAAACAAATTCGTAAATTTCGAAAACGAAAATTTCAATTTCCATTCTGAATTTCGATTTATCAATTTTGAAAATTCCAATTTCAGTCGATAAAATCAAAATTTTTCGATTTTACACATTCCTAAGCCCCAAGTCTAAGAGAAGACTAAAGAAAAGAATATAGAGAAAGTTACGTGAAAAAAGGGAATAAATGGAGAGTGAGTGAGAAAAGAGAAGGCGACACCTAACTAATGTTTTAAAAACTAAACCGGACCGACCGGTTAGATTGGTTGAATCACGAACTGGCCACGATACCGGTCCGGTTCTATACCAAAGTTGAAAGTGTCAAATCACTGGTCAAGACCGGTAAACTTGGTTGAACCGGTGATTCCCAGTTTTTTAATTTTTCCTTCAATATTTTTTTAGGTTTTGCAAAACGGAGCCAAGGATCGAATTTGGGACCTTTGCTATTGAAGTCCAGCATGGTAACCATTGTACCATCACATCCAATTAATTTCTTTTGATAACACATTTTTATATAACAAACCTCCATCTTTCTTTCTTCCCTTTTTCCTACAAAATCCCATCCTCTCATAATTCTTTTTTCTAGTTTTCAACTCTCTCTCTCCCCCCTTTTCTTTTGTCATCCCCTTTTTAATCCAACCTCTTTAATTTTAATTTATTGATGTTTTCTTCCATCTTTTGTTTTTGTCTACTAAATTGAAAAAATTAAAAAAAGAATTGTTTTTCTTTAACCCTCAAAACTAATTATCAAATGCCACAACCACTCACTTTCATCTCATTTTTTGCTTCTTATCAAGTTTGCATTTCTATTTTCGATTTTCCTGACTTCCTCCAAACTCCAAACTTCTTTTTTTTTTTTAAGTTGCAATCTCTAAATCTCAAAAACGTGAATTAAAATTTAAACTCACAATGTCTAATTCCCATAGACGTGAATTTTGTATAATTTCAAAATATTGTGGTATTTTTGTATTAGATTTAAGATTATTTTTTTGGTAGATATAATTGAGATTTAGATGTAATTTATTTTTTTTAACTTATAATTTAAGAAATTTATTTTTGACAATCCAAGTTCTTTGAAATTATTAAACTTTTCATCATATAAAGTTTTAAATTAGTCCATTGCATGTCTTATTTTGTGCATATATATATATTTATATAAATTATTTTTAAAAAAATTCATGAGTCAAGGTTGAACCGGTCCGACTGATTAAACCTTGACCCGAATATCGCACCGGTTCAATTAACAATCCGAGTTTTAAAACATGCACCTAACTGACATGAAACTGATGAAAGTAAGCAAAAACATGGGCAAGAAAGAAGCTAAGGCGGGCAACCCCCAATTGAACTGACTAGAGTTTGTTAGTACTTGCTTGCAGTAATAGTGACCATAGATAGGCCAAAGGAGAAAGAGTGGCTATTTATTGGGATAATATCAGAAACCTCCTCTAAGGTTTCTCCAAAAGTCACTTAGCACTCGTTAGGTTTTACAAATAATCACCCACCTCTCCCCTCATAAGTGCAAAATGACTATATAAACTTTCACTGAATACATAATTCGCATATCTAATAAATGGAACTCAAAAAAATTAAAGAAAAAGAAATAAAATTCACTTTCTTCTCTTTCTCCTTTCTCCAATATTTTCTCCTACTCATTTTTTTGGATGATTATGCAATTTTTTATTTGTAAGCATAGTCAATTAATTTTTTTACCTTTTTCTTTTTATGATTATGATAGAGTAGGATATGATTTCTTTGTGTATTTTGAATACATTTTTATAGTAATTTATGACAACTTAAAGGTCTGTAGCATGGGTTGAGAAGAGGTTGGGGAAAAAAATACGGTTCATAAGAAATCGAATTTGAACAAAAAGAGTTAAATTAGTACTCATATATTTCTTTGCAGATATCTTTTTTATTTTTCAAATTTATATTTTTATGGACTATAGTTTTGTGATATGGTGGTACTACTAGAGATTGTTTTTTAAGTTGTGATTTTTTTTGGTAAACAAAGTAGTTTAGGAGTATTTTTATTTAGTAAAATGAGCAAAAGAATAGTTTAGGGTTTTAAAAAATTTTGTTACACAAATAACAAAAGTAAAGGAGATAAGTAAAATTTTTAAAATTTTAGGGGTGCTAAATGATATTGAGAGATATCTCAGGGGAGGTTTCTAATATTATCCCCTATTTATTTTGGCACTTTTAATGTTTACACTCTTCAAGAGGAATATTTTGTGGGGATTAAGATTTTTTTTTAGCTTCCATGAAATTGCGTAGCAAATTCACACTGCTTTGGTTGGTTTCTATTTGTTTGAGGTTTAGGAATTTCATGAGTTTTAAATGGGATTGCAGCTTCCAAAGAATAAGAATGCCAATTCGTGGATAACAACTATATCTTTTAAATTTACACATATATTAACAATGCAGTGAATGTAACTCATTTATTCACACAACATTTTTAAAAAAATGGTCTATAATGGATACGTTGAGATGGAGTTCAGGATTTCATATTTTAAAAAAATAATATTAATTAGGAAAAACATATAAATACAAGATAGAGTAATAATTACTAATATGTAAATTCATATGATAGATGTGGTAGGATAGATGTGATTTAAGTGTACTGATGAGTGCCCATTGGGTACCCGTTAAAAAAAACCTAAAAAAAGGCAAAAAGATCTATGCTATTTTAAGCTCTTGATTTATGTGAGCTTCTATACGAAGTTTGACTTGCCTTCATAACAAATTTGAATAAACCATTAATGTGTAATAGTTCATACATTTTAAGATTAACAACATAAGTTAAATTATGCGATTTCATATGTTCAGAACCTTACCGTTAGAAAACTTAACTACATAAAGTGGATTATTATGGTAAAACAGAGTAAAATTTTTGTGAAAAGTATACATTGCTAGGAGGTTTAAAAGCAAGAAAGATTGTTGATTTGTTGTGTATTCTTGTGGTACTTTATGCAAAGGAACCTATACTTTTTGCCATCAATGATTATTCCACTCTAAATGGCATATATTATCTCATTAAAAAGGAACTTCCTAACTTGTGCATTATTGTATTTAAAAGCATCAAACGGTCATCAACTGCCTTTTCCACAGACAAGGACAAGAAAGATTCATGAATTGCACTCATAGATAAAGGGATTAGTGCTATAAACTATGTACACAAAATAAAAGAAAAGGATATGTCCAAAAGCTAATCCAAATGCTTAAGCAGGCAATCTCAAATTTCCTTCTTGATTGGGGTTTTGGGACCCACATTGCTTGGGGCAAGGCGCATGGACCAAAATAGTGTAATACTTTTTAAATAAGTTGTAATTACTTCTTAATTGTTTGTACATGCTTACAACAAAAGTGTAATATTTTGTTACTATTCATGCGGGTTACATACATAATAATTGTGTATCTGTTATGAGATTTTACTAGTTCATATGGAGGTACAAGGTATTCAAAATGCATTACAATGGCCCCATTCCCATAATTTGTGCACATACATAGGGCAAAAACGAGTCAAATGACATCACCTTGCACTAGAATGTGCAACCAAAAGCTAAGATGATAGTAGTAGAAAACCTTGTTACATCAGAGACAAAAATAAAAATTTGACGGTTTATGAAAAATAAGATTTACAATTACGGGTTTATAAAAATGAATTTTGATTAATTTTAAGTAAAAAATGAATTTTTGATTTGTAGAGAATAAATAAAGAAAAAGAGCCTAAATGGGGTTTAAAAGTGCGACGATTTTGGCCCAGAATATTAGTTTAAAAAGGGTTTTTAATGAAAAATAGGAGTTGCCACTTGGTATTGAGTTAAGGTGTACCAAGTCACCTAAAATGAATTTTTAAAGAAAAAGTAGAAAAAACCTTTTTAAACGACTCCAAGTCTGCGAAATTCAAGAAAAAAGGGGTCGGGAGTCACATTTGAAGAAAGGGAAGGCAAGGATAGAATCCAAGGCACCCTTTCAACCTAGCCAAGACTAGTTGTGTGATTTAGTCAAAAATTTTCTTATTTTAACCTAAGAATTTATCACATTTGGATGTCACTATATGGATGCAAAGCCTAAACCTAGGAGGATATCAGGGGGTCAGAATATCTTTTCAAAACTTAATTGGTGCAAATCACATTAATTGTGATGCCCAAGTTAACTCTTTGAAGAGATCACGAATATGCAAAAATATGAGATTCGAAGAAAAGAAAAGAAAATAATAATTATATAAATATACATGACCTAAAGGAATGCATCATAACGGGTGTGGGGGGGCTAAAATTCGTGACTTTAATTTTCCCTTTAATAAAGGGAATACGAGCGTGCTAAGGTTAGAAAGTCATACTCGTCCATATCCCATACTCGAGAGGTATTCCCTAATTTAATTAGGCAAATGTACTAATCTACCCCCAATTTCCTAAATGAGATGTAAATCTAAATGTTATGTTTCACACATAGGAATAGGAATACATATAGGGGAAATATCATGCAAAATGGTAAGAATCTTAAAAAAGTGGAAAAATATGCATGAAAGATAGTGATTCGTCACACAAACATGATCTAATGCGTGGACGGTCTCTAAGGGTCTAGCGTTGGACTAACCCATATCTATACATTCTCATTAGCATTGGACTAGCGAGAAAACGAGAAAGAGGACCACAACTAGCGTTGGACTAGTGTGGTGACATCATGCATTTTATTATAATAAAATAAATCATATAAAACATGATAAAAGTAAATAAACATATAAATCACATATAGCACATAGCACATAAGCATGATATCTAGATGCAAAAACCCTAGAAAAGTAAGTAAACACATAAAAAAATAAAAGCGAATAAAGACCTATCTATTACATTCGAGGGCCCTAACTACAATCTAAAAGGGAAAAGAATGAAATGAAGTGAAATAATAACCTAACTATTACAACTTGGCATTTAAATGCCTCTCAAATAACCAAAATTAAATTAAAATAAATACACAAAATTAAAATAAATAAAGTGAATAAAGAAATAAATTAAATAAAAAACATTCAGCATGCAATTACAAACATAAAATTACATAGTAGCACATAGGATCAAGTAAAATCAAAATAAAGGAGTAGAGTGTACCTCTCTTGAATTGGTGACCTAATGAAATGAAATTTTTCTTATTTACCCTCCAAAATAAAGAAAAAGGCCAAGGCATCACTTTTAATTAACAAATAATCACAAAAAATGGAAATAAACACGAAATTGAATCAAACAAAGCATCCAAATGAAAGTAAACAAACCATATTCAACAAATTAAAACAAACAAGGACCCAATTGAAAGAATTAAAGAAGTTGGAGGGGTCAAATTATTATTATTACAAATATTAAGGGTCTAAATTAAAATAAAATAAAATTAACGACTTAAGATGAAGCCTACCAAAACTAAATGCTAAAGTTCACAAATAAATCAAAATCCTCTCATCAAACCCCAAAACAAAAACATCACCCAAATCTAAACCATTTTTACAAAAATCCAAATCAAAAACTATAAATTTATCAAAAATTGTTAAACCTTTAAATTTCATCCCAGAATTCACAAATAATCTGTCCAAAAAACACATTAAAGCATGCCAAAGAAAAAATAACATATTAAAGGGACAAAATTGATTAATTTTTCCAATTTCTGGGCCATAGTAGCATTACTTAGAAAACTATGAGTTAAACTGCAATTTTTTTTAAAATTCCCATGCAAAGCTTCGAACAATCTTATGCTTCTGCAGTTTCCCAGCCACCATTCTTTCTGCAACTTTTCTCATTCAGCCGAAACATATTCACGCGAAGTGACTCAAATCAAACCTACTGATTTATCAACCAAAGTCAAGTGCAATAACTTCAACCCATTGTTAACATTACCCAAAATACAATTACCTATTTCCAACAGATTCAATAATGCAACTAGATATGAAAAATGCAGCAAAGATGCAAAGAAAGAAACTTGCGGTGAACATGCACATGGTATACTAATCGAACAACAAACAAACCACAAACTTCAAGCAAGCCAAGAGCCTCAGCAACAAAACAAATGACCTGCCAACATTGCTGCAACAAAGTAGAGAACTCCAACCCTGTTGCAGCAACTCTCGGCTCCTTATAAGAGTTCCAACATACTCAACCAAGAATTGACTCAATGTATCAAGACCACAAAGCCTTCTTTTCCCTGTCCAACATAAGGTTCTGACTTCTAGACATAAAGGTTCCGCATAAGAGCATGAAAATCTGGAAGAGTTGCTGCAACTTCGTTGGTTTTTTTTTCTTAAGCATAGCAGGTCATCAAAACAGAATTTCTATATATTGTCGCTATCATACCATGAAACAGGGGAACCAAAACGTTGTTTGAAACAAAATGATAAACATCAGACACTGACTTCCTTCTCCTTCTCATGTAAACATCAGACACTGATTCTCCTTCTCACATGAAACCCATGAAACACCATACCATAAAGCCCATGTAAACATCATTCTCCTTTTCACAGCAAGCACCTTACCACTAAACTACAGCCTAGGAACAGATTCTAGGAACAGCACCAAACAGATTCTAGGGAGAGTAAACAGGCACTAACATACCTAAAATGCAAATAAACAGCAAAAAGGCAACAGCTTTGGACTGTAAAAATGCAAGTAAAATGCAATGAAACAGCAAAAAGTAAACTGTCTCTCCCAACTTTCGGCTACAGTCACGGGCTCCTCTTACATACACACAGAACTTCACCAGACTGATTCCCAACAGCAAACCTAAAATTTACAGCAACCCAATAAACTTCCTTACCAACAGCAGACATTACATCCCAATATGAATGCATAACATCAGAAAGAGCTAAGAAATTTTTACTAAAAGAAAGGGGAGGGAAACAAACAGGTCAATAACCCTCATTCCCATACATTCACCAGCGAAAGTTAAAGAAACAGGAGAAAGAAAGCATTACAGTGCTTTTCCGGCGATGATTGACGGCAATGATGACGGTTTCTGGTGAGATGGTGACAGCTTCTTGTTTCCCCGCGAAGTTCCTCCTTTCTCCTCTTAGTTTCTCCTCTTAGTTTCTCCGCTTCCTACTCTCTCTTTTCTTGCTCTCAGTTTCGTTTTTCTTTCCTTAGCCGAAACCTTTTCCTTCTTTCTTTCTTGTCTTTTTCTCTGGTTTCCTACCCTCACTCAGCCCCTCTGTTTTCTCTTCGTCCGCCGACCCTTTCTTCTTTCTTGCTTTGTTTTCCTCTTTTTACTTGCTCAATTTTTTGCTTTCCCGAAACCTCCTCGTCTCCACAGCCGAAGCCCTTCCTTCTTCGTTTCTTCCCTCAGTTCCCTTTTTCCTTTTTTGAAAACCCTCTTTCGGTTTTCCCTTTTCCTTGTTCCCGTAACCCTTTCCTTTTGTTTTCCTTTTTTGTTTTTAGTTTTTTCTTCCAAATTTTTCCAAATCAACAACTGTCATCCTACTAATCTAACAAGTGTTGTGGTGTCAAAGAAAAAAAAAATTTGTCTATTGCCTACCTTATACACTTAGCTAGTTTGCATGTGTTCCACATATTTTTCTTTTTAATTTTTTTATTTTCCCAAACAAATTTAAGATAAATAACAAATGTACATTCCCCCCCTTTTTTATTTTATCTTGCAAAAATTTATTTTATTTTATTTTAAAAAATTGAAAAGATAAAAAGATTAGAATATTTGTAAGAATTTTCTTTTTTCGAAATTTAATGCAAAAATATTTTAAAAAGAAAAAATGATGAACCTTAATGTACCAAAATAAAAACAAACACTAATTACCATTTTGCAAACTTAATCAATTAAAATAATATAAAAATAATAAATAATAATAAAGCTAAAATTGAATAGAAATTTTGGTGTCTACATCTTGCCCCTTTTTGTCTGAGTTTCGAAAAAATTTGAAACAAAAATGTAGACACCAAATACTTATCTTTAGTTATTCTGCCTGTAAGCTGACATATGCAAACATAAAAAGGTCAGTGGGATAAAATCCGAGCCTGCTGTAAATAACATCTGTCAGTGGGATAAAACTCGATCCTGCCGTAATATCGGTTAGTAGGATAAAACCCGATCCTGCAGTAAATAACATCGGTCAGTGGGATAAAACTCAATCCTGCCGTAAAATTGGTCAGTGGGATAAAATTCGATCTTGTCATAACATCAGTCAGTGAGATAAAACCCGATCCTGTCGTAAAATTTGTCAGTGGGATAAAATCCGATCCTACCATAACATCGATCAGTGGAATAAAACCCGATTCTGTAGTAAAATGGGTCAGTGGAATAAAACTCGATCTTGCTGTAACATCGGTCAGTGGGATAAAGGGTTTTGGTACACAAGAATCGCAAGACGAACTGTCCGAGGAGGTCAAGAGATTGATGGCCGTTATTGAAACCAAAGATAGAGAAAATTTGCAACTAAAAGAGTCCGTCAAATCTAACAAGGAGATGGCAGAGAAACACAAGGAGACATATGAAAAGATGCGAGAGAAACACCAAGAATTGAAAAGAAAATATGGCGAACTGTATGATCAGGTGGAACACATGAGCAATCCCTATGTCAGAGAATCCAAAAATGCTGTAATAGATAGGTTGAAAAGGATTAATGGCTTTGTACGAGACCGCCTCCGAAGAATGATGTAAATAATATGTATAAATGGAAATTTGGAAGTTTGAAATTACTTTTCTTTTTTACAAAATAGTGGTCAAAAGCAGGTTTGATAAACAGGTCCTGCTTTGAAGGTGTTACATCATGCTAGACCTACCCTTGGCACAAAAAGGACTCCCCAATAGGACATGCATCTGAATTACTTTGATTCTTATAAACTCGTGTCTTTTTCTTCTTCTTTTTGCTTTCTTTTGTCACCAGTTAATCAAGAGAGAATCTAAATAGGATTTTTTCTAAATTTTCAAGTAATTGCAAACATAGCTACATGAAAAGCCCTATTATTACCCGATCGCGTAGCCGAGATTCAAGAACTATTGTAAACATGAGTACACACCCTGAATCATTCGATAGGCCTGTAACGACATCATCAACTGACCTGGCAAATCTGGGAGTTCAACTGAGTGAGGTGCTGAATAAATTCAATGAGTTAAGCATGGAGATGACCACACAACGACGCGTGATTGATTCGTTGGTCGCTGATAGCGGTAGCGGTGTTCAACATGAGCCCTTACCTGCTAGTCAACCTGAATCTCAACCATTGTCCTTACCTTATATTCAAACCTCTTTTGTTTCACATGTCACAAATCCACCTGAAGAGACTTTCACTTATCCCACTCATGGCCTACCACATACCTATGCACCTACTATCCAAACCAATCCTCCTCACCTTCATATTCCCCAAAATTATCCACCTGTTAATCTGAACATGCCACTTGAATCTCAAGGACCATATTACTATTTCACCGCTGAACCATTCACGCTAGACACCACTGCCCAAGAAAAAGTTGAAGTAGGGGAATCTTCCGTGCCAATTGACAAGAATCTATTAAAGAGGCTGGATCGATTTGACGAGTTCATGAGAAAGAGTCAAGGTTTGAGCAAACAAGGGGGTTTAGATTATAACGAGTTATGCCTGTTTCCTAACATGCAACTGCCTGTGGGTTTTTAAAACACCCAAATTTAGCAAGTATGACGGAACAAGCAACCCTAAAACGCATCTCTGAATATTTGCAAATAAATTAGGCAAGCCAATAGATGAGGAAGAATCTGCCAGTTCAGTTGTTTCCTGAAAGCTTAGAAGGTGATGCATTGGATTGGTATTCCAATTTGAAACCTGAGGATATGAGGACATGACTGGATTTGTCAACCGCTTTTGTAAGGTAATATAAATACAATTGCGAGTTTGCTCCGACGAGAACCACACTGGAAAGAACTAAAAGGAAACCATCTGAAAATCACAAGACGTATGCAAAGAAATGGAGGAAATTGGCTACCAAGGTGGAACCTCTTATGACTGAAGAAGAGATTGTTCGTACGTTCATTAAAACTCATGACCCGCCCTATTTTGAGGAGATTTTTCGCATGAACGAGTGTTCCTTCGCAGAAATTGTTAATAAATTGGAAGAGTATGATGGAGTTTGTGAGAGCAGGGAAGATTGTTAATGTGTCAGTTTTAAAATCGCAATTGGAAGCGATGCAAAATTAAGGCAGCAGTAGTAAGAAGTCTCAGTTCAAGAAGAAAGAGGAGGAAACTTCATTTGTTTGGAAACCAAGGCCCTTCTTTCCGACTTAGGTACCAACAATACCCCAGTTATCCATTCCATTACCCATACCAACCACGCCCTCGACTTGTTTATCATACCACCATTAACCATCCTCGACCCCTACCAAATTATCCAAACATACCCACAACACCATTTCATATTTCTCCACCTAACTTTCAAACTACACCTCGCACTCCTTATAATCCAAGACCTGTTCCACCAACCAACAAGAACTACAACTATCAACAAACCAATGACACTTGAAACCTAATCCCATACAGAACTTTCACCAATCTAGGTCGGCCTCTTGATCAATTATATGAACAGCTCAAAGTCGTAGGGAAAATTGGTACGATATCTCCTAAAGTCTATCCTAAAGGAGTTCCCCTTGGTTATGATTCTCAATCTTTTTGTGCTTATCATTCTGGGGCTCCTGGACATTCTACTGCCAATTGTTGGATACTTAAACATAAAATTCAAGACATGATTGAGGCAGGAGACATAATGTTGAGAAGGAGAGAAGAACAAGGACCAAGTGTTAGCAAAAACCATTTTCCTACGCACAAGGATACTGTTGGAGTTATTACCGTGGATGAGGAGATCAAAGAACCTACTCAATACATTGTGGATGAAGTTGAGATAATGGGAGTCATTGGGGAACCATTCATACTGGAGGAAGAAGCCTACGAAGTCAAGGAAAATACTGATCTTTTTGTTCTGGATGTGATACCTTTTGAATGTGAACCTTCAGAGTTTATAGTACTTGAATTGCCTGAACAAGATCCTATTCTTAATCTATAAGAAGTCCCATAGAATTATAGCGAGCCTACGTTATTGATTGGAGGAGAAGAAGCACCCAAGAAGGAGGTGACTGCCATCACTAGATCTGGAAGAATCATAAATGAACCTGCAGTTAATGAGCCATCAAAAGCAAAGGAAAATGCTGCTCCAACAAAACCAACTGTGACTGAAGAAGAGGCATTCAATTTTCTCAGGATGTCGAAGAAAAGTGAGTATAAAGTGATCGAGCAATTTGACAAAATGCCTGCTCAAATTTCTATGTTGAACTTGCTCTTAACTTCTGAACTTCATAGAGAAGCTCTGTTAAAGGTGTTAACTGAAACTCAAGTGCCTAAAATATTCCAGTTGACAAATTTACCCATGTAGTTGAGCATGTTTTGGTTTCAAATCAGATTTCTTTTTCTGACGAAGATTTAACTGCTGAGGAGATTTGATACAACAAGGCACTGTATATCTCAGTCCGTTGCAATGGAAAGTTATTACCGAGAGTTTTGATAGACAACGATCTGCTCTAAATATCTGTCCATGGAATACTTTGGTTAAGTTGGGATTTCAAGAAGCTAAACTTCGGCCATCTATCACCGTGGTGGGAGGATTTGATGGCGCAAAAAGAGAATTGATGGGGGAAGTGGATTTAGTACTGGAAATAGGACCTGCCCAATTTCCAAATCATGTGCCAAGTTATGGATTTCTCAAGTGTTTATAATATTCTATTTGGACGACTTTGGATTCACACTTTGGACGCTATACCATCTTCGTTCCATCAGATGTTTGAGATTTCTAGTGAGTGGCCAATTGATTCGTGGTGTTTGCAGAAGATGATTGTACTATGATTGTCAATTTGGGGCCAAATGAGAAAGATGGTAGGAAATCTCTGATTTCTCCTCACCATATGGCTGACATCGTTTCAGTAGGTTGGGTATCTAAGGAGAAGTCAGTGGTGGGAATGAATTTGCCAGAAGCCAACTTTATGATGGCTAAAGAAATGCTTCAAGGAGGATACGAGATAGGCAAGGGTTTCGGGCGTAACCTGCAAGGAGTTTTAAGAACCAATAGAGTTTCAAGAAAAGAAGGACACCTTTGGACTAGAGTTTCAACCTACTGCCAAGGACAGAAAAGAAAATGCTGGATCGCAATGAGAGCGGAAAAGGAAGGAAAGCAAATTATCAGGAGTATCCCCACCGTTGTACTGTACTTTGTTCTATCCATCAGAAGTGATTAGATCTGAAATGGACTCGAATCGAAGAGATAGATATTAGTCTATCTGAGCTATTTGTGGGTTTACTTACGAGGGTGAGCCGTCAGAGGATCCAGAATTTTTAGAGGTTTCCATGGAAACAATGAAGAATTGGACCAGTGACTTTCTTCCCTCCCGGAGAGAATTTCGGTAAATCTAGAGGTTTGCCTTTGGTTGAGAGATCTGAAAGAAATCATGTGTACTATTTATCTTTTGCATTTCAGTTTTGTAAATAGTTTTGAATTAAATGTCTTTTCAATGCAAGTTTTATGTTAAATAGCGTCTTTTTTGTTAAGTAGTATATTATGACGTTTTGTCCTTTATTTGAATTTCAATGAAATGCACAGTGTTCATTTTTCAATTGTTTTGCTTACGCATCGTTGTATCTATCTCATTCTTTTTCAGATAACCAAAAATAAAACCACATTGACCCTTTGGATATCATTATTTCGGAAATTTGATGATTGCAATCTCGCTATCTCTCACGAATTCGAAATTTTGGAATCAGAAATTCAATACGAGAGCAATAACGAGGAAGAATCTGAGTTTTTGGTTAAATAATCTTGTATAATATGAAGAGAAATCCAAACCGAATTTAGAAGAAAACAGGAAACCATTAATATTGGCACTGAGGGCCAAGGTTTAAGAGATTAAAATTAGCATTCACTTGAATAAAAAGCAGAGAAGAGAGATGATTAAATTTTTGACCATGTTTCGAGATGTGTTGCTTGATCTTATGACGACATGGACGGGCATTTCAAGATATCGTGGTTTCACAAATTGTCAACGGATTCCAAATTTTCAACCGGTGAAACAGAAGTCTCGCAAATTCAAACCGGACATCAGTCTTAAATCAAGGAACAAATTCGAGAAAGCAGCTCAATGCTAGGATTGTCATAGTATCGCATTATCCTATTTGGCTTTCAAACCCAGGCCCCAATCCCGAAGAAAAGTGGAGAGGTGAGAGTATGTGTTGACTACTGAGACCTGAACAAGGCGAGTCCGAAGGATGATTTTCCTTGCCAAGGCATACATATCCTTCTGAGCAACACCGCTGGGCATAAGATTGATCTTTTGGCGACTATTTCGCCGGATTACCATCAAATTCTAATTGCAAAAGAGGATAGAGAGAAAACTGCTTTTATCACTCCATGGGAACGTTTTGCTATCGAGTAATGCCTTTAAAATTGAAAAATGTTGGAGTTACTTACAAAGGACCATGACCAGGCCTGTTCCACGATATAATTCACAAGGAGATGAAAGTTTATGTGGATGACACATCATCAAAATCCAAGAGAGTGGAGGATCATTTAATTGATTTGACAAGGTTATTTGAAAAATTGAGAAGATATAATTTGAAATTAAATCCTGCGAAGTGTGCATTCGGGGCCCCCGTCAGTTAAGTTGTTAGGATTCATTATCAGTAAGAAGGGTATAGAGATAGATCCGACAAAAATTAAAAGTAATTCGTGAGATACCAGTGCCAAAACCCAAAAAGATGCGAAGAGTTTCTTAGGAAAGATTAATTTCATTGGAAGGTTCATTGCTCAATTGACTTCTACATGTGGCCTTTGTTTAAATTGTTGAAGAAGAATATGGTCATTATATGGAATGAAGAATGCTAGCAGGCGTTTGATAAAATCAAAAATTACTTGTTGCACCCTCCGATTTTAGTGCCACCCAAGTCCGAGTCGACCTTTGATTATGTACCTGTCTGTGTTCGACGAAGCTGTGGGATGTTTTTGGGGCAGCACGATGATTCTGAAAAAAGGAAGCGAGCCATTTATTATTTTAGCAAGAATTCACACCTTACGAGGCAAAATATACATTTTCTTGAAAGGAGTTGTTATGCATTGGCTTGGGCAGTTGAGAAGTTGAGGCATTACCTGCTTAGTCACACTACCTACCTTATCTCTCGATCAGATCCTTTGAAGTACTTATGGAGAAAACAATGCCGACTGGATGCAATGACTAAATGGCAAATGATTTTTTCTGAATTCGACATCATTTTTACCACGTTAAAGGCAATCAAGGGCCAGGTTATAGCAAATCACTTGGCTGAAAATCCAAGAGAAGATTGATTATCAACCGTTTCATACTTATTTTTCGGATAAGGAGGTCTTGTTTGTTGGGTAAACAGAGAATATGAGTGAGCGATGCTCTAAGTGGAGACGTTCTTCGATGGTGCTTCAAATTCTTTCGACCTGGTATCGGAGCTGTTCTAGTATCGCCTTGAAGGAAAGCATTATCCCGATTCGCAAAACTACAATTTTTTCTGCACTAACAATATGGCTAATATGAAGCTTATATTTTTGAACTAAAAATAGCGTTGGAGATGGGAGATTAAGGATTTAATAGTGTTCATTGATTCCGATTTACTTGTACATCAAACGCTCAAAGAATGGGATCATTCGAGATTCTAAAATCTTGCCATATCATTGCAGTTATTGAATTTAGTAAATAAATTCAGAAATTTTGGAGTTCAGGCATATTCCGCATGTTCGAAAGTGTTTTTGCTGATGTTTTGGCCACTTTATATTCAATGATTTAACATCCAGATGAGTGGGTGATTGAACCTATCCAGATTCACTTACAAGAAAAGCCTGCACATTGTTAGTTTTGGAAAAAATCTCTGATGACTGTCCCTAGTACAACGATATTAAGGAATTTCTCAAAAATCGAGTCCTATTCTCCAGATGCTGATACGACTGCCTAAAAGTTCCTTGCATAGATTATCATCCAAGTTTTTCTTGAATGGAGATGTGGGTATACAAAGAACGTCAAGACTTGGCCTTCTCAGATGTGTTGATGAAGATGAAGCAGATTAATTTGATGAAAGAAGTGCACGATCGGTGTTTGTGGTTACATATGAATGGCCATTTATTAGCAAAGACGATCATGAAGACAGGATATTTTTTGACTTATTATGGGAGCATGATTGTATAATTTTTATCAGAAAATGCATTAAATGTCAATTGCATGGGGATGTTAATGCGCACTCCTCCCACAGAATACACAGTATGACTGCTCCCTAACCATGTTCAATGTGGGGTATGGATGTAATTGGAAACTATTGACCCTCTTGCTTCCAAACGGGCATCGTTTATTTCTGGTGGCAAATTGAATACTTTACTAAGTGGGTCGAAATTGAGTCTTACAAAGCATGTGACTAAGAAGGTGGTGGCAGATTTTCTAAGAAAACACATCATTTGTCATTTTGGTGTGCCAGAGACATTAATCACCGAACAATATCAAGAATCTCAACAATGACATGGTGGCATTGATTGTGGGAGTAGTTCAAGATCAAGTATCAGAATTCTATTATTTATAAATCGCAGATGAATGGAGCTGTGGAGGCCGCGAATAAGAATTTGAAGAAAATAATCCGTAAAATGACTGAAAGGCATTGTGATTGGCACGAAATGCTCCCCTATGCATTAATGGCATATAGAACGGCTATTCAGACTTCTATTGGGGCAATGCTTACAATCTCATATACGGAATGGAAGCAGTACTGTCAGCTGAGATTGAAATCCCTTTCTTGCGCATACTAATGGGAGGCCAAATTGGATGAAACTGACTGGATTAAACAACAGCATGAGCAGTTGTTTTTTATTGATGAGAAAAGGTTAAATGCCATTTGTCATTGTCAGTGCTATCAAAAAAGGATGGCCCGTGCTTACAACAAGAAGGTCAGACCACGACTATTCACTGAGGGAGATAAAATGTTGAAGCGAATTTTGCCAATGTAAAAGGATGCTAAGGGGAAGTTTACACCAAATTGGTAGGGCCCTTTTATTGTCCAGAAAGTATTACTTGGTGGAGCACTTGTTCTCGCATAAATGGATGGACAAGTTTTCCTTCGGCCGATCAATTCGGATGTGTAAGAAATTTTTCATCTGATAAATGGAAGTTTCCTTTTAGGGTTAATGCGAAAAATGGAATGAAAGTTAGACCTTCTTCTTTTCCAATTAGACATTCTATCTCTAATTATCTTTTTTGAATTTTCAGAATAAATTATTTCGTTTGACAATCCCGGAGAATCGCAAACCCCGCACTGGCGGCAAGTTTGAGTTGAAAAAGGAAAAATGAGAGAAATAAAAGCCTCAAGAGGTAAAAATGAATAGAAGGAACAAAAAGAAAAGAAATTAAAGAAAAAGAACCTTGATTGAGAATAAATTGGGGCAATTTTAGTTTAATCCTAAGTAGGGTTAATATGAAAATGCGGTCTCAAGTGATCTAAACACTTATAAAATATGCCTTCAAACCTTAATCTTTTCTTAGCACATCACCTGACCACATTACGAAAAATTGAAAGTCCTGACTTCCGTTTTTGTATCACCTCTTTTAGGAAATTTTCTAAAATCATGGCAAATGATGTCAATACACCTTCACCAATTTTGCAAGGGGAGGGCTGTCGTACTGATAACCATCATTTCTTAAAACACATTTTTTAAATTGATAAGGGCTATCGGTAAGAATTGTTTATCAGGTGAAAATCCGAAAGGGCACCTTTGGAAAAAAAGAAAAAAAGAAAAAGAAGAAGAAGAAAGGAAGAATAAAAAAAAGAAAAAAAGAGAAAGAAAAAGAATAAGAAAAAGAAGAAGAAAAAACAAAAAACAAAAAAGAGAAAAAAGAAGAAAATAAAAAGGTGGGAGTAACCTTAGTGAAAACCCAAAAGGGTACTAAGGTAGGGTTTTATAAGGAGAACTGAGCTTGGATTTGAAAGGCTGGTGACTCAATTCTTTGAAATTTCTCTTTACATTGTGATTCTGTTGCCAAGCATCGAATTCCGGAGGAACGATATCCAAAGGGTCAAGTATGGTATTTTTTTCGAGATCAAAATACTTTGGTTTCTTAGCGTAAATTGTTGAGTTTACAGGTTCATTTCTCTAAAATTAATTTTCTTTCAATAAAAAATAAATGATTGTTTTCATGTTATTGGGATTTTCATCATTATTGTGTAATAAAATATTCTTTTATGAGTTTCATGGGTCTCATTTATCTCACTAGATTTATCAAATGACAATCCATGTGATTTATTGAAATTGTCTGGATACCAAATGTCATATTTGATAAGCATTGGAAGTCAAGAAGATTTGATGTAGTTCGCCAGAGTAAAGTTGAGTTTTGCTACATCGGGGATTTATCAAATGGCAATCCGTGTGATTTATTGCCTGGATACCAAATGTCTTGTTAGTATTGGAAATTGAGGAAATTTGACACAGTTCTCATAGTAAAGTTAAGTTTTCGCTACATCAGGGAAGAACGCCCAAATACTTATGTTTACACATTTCTTGAAAGTAGGATGGATCAGATAGTGGTGGTATTATCTATTATCATGATTCTTTCTCTTTTGCATGTCCAATGGTCCAATAGCATCACATTGGGGCAAATTTTTTAGAAGAAATCATCTGTCTCTATTTTCAAAATTCTACAAAAATCTTTTTTGATATTATGGCAGGATTGGATTTTATCCCACTGACCAATTTTACGGCAGGATCGGGTTTTATCCCACTGACCGATGTTAAGGCAGGATCGAATTTTATCCCATTGACTGATGTTATTTACAGCAGGCTCGGGTTTTATCCTATTTACCTTTTTTATGTTTGCATATGTCAGCTCACAGGCCAGAATAACTAAAGATAAGTATTTGGTGTCTATGTTTTTGTCTCAAAATTCTTCGAAACTCAGACAAAGAACAACAATTTGTAAATACCAAAATTTCTATTCAATTTTAGCTTTATTATTATTTATTATTTTATCTTATTTTAATTGATTAAGTTTGCAAAATGGTTATTAGTGTTTGTTTTTATTTTGGTACATTAAGATTCATCATTTTTTCTTTTTAAAACATTTTTGCTAAATTTTGGAAAAAGAAAATTCTTACAAAAATTCTAATCTTTTTATCTTTTCAATTTTTTTTAAAATAAAATAAAATGAATTTTTGTAAGATAAAATAAAAAAGGGGAGGAATGTACATTTGTTATTTATCTTAAATTTGTTTGGGGAAAATAAAAAAAATTAAAAGGAAAAATATGTGGAACACATGCAAACTAGCTAAGTATATAAGGTAGGCAATAGACAAATGTCTCTTTTTTCTTTTGACACCACAACACTTGTTAGATTAGTAGGATGACACTTGTTGATTTGAAAAAATTTGGAGGAAAAAACTAAAAACAAAAAAGGAAAACAAAAGGAAAGGGTTACGGGAACAAGGAAAAGGGAAATCGAAAAGAGGGTTTTCAGAAAAGGAAAAAGGGAACCGAGGGAAGAAAAAGAAGAAGGAAGGGCTTCGACTGTGAAAAGGAGGAGGTTTCGGGAAAGCAAAAAACTGAGCAAGTAAAAAGAGGAAAACTGAGCAAGGAAAAAAGAAAGGGGCGGCAGACGAAGAGAAAACAGAGGGGTTGAGTGAGGGTAGGAAACTAGAGAAAAATGCAAGAAAGAAAGAAGGAAAGGGTTTCGGCTGAGGAAAGAAAAACGAAAACTGAGAGCAAGAAAAGAGAGAGTAGGAAGTGGAGAAACTAAGAGGAGAAAGGAGGAATTTCGCGGGGAAACAAGAAGCTGTCACCATCTCACGAGAATCCGTCATCATCGCCATCAATCATCGCCGGAAAAGCACTGTAATGCTTTCTTTCTCCTGTTTCTTTAACTTTCGCTGGTGAATGTATGGGAATGAGGGTTATTGACTTGTTTGTTTCTCTCCCCTTTCTTTTAGTAAACATTTCTTAGCTCTTTATGATGTTATGCATTCATGTTGGGATGTAATGTCTGTTGTTGGTAAGGGAGTTTGTTGGGTTGCTGTAAATTTTAGGTTTGCTGTTGGGAATCAGTCTGGTGAAGTTCTGTGTGTATGTGAGAGGAGCTTCGACCAGTCCAAAGCTGGTCGAAGCCCGTGAGTGTAGCTGCAAAGTTGGGTGAGACAGTTTACTTTTTGCTGTTTCCTTGCATTTTACTTGCATTTTTACAGTCCAAAGCTGTTGCCTTTTTGCTGTTTATTTGCATTTTAGTATGTTAGTGTCTGTTTACTCTCCCTAGAATCTGTTTGGTGCTGTTCTTAGAATCTGTTCCTAGGCTATAGTTTAGTGGTAAGATGCTTGCTGTGAAAAGGAGAATGATGTTTACATGGGTTTTATGGTATGATGTTTCATGGGTTTCATGTGAGAAGGAGAATCAGTGTCTAATGTTTACATGAGAAGGAGAAGGAAGTCATTGTCTGATATTTATCATTTTGTTTCAAACAACATTTTGGTTCCTCCCTGTTTCATGGTATGATAGCGACAATATATAGAAATTCTGTTTTGATGACCTGCTATGCTTAAGAAAAAAAACCAACGAAGTTGCAGGCAACTCTTCCAATTTTCATGCTCTTATACGGAAACCTTTATGTCTAGAAGTCAGAACCTTATGTTGGAAAGGGAAAAGAAAGCTTTGTGGTCTTGATACATTGAGTCAATTTTTGGTTGAGTAATGTTGGAACTCTTATAAGGAGCCGAGAGTTGCTGCAACAGGGTTGGAGTTCTCTACTTTGTTGTAGCAATGTTGACAGGTCATTTGTTTTGTTGCTGAAGCTCTTGGCTTGCTTGAAGTTTGTGGTTTGTTTGTTGTTCGATTGGTATACCATGTGCATGTTCACTGCAATTTTCTTTCTTTGCATTTTTGCTGCATTTTTCATATCTAGTTGCATTATTGAATCTGTTGGAAATAGGTAATTGTATTTTGGGTAAAGTTAAACAATGGGTTGAAGTTATTGCACCTGGTTTTGGTTGATAAATTAGTAGGTTTGATTTGAGTCACTTCGCATGAATATGTTTCGGTTGAATGAGAAAAGTTGCAGAAAGAATAGTGGCTGGGAAATTGCAGAAGCCTAAGCTTGTTCGAAGCTTTGTATGGGAATTTCTAAAAAAAATTGCACTTTAACCCCTAGTTTTTCTAAGTAATGCTACTATGGCCTAGAAAATTGGAAAAAATTAATCAATTTTGTCCCTTTAACATGTTATTTTTTCTTTGGCATGCTTTAATGTGTTTTTTGGACAGATTATTTGTGAATTCTGGGATGAAATTTAAAGGTTTAACAATTTTTGATAAATTTATAGTTTTTTATTTGAATTTTTGTAAAAATGGTTTAGATTTGGGTAATGTTTTTGTTTTGGGGTTTGATGAGAGAATTTTGATTTATTTTGTGAACTTTAGCATTTAGTTTTGGTAGGCTTCATCTTAAGTCTTTAATTTTATTTTATTTTAATTTAGACCCTTAATATTTGTAATAATAATAATTTGATCCCCTCAAACTTCTTTATTCTTTCAATTGGGTCCTTATTTGTTTTAATTTGTTGAATATGGTTTGTTTACTTTCATTTGGATGCCTTGTTTGATTCAATTTCATGTTTATTTCCATTTTTTGTGATTACTTGTTAATTAAAAGTGATGCCTTGACCTTTTTCTTTGTTTTTGGAGGGTAAATAAGAAAAATTTCATTTCATTAGGTCACCAATTCAAAGGAGGTATACTTCTACTCCTTTATTTTGATTTCACTTGAATCCTATGTGCTACTATGTGATTTTATGTGTGTAATTGCATGTTGAATGTTTTTTATTTCATTTATTTCTTTATTCACTTTATTTATATTAATTTTCTGTATTTATTTTAATTTAATTTTGGTTATTTGAGAGGCATTTGATAGGGTGCGTTTTAGTGGGATATTTTGGTAATATTGCATGATTGTTTGACTGGATATTGCATTAGTTGGGTGGATTTTACTCAGATTTGGTGTTTGGGATTAATTGCAGGAAGTGGGAAGAAAAAGTGCTGAAAACCGTCCATGCCAGCAGACTCCCTGATAGTTAGGCGTGCCTACGCCTAACTCCAGCTCTCAAGGACTGAAACTCGGGATGATTTGCGCACGTGGAAGCTCCCAAAAACTGAGAAAAGTGGTTGAACAAATTTGGAGATCTGTGGGACCCACTCCGGAGTCGAATGAAGTAATTTGCAATGCGACTCCCATTATTTAGGGGCTCTGGTATTTTGAATACCAATTGGAGAGGAGAGAAACGGGAGAAAGGATTCCCTGGTGGGGCCTGGCGGACAAAAAGGAAATCAACTCCTCCAATTTCGGTGGCTACCAACGTAAAAGAGGAATTAGGCTTCCATAAAAACTTGTCTTTTGATTTCATTTTTCTTGGTAAAAAAAAAACCATTAGGGAGGAAAGAAAGAACAGAGCCACCATTGTTGACTTTTTGGAATTCCTTTTTCTATCTTGGGTTGACCGAATTGAAGGAACAAAAATTAGAGATTCTCTTGTATGTCTTTTGTAAACAATTAGGAGAAAGGCCACAAGCTAGCCGCCATTGTGGACCAATTGGAATTGTTTTTCATTCTTGCTTTTGACCGAAATTAAAAGAGAGCTTCAGACTCTCTGTACGTTTGGCTCCGGAAGACAATTGCAAGTAATTCGAAATCATTCGTTCCTTTTCTTTTCTTGGTTGGCCGATTTTGGGAAAAGGGAATCGACGGCTCTTTTCAACTTTGTTCGCATGGCTTGTTCTCTAATTATGGAGAACTAAACCCCTGATTCTAGTCAAGGGGGCAACTGACGAATTGGTTCGACAATTAATGTGAGATCTAAACCGCTTTAATTATTTCTTTCATTTATTGGTATTTATATGTTTCCTGCTTTTAATTGTTATAGTTCTTATGTATGATTGATTAGTGCGCAATAATTAATTATTCATATAGGCTATTTTGCTAATTAGGGGTAATTGAATCCGTAATTGTTCAAATATCCTCTATCTCAATAGCAATTGGGCGTAATTGGGTTTATGTCAGGGAAACATATGATCTAATTTAACAAACTCTCGTGGCGTGTTTGTTAGTTAGGATTGACCTTTTTAATTATTAATGCAATCTAGAAATTAAATTCTAGGGTTGTTTCTGGTTTAGAGAAGTACCTAGGGTTGTTTTCCGGATTAGAGAAGTAGTTAATGATCGTACCGTAACTATCGAGAAATTAAGAAAAGGTTGCTGTTTATCGCGTGCATGACAACTATAATCAATCTGTTAATAAATGTTGGAATTATCTGTGAATCGATGATCAGTGTATGAACCATTTCTGAAGTGTACCCTTGGCTAGAGTTTTTCCAATTATTTCTTTTAATTAATTATTTTCTGCATTTAATTTATTTAGTTAGCATTTTAATCTTGAAAACCCCCATTTGTCTTGACTCGAAAGGAAATAAATTTATCTCCAGTCCCTGAGGAAACGACCCTGCTTGCCACTATCTACTAGGTAGTGAATTTAGTCAGATAATTAATTCTGATATATCGGATTAAGCAAACTCTTCGAGAACAGGGTGAATCAAGTAATCCATTGCACACCTAGAGTCCCTGCTCCAGTACTAGAATTGATTATTGACTGCTTTAGGTGGTAGTTAGGTTTTATTATTATTATTGCACAGGTTCGCCACCTGTCAATTTTTGGCGCCGTTGCCGCGGACTGGCGTTTGAATCATTTGTTTCTTTTTTGAATTCAATTTTTTTTTCCTTGATATTTTTGCTAGTTTATTCCCCGTTCTTCTCGCACAGGTGAACTAATATATGACCCTGAGGTTGAGAAGGCAGCACGTAGGCGAAGGCAAGAGACTAGGAGACGAAAAGAAGGGCAATTATCTACTGCCAACGAGTCAGTAGAGGACGATTATAGCATGGCAAACAACCAAACACTAAGGGAGCTAGCTGCCCCGGAGTTGACTCACCAGCCCCTGTGTATTACATTCCCCCACTTTGGCTGAGAATACCGCCTTTGATCTGAAGTCGGGGTTGATTCACCTCCTACCCTCGTTCCATGGGCTCTCTGGTGAAGAACCCCACAAACACGTCAAGGAGTTCGAAGTGGTTTACTCTAGTATGAAACCTCCTGGGATCACTGAAGAGCAAATTAGATTAAGAGCCTTCCCTTTCTCTCAGGGATGCAGCTAAAGATTGGCTATACTACTTACCCGCAGGAAGTATTACCACATGGGTATTGTTGAAAAAGAAGTTTTTAGAAAATTCTTCCCTGCATCCCGGCTGCGAGTTTGCGGAAGGAGATATGCAACATTAAGCAGTACCCCGAGGAGTCCTTGTATGACTACTGGAAAAGGTTCAATAAAGTTGTGCACTAGATGCCCGCCAGTATTAAATTAGTGAAACAACTATTGAATCCAATATTTCTATGAAGGGCTCCTTGGTATCTGACAGAAGATTATTGACGCTTACGGAGTGGAGGAGCACTGGCAAATAAGACACTAAGGGAAGCATGGGAGCTTATTGAATCCATGGCAGAAAACTCTCAGCAATTTGGCTTCCGTGAGAGCAACCCCACCCGTAGGGTCAATGAGGTAGAGACGTCAATTCATTCAGCAGGCAATTGTCGGAGTTGACATCTGCTGTTAGGCAATTAGCCATGAGGAATACGCAGCGAGCGAAGGTCTGTGAAATTTTGTACCTGCATGGACCACTGTAACAGGACACATGTCCCCTTTTGCAAGAGGATGGGGCGGAACAGGTAAACATGGCTGGAGGCGTGGCCCGCGGCCCGTAGGCAGTATGACCCGTACTCCAACACGTACAACCCCGGTTGGAGAGACCATCCTAATTTCAGTTATGGGAACAGGCCACAGAATTCATTCCCCAATCGTCCCACCCGGGTTTCAGCAATCATGGCAACCAAAAGCCTCAAACCTTCATCCTCCAACTCAGGAAGCTCTTTGGAGGAAATTGTCAAGAGTTTGGCAATGAACTACCACTTAACTCCAGCAGAAACTAGATCTTTGGTCATGAGCACTACTGAATTCCAGCAGGACACCAGACTAGGCATGAAAGATATGGAAACTCGAATGAGCCAAATGACAACTGCCATTAATCGCCTGGAGTCCCACGTTTATGGGAAATTGCCATCGCAACCCGAGGCAAATCCAAGAATGTAAGTGCCATGACACTGAGGAGTGGCAAGGAAGTGGAGGGACCTAAAGGAAAATCCGAAAAGTAAAAGTGAGGAGGAGATAGAAAAAGAAATTGAAAAGGAAGGACGCATTCACATGGATCGTAAGATAACATTTACTCCTTCACCCCCTATTCAATCTAACTTACCTCCTTTTTCTTGTAGGTTGGAAAAGACCAAGAAAGTAGAGAAGGAAAAAGAGCTTTTGGATGTGTTTCAGAAAGTGGAGATCAACATCCCCTTGTTGGATGCAATCAAACAGATACCGAAGTACGCCAAATTTTTGAAGGATTTATGCACCCACAAAAGGAAGCTAAGGGGTGACGAAAGAGTGGCGGTGGGAGAAAACGTGTCAGCTATACTTCAAAGGAAACTCTCTCCCAAGTGTGGGGACCCAGGTATGTTCACAATTCCTGCAAAATAGGAGGTACCCCAATTAGGAAAGCAATGTTGGATTTAGGGGCGTCGATAAATGTAATGTCTAAAACTATTTATGCGTATCTCTTAATCTTGGGCCATTAAAAGACACAGGCATTATAATTCAACTGGCAGACCGTACCAATGCTTATCCAAGGGGTTAGTTTACATGTTTTGGTACAGGTCAATGAGCTAGTTTTTCCTGCTGATTTTTATGTTCTAGACGTGGGGATGAAAGGTCGTTGAATCCGTCACCTATTTTGCTAGGTAGACCATTTTTAAGCACTGCTAGGACAAAAATAGACGTGAATGAGGGTACTTTGTCAATGAAATTTGATGGTGAAATTGTAAATTTTAATATTTTTGATGCGATGAAGTACCCGGAGGAGGCTAACTCTGTTTTTGCTTTAACTGTTATTGAGCCACTTGTACAGGAAACATTTGAATTGGATGGGGAGGATGCACTGGCAGTGGCTTTGACCAAACATCTTGAGTTGGGAGTAACTCCTTGATGTAGACATCCAAAGGACCCGTTTCTTATGCATGCACCGGATTACGACTTTGAGGATGATGCAAGGTCGGTAGACAAGGCGCAGCGAAATAAACCCCGCTGATGATGGAGGGTGGTAAAGAAGGAGATATTCAAACTTCCTTGGAGGTGGGAATCATCTTCGCCATCTCAAACAGCCCGTGGATAAGGCCCGTTCAAATAGTCCCGAAAAAGGCGGGAGTGACTGTACAGGAGAATCAGGAGGGCGAGATGATCCCAGTAAGGAAACCCATAGGATGGCGCCAGTGCATCGACTACCGCGATTGAATGCCGTGACGAAAACAGGTCACTTCCCTCTTCCGTTTCATTAATCAGATGATAGAGAGATTGGCAGATCGTGTTTACTATTATTTTCTTGATGATTTTCAGGGTACTTTCAGATCGCGATAGCACTGGAGGATTAGGAGAAAACTAACATTCACTTGCCCATTTGGTACATTTGCCTACCGGAGGATGCCTTTCGACCTCTGCAATGCTCCGGCGACTTTCTAGAGGTGTATGGTAAGTATATTCTCTGAGTATGTAGAAAAAGATTATTGAGATGTTATGGATGATTTTAGCATATATGGGGGATAATTTTGAAGAATGTCTCGATAATTTAGCTTTAATTTTAAAACGGTGCATAGAGACAAATTTAGTTCTTAATTGGAAAAAAATGCCACTTTATGGTGGAGTATGGAATTGTCTTAGGACATGTAGTGTTGGTCAGGGGTATAGAGGTAGATAAAGCAAAAGTCGATATTATTTCTGCTTTACCTTATCCCGTGAGTGTACGAAAAATGCTTTCCTTTTTGGGGTCATGCAGGGTTTCTATAGGAGGTTCATCAAGGACTTTTCGAAAAATTGGAGCACCTTTGTTCAAATTGCTGCAGAAGGATAAAGCCTTTGACTTCATCGAGGAGTGCAGGATGGCATTTGACAAACTGAAGGAGTCATTGACATCACCGCCTGTCATCCAACCTCCAGATTAGAGCCTCCCATTTGAGATAATATGTGACACGAGTAATTATGCAGTGGGAGTAGTGTTGGGGCAAAGAATTGGCAGGGCGGCACATGCAATCTACTATGCATCGAAGGCGTTGAATGGAGCTCAAACTTAACTACTCTACAACGGAGAAAGAATTATTAGCTGTTGTTTTGCATTAGAAAAGTTTAGACTTTATTTATTGGGTGCCAAAGTAACAGTTTTCTCTGATCATGCAGTCTTAAGGTACTTGATGACGAAAAAAGATGCAAAACCAAATCTTATCAAATGGGTCCTGCTCCTACAAGAGTTCAACTTAGAAATTAAAGATAAAAGTGGGGCAGAGAACCTAGTTGCTGATCACCTGAGCCGATTGCTTAAACATAAAGAGGAGTAGCCATTAAGAAGAGGCATTTCCAGAGGAGCCAACTACTTGCAGTTGATTCGTCTGCACCTTGGTATGCCGATATTGTAAATTTCCTAGTAACTAATCAATTGCCTGCAGGTTGGCCAAAGGTTAGGAGAGACAAGTTAAAAAACGATGCCAAATACTACGTTTGAGATGACCCCTACCTTTGGAGGCAATGTTCGGATCAAGTACTAAGAAGATGTGTGAGTGCAGATGAATTTCACTCCATTTTAAATTTCTGCCATTCGTTTGCATGTGGAGGGCATTTTAGGCCTAAACGAACAGCTCGTAAGGTGTTAGAGAAGTGGCTTTTACTGGCCCACCTTTTTTAAAGATGCGTACTTGTTTTGTAAATCTTGTGATAAGTGTCAAAGGGTGGGAAATATTTTTCGTAAGGACCCAAATGGTTCAAACCCCCATGTTGTTTGTTGAAATTTTTTGATGTTTGGGGGATGGATTTTATGGGTCCTTTCCCTCGTCTTTTGGTTGCCTATACATCTTACTTGCTGTAGATTATGTCTCCAATTGGGTGGAAACAAATGCCACCCGTACTAATGATTCTAGAATGGTTGCAGAGTTTTTAAAGTCTAACATATTTGTCCGCTTTGGGATGCCGAGAGTTGTGGTAAGTGATAGGGGCACGCATTTTTGTAATAAGACTATTGCTGCCCTGTTCCGAAAATATGGCGTGCTCCACAAGGTGTCCGCACCGTATCACCCGCAGACAAATGGTCAAGCTGAAATGTCGAACAGGGAGATCAAATCAATCTTGGAGAAGATGGTGCGCCCAGATAGGAAGGATTGGAGCTTGAAGTTAGAAGATGCACTATGGGCGTACCGCACCGCATATAAGACGCCGATTGAGATGTCCCCGTACAGACTTGTCTTCGGTAAGGCTTGTCATCTTCATGTGGAGTTCGAACACAAAGCGTTCTGGGCAGTGAAGTAATACAACATGAACCTGGAAGAGGCGGGGGTTCAAAGGAAATTGCAGTTACAAGAATTGGAAAAAATTAGGAATGAGGTATACGAGAATGCTACGATTTACGAGGAGAAGAGCAAAATCTTCCATGATCAGCAAGTCTCAAGGAAATCATTTGTAGTGGGGCAAAAAGTCCTCTTGTATCACTCGAGGCTTAAACTCTTTCCCGGTAAGTTACGTTCTCGTTGGATTGGTCCCTTTGTCGTTTCTAATGTGTTTTATTATGGCACAGTGAAGATCCAGAGTTTAAAGACGGAGAAGAAATTCGTGGTGAATGGCCATCGTTTCAAACCCTATTATGAAGGATTCTCGGTTGAAGAAGCAGAAGTTGTACACCTCAAGGATCCAATTTATCTTGCTTCAGGCATCCAGTCATGTCTAGCCAAAGACGTGAAAGAAAAGCGCTACTTGGGAGGTAACCCAAGGCTATTTGTTTAGTTTTCACACATTTTTGAAGTTTTTGTTGAGTGTTGATGTCATTTAGCAGTTTGTTGTTTTGTGGCAGGAAGTTGGCAGTTAGATGTGCCCACACTAAGTGGTCACGTCTAAGGAAAAGAGTTAGAAGGTGACGGTCAGAAAACTCTATAGCAGTTAAGCGTGCCCACGCCAAGTGGTCATGCTTAAGCGAAGAAAATTCTCGTCCGCGGTCAGAAGACTCTACAGTAGTTAGGCGTGCCCACGCCAAGTGGTCACGCTTAAGGAACTTAATTTCCGAAAATTGGGTCAGAAAGACTAGTAAGCAATTAGGCGTGCCCACGCCTAATACAGGGGTCCTTTGCAAAAAAAAAAAAATGAAATGACGAAATTGCCCTTACAAATTAGAAAAAAAAAATTTTCAAGGGACCCGTAACCCTACTTTTTCTTCTTCTTCTTTCTTTCCTTTTTCTTTCTTCTTTTTTTTCTCTCTTCCTTTCTTTCTCTTCTTCTTCTTCCTTTCACCTTGGCCGCCGCCGCGCCTTTGCTGTCCGCCGCCGACCTCGCCACCTGCCGCCGCCTTCATCCCATCACCGCCATCCTCCTCTGCCCACGCGCCCTGTGCCAGCCCAGCTCGCAGCAGCCCTCGCGCGACCCAGCAAGCCAGACCGCACGTGACCTCCTCTGCGCACAGGCAGCTCCAGCACGCTCCCCCTTCGCACAGCCCTCACGCAATCCAGCTCGTGCGTCATCATCCAACCACGAACGCCAGCGCAGCCCAGGAGCACGAGTAGGCGCGCTTCTTCATCTCGTACAACGCGCGACCTACGCCCCTTCTCGAGCCCAGCGAGCAAGCACCATCGTGCCTTTCCCTTGCGCCCTCACCAGCAGCAGCAGCGCGTGCAACACCGCGCGCAAGCCCAGCTCCAAGCTCAGCTTCAGTCTTCAGCCGCGCGCGCACCTTTGCTCAGTGGAGCTCGCGCTCCTCCGTGAGCAACCTCCTGCTCGTACAGCCTCGTGCCCCAAGTGCGCACTTCACCAGCAGCCGAGCGCCAGTCCACGCGCAGCCAGGAGTAGCCGCCGCCTCCAACGCGCGTGCCCGTCACGCGCGCACCTCCCTCCTCCTTTGTTGCCGCCCCTGCTCTCTACTATCATCCACTGCCAGCTCCAAACCCTAGGTGCTTTCTTTTTAATTTTCTGCCACTTTAGCTGAGGCCAGATTACTAGTTTTTTCATTAGTTGAGGACAGAATTTCAATTCGTAACTGATGCCAGATTTTTGAATTTTTAGCTGATGACAGAAATTTTGTGTTTGATTTGGGAGCTGTAATTTTATCTGTGGCTGATTGTCGATTGTTTGTTCAATTTTGGGGTTAAACAAATGGTATTTGGGGGAATTTTGTTGTTTTCATCTATTTAATTAGTCTCTGGAGTGTTTACTGTCTTTTTCTCTACTTTTTGGTATTTTGAGCTGTGATTGGGAATCATTTGCTTTGTTGGCTACCTGTTGGTCTATTTTAAGCACTTTCACCCTGATTTTGCCCTGTTCTCTGATATCCAATGATTAAACCAAAGAATAAAGGTAAAAATAGACCTTTCACTTCCACCCTACACCCTACTGTGCCCTTGAGTGGGCTTGCCCCAGCGACTGCTCCGGAGGGATCCCGGACTCGTCTTGGGCGGACTAAGGAGGTTTACATCTCCTCCCCGACTCATTTCGGCGGCCATTTGACCTTTATTCGGGCCGCCAATAGGGAAAGGTACGCCGCTACCTGCATAAGGAAGATAATTCCTTGTAAATATGTCCACGGCCCTACACTTGACATTCTGAATCTTAGGGATGAGGTTACTAAGCAGTTATCTGCCATAAGTTGGACCCGTTATGCGGCTATTATTTTACTTGCTTTTACTGAGTTAATTTGGGAATTTTATGCCACTTTTGAATTTAATGTCCCTGACGAATTCTCCGTTAATACTCCGAGGGTAGTGCGGTTTAGATTAATGGGTACGGAGTTTGTAGACACCAAATTTTTATTTTATTTCATTTTATTTTTGTTGATAATTATTATCTAGTTTTATTTATTAATCTCATGATTTTTTTGTTTTTAGACGTTTTTTAGCATTTTAGATACCAAATTTTTAATTTAACTTTATTTATTTATTTTATTGATTAAATGATAATTATTATTCATTTTGCTCATTAGTCCCTTAATTTTTATTTTAACACATTTTTTAGCATTAAAATTTATCGGAAAAGAAAATTGTTCACAAAAATATGCTTTACTTCTTTTAGATTTAATTTTATAAAAAAAATAGTTGTTTTTTTACATAAATTAATTGAAAATTAATTGAAAATATAATGATAAAATGATGAAAAGTAAAATAAAATTTTAGCATTTTATTTAATTTTCATTGACCTTGTTTTATTTCCGTTTTTGTTAAAAAATTATTTCCTATTTGCTGTTATTTGAAAAGATTTTTTTTAAAAAAAGGGAAGTCACGCGCGCGTGCCTGGCACGCGCGTTCCTCCTCCCTTACGCTGCACCAGTAAGAAGCAAGGACAGAGCTGCGTTTTTCAGATTTCGCTCGTTTGTTTTCTCATTTTTTAGCATCCTCGGATCCTCTTAACCTCACCCCACCTGGCCTTGATCCAACAACACAAAGAGATGTAGGATTAAAAGCCATCTGATGGCTTGAAAGAGAGGCGGTGAGCTGAGATTCTATCCGGACCATTGAGTTAAGGGTTTTGAGAAGCCTCAGTTGCTATAAAAGGCTAGCAAAAGGGAATGACGGGGGGAGATTTTGGTGACGGCTGAGGAGAGAATCAGAGAAAAAGGAAAAGCAAGCTACGAAGGAAGAAACCAGAAGAAGGGGAGAGGGAGAGGAAGAAAAACAAAAAGAAAGAAACGAGGGAAGAAAAGTGACGGGATTATCTGAGAGAGAACCTAAGCGAGAGAGAGAGCAGACTGGGAAGGAAGTGAGGGGTAGCTAGAGGAAAGGAGACTAGAAAGAAAACAGAGTTTCGTGGGTAGGAAATTCCAGACTTTCACTGACGGGTTCTTCATCAAGGTTGCAGCAGGTCTCATTGATTTTCTGTGGGGTTCGATCATCTCAAGCTCATTGATCTCTATACATCTGTTGTTAAAATCTTCAAGGTAACCCTTTCTTTCCATTTCCCTCCACCTACCCATACTCAGATTGATATGCTATGATATCTAGTTTGGTTTTCTGTTTTTTTGTCTTCGGTCCTTTTCCTTCCCAATGCGTTGTTGTTTCAGATTTTTTCCCCATACCTCTGCACCTGGGTTTTGTGTTATTGTGGATTAGGAGAGTGTGGAGATTATCCCATCTTTCTCTTGGCTAGCAACTGCCCATTGTATCTGTAAAAGGTTTCACAAACGAATCTGGGTTTACGTCTGGGTTCGTGGTTGTCGTAGGAAGATTAACAAAGATTGGAGTTTGTTTTCCTGTGTCGTCAACCACTGATGCATGAACTTGTCCAAACTCTGAAGCATCAGGGAAAGTAGTAGCAAAAGCTACGGCCAAGCTACATTTCCTTGTGGTTTAAACTGGAAATGCCCAGTCCGAATTTTTTCTGTAGAAAAATGAAACCTTGCTTAGATCTGTTCACTGAATCTGTGGGCGTTTTTACCTTTTGTCTGGTTTTGTTGTACATGATATTCTTCGTCTTCTACGTTGATCTGGTTGCCGTGTGCACGATGTTTGGCCCTAGGTCGGAAAGTTTGGATCTCATTTGAATCTTGTAAACTCAGGACCTTGAAGCCCGTATGTTCACCAGTTGGAAAAGGGAAAGCAGAACCATGAAATTTTAGAGTTGTTTTCTTGCATTTCGCTGTCTTATACATTTTACGATGGTACAGCGTGTATTTTTGTGTAAGATTGCTGAGTCTTGATGCATCAGAAGTTACAAACGTTGTCCAGTCTTTGCATGCTCTTTTATTTAGATTTCTTTTGTGTCTAAATCCAAAATTTCTATGTCAAAAGTGGGAGGAATGTTTGAAAATCTTGTCGCCTAGGTTCAGTTTGCACTTAGATTTGAGCATAAAAATCTACTGAAACAAGCTCAAAGCTTTCGGCCTATTGCAGCTACACGGACAGATCATCTTTTTCTTTCTTTGATTGATGAAGTTGTGACTTGTTTCATATCCTGGTTTTTGTTTGTTGCCTGATTGGGATGCCATGAACATGAGTCTTGCATTGAGCAGTGTTTCTTTGCTACCAATCAGGAATAAAACGCGGTAAAAGAGTCATTTAATCCTTTGCACATGACAGATTGTGTTTACCTCTTCTTTTTCTGTTCTAGTTTCTTGCATGAAAGTGATTACTGGTTTAGCTAGAGTCTGTGTATTTAGACATAGAACTTGTTGTGTAATGAATGAGGTTTCATAGTCCTCTTTTGGGCCGAGAGTTGATGCAACAGGTGGGAAATCTCTGTTTGTTGCAGCAGCGTTGGCAAATGTATGGTCTGATTGCATGGAATCTGGACTTTCCTTGAACTTTTAGCTTTGTTTGCCATTTCTGGGTTGCATTTCTCCTTTCTCTTACTTTGTGGTTCAATATTGGGTAATGGGCGAGTATTGGAATGGTTCTTTGCAAAAGGGGTAAAATGTTTTCTTTCTCATTATTGGTTGTTCACACTTTCCTATCTCGGAATTCTTGTTGGCAAAAAACTGGGCAGTTTAGTTCATGTTCTTAATGCTAGTTTATGTTTAGTTCATGCTAGAAGGATGGAAAATTCAGTTCATGTTCTATAGAGGAATGAGTAGTTCAGTTTAGTTTAAATTGGTTTATGTTCTTTCGGTGATTCAAAGGGAGTTGTAAAGCCGCAGCAAGCTTTGTTGCAGAAGGCTTCCTTGTAACCATTGCATGAACTTGCATGGATATGTTACTACAATTGCACTTTGACCCCTAGTTTGCTAAGTAATGCTAATATAGCCCAACTAATTGAATGAATTAATCAATTTTATCCCTTTGACATGTCTTTTTCCTTTGATATATCTTGACATGTTTCACCTTAAGTTTTTAATATTAATTTGTTTCCTTTTAAGAGCCTTAGTATCACCCTAAATATTTGTAATAGTAATAAATTGACCCCTCAAGAATTCTTTAATCTTTGCAATAAAGTCCCTACTTGCTTAATTTTGTAGACCTGATTTGTTCACCTTCATTTTAAGTACTTTGATTGGTTCAATTTCATGCTTATTCCCATTTCATGTGATTATTTGTTAATTCAAATGATGCCTTGACCTTTTTTTTATTATTTTGGAGGGTAAATAAGTAAATTCGTGTCATTTAGGGCCCCAACTCAAGGGAGGTACACTCTATCCCTTAGTTTTAACTTTATTTGACCCTATGTGCACTTATGTTGATTTATGTGTTTAATTACATGCCTTTTGAATGTTTTGTTTATTTATTTATCTACATTATTTGTTTCAATTTTTGAATATTTATTTTAGATCAATTTTAATTATTTAAAAGGCACTTGAATGCCAAGTTGTGATAGTTAGGGGGTTCTAGATCTGTATTTAGATAGTATATGTAATAGTTAGGTATTTATTTATTTTATTCCTTTCCCCCTTTTAGATTGTAGTTAGGGCCTCTAATTAATAGTTAGGGTTTTATTTGCTTTATTTGTTTGTGTGCCTTGCATGCCTATGTGTTACGTGTTTACCGTTTTCCTAGGACCTTGCATCTAGATATCATGTTTATTGCTACGTGTTTATATGAATTTATGTGTTTATTTGCTTTTTATTAGTTTTACATGATTAATTAAGTTATAATTAAGGTATGACGTGATATCACACTAGTCCAACGCTAGTTGTGATCCATTTCCCGATACCACGCTAGTCCAACGCTAGTTGTGGTTCCCTTGTCCGATTCCCCACTAGTCCAACGCTAGTGAGAAAGTAGAAATATGGGCTAGTCCAATGCTAGATCCTTAGGAGCCCTTCGAACGTTAGATCATAATTGCGTGATGAAATCACTTCATATCATGCCATGTTTTTTTTACTTTTTAGGGTTTTTTACCATTTTGTATGACACTTTCCCTATATATGTACATCCTTTATTCCCATATTCCCTTATATTATATCCCTTATCCCATATTTCCCTTATACGTATATTTCTTACCCTCTTTGTATGAAAACATAACATTAGACTTGCACTTCATTTAGGGAAATAGAAATTAGATTAGATCATTTGCTTGATTAGATAGGAAATACCCCTTAAATATGGGATATGGACGAGTTTGGCTTTCTAGCCTTAGCACGCTCGTATTCCCTCTATAAAAGGGAAAATTGAGTCACGAGTATTAGTCTCCCCGTACCCGATATGATGCATCCCTTTAGATCATGTATTCGTATATAACTATTTTATTTCATTTTATTTTTCTTTTCTTTTCTTTTCACTTCTTTTTTGAGTCTCATATTTTTGCACAATTCGTGACTTCTTCGAAAGTTTACTTTTGGGTATCGTAATTAATGCGATTTTGCATCAAATAATTTCAATGAAATATTCCGACCCCGATAATTAGGTCTAGGTTTGCATTCATATAAATACCTCCAAAATGTGATAAATTTCTAGGTTAAAATAAGAAAATCCTTGACTAAATCACGCAACTAGCTTTGGCTAGGTCGAAAGGGTGTCTCGGATTTTTATCTTTGCCTTCCTTTTCTTCAAATGTGACTCCCGAATCTTTTTCTCTGATTTTCGTAGGACTTAGGAGTCATTTAAAAAGGGTTTTCCATAATTTTATCTAAAAAGTTCATTTTAGGTGACTTGGTACACCTTAACTCTATACCAAGTGGCGACTCCGATTTTTTTTCAAAAACCCTTTTTAAACTATAATTTTGGCCAAAATCGTCGCACTTTCAAACCCCATTTAGGCCCTTTTCATTTTCCTTATTTATTTTCTAACAAATCAAAAACACATTTTTTCAAATCAAAATCAACCAAAAATCCATTTTTCTTAAAACTCCTTATTTTTCATTAAAAATTGGGGCGCGACAGAGTTCACATAGTCTATCACAGAGTTTAATTTGGCCCTTGGTTTTATTGACGTTCCCTACTCTCAGAGTGAGGAATATATGGCGAGTCCGTGCGAATACACGGAGCCATTTTCTCTCATTGCACTGGTTATTGGAAAGAATTGTCGGTTGACCGACAAAACTATGATCCGAGCCAGTCTAAGACTTCTTTCTCAAGAGCCCCGCCTACCGCTATTTGCATAGATTTATGGCTTATAGTTTCTCTGGTAGAAATGATAGTTCGGGTACTTTGACCAAACCCGAGTTCTTTTTCATTTGGAACATGCTTGCTAGGATTAAGGTCAATTTGGGTTGCTAGTTTGCCTCTCACCTCCGAACTGTCTTAGGTAAGAAAAATAAGCCATTAATCTTGGGTTCATATATCACTCAATTGGCTGTAAATCTTGGGGTTTTGGACTCGAATAATCATAATCTGCATCGAGCTTGTACTATGGAACCCCTTGATTTGATTTGTTTGGAAAAGATGAGCTTAGTGCAACAGGTAAATGGAGTTTTCCAATTTACTCCCCCGGGGCCGATCCAGGTTCCTCCGAAGCGCAGAGCTTCCAAATCTACCACCTCAGAGGCCGGTGGTCCTTCTACGGATGCCCCCGGGCCTTCATCTTCGGCACCTCCACCGTCTTCCTCCGCCGATAGCCAGTCTTTAGCCCTTCGCTTCCAGCTGCACCACATGGATACTCGTTTGGAGCGAATGGAACGTCAAATGGCCGGAATGGCGCAGAACTTGGCTCAGTACTTCCACCATGTGGGCTTCCGCCCACCTTTTCCTCCCGAGCCTTAGTCGTTTAAGCCCTTCTCCGTGTTAAGGGAATTGTCGTTGCCCCTTTACCTCTGTTTTGCTCTTTACTCGCTGACATTGGGGGCAATGTAAGGTTTAGGTGTGGGGGAGGGGTTAACTATGTTTTTAGTGGTGTTTTTAGTTGTTTGATTTGATTTTTCCTTGCCTTAGTAGTTCTTTGCCTTAAACAGTGATGAATGCACTTGAGATATGAGTATAAGTAGTAAGTTCATGCCATGGGTGTTCTACTTTTTCTCAGTAATGACTTGATTGATGAATATGCTGAACTTGACATGAATTTGACCACTTGTGCAATTTTTGAGTCTAATTTTTCGTTTGTTGAGTGGTTAGTGCACATGATTTGTCGTTCTAGAACTTGCTCGGTTATGCATATCAAGACCACATTTAAATGAGTTTAATGCATTAAAATGATAGGGCACCTAGGATTGAACCATTTTTGGACTTTCTTAAAAACCAACCTTTAGTTTATTTACCATTAGGGAGCCAAGTTGAGCCTTAACCCTTTTTCTTCGCTTGATACCCTAGTTTTTAGCCGTAAAACCTCTTTTTAGGCTTTCTTTTTAAACCTCATGTAAAGAAGTGCTTTGATTTTGTTGCATAGAAATTTGGAGTATTATTTGAGAGGCATTGCATATACATATATATGAAAAAAAGAGAAGAAAACGAGAAAAAAGAAAAAAAAGAGAGAGAAATGCAAGTAATCAACTAGTGAAGTTGATTTTTATGGCGTTGGTATTTATTCGAAAAGAAAAGAGAAAAAAAGAGAGAAAAAAAAAAGGAGAGGAAAAAAAAAAGAGAGGAGAAATAGATGAAAAACAAGAAAAAGAAGAGAAAGAAAAGAAGCCGAAGTTGTGACGAGTGCAGACTTTTACTTCACTTGTTGGACTGTTGAGGTGCCTTGAAGTTTCAAATGTGCAAGAATCTGTGTAATGAATCTCTGAGCATTTTCTTTACATTTTTACACCATTTAAATCCTTTTTATCCTACCCTTGCACCCGAACCCCATTACAACCTTGCAAAGTCCCTTTGATTGGTGCATTTAAATTCATAAGTAAGTGGTGGCGATATGATATATGAGCAAGCTTATGGTAATGTCATTCTATTGTGTGATTTGAGAGGCATCTTATATTCACATCCTATACACTTTGGAGTGAATGAGTGCACTTAAAATGTGAGAATTGTCGATTTGGTATATTCTGATTTCGATGAGGTTATTGGGGAGTTTGGAATGCCGTCTTTGGTATGAACTGCTGTGAAGTGTTTGGTATCTTGATTGCATTTCTGAGTTAATTATACTTCAGGGCAAGCATAGTTTAGGTGTGGGGGAGATTGATAGGGTGCGTTTTAGTGGGATATTTTTGGTAATATTGCATGATTGTTTGACTGGATATTGCATTAGTTGGGTGGATTTTACTCAGATTTTGTGTTTGGGATTAATTGCAGGAAGTGGGAAGAAAAAGTGTTGAAAACTGTCATGCCAGCAGACTCCCTGATAGTTAGGCGTGCCTACGCCTAACTCCAGCTCTCAAGGACTGAAACTCGGGATGATTTGCGCACGTGGAAGCTCCCAAAAACTGAGGAAAAGTGGTTGAACAAATGTGGAGATCCGTGGGACCACTCCGGAGTCGAATGAAGTAATTTGCAATGTGACTCCCATTATTTAGGGGCTCTGGTATTTTGAATACCAATTGGAGAGGAGAGAAACGGGAGAAAAGATTCCCTGGTGGGGCCTGGCGGACAAAAAGGAAATCAACTCCTCCAATTTCGGTGGCTACCAACGTAAAAGAGGAATTAGGCTTCCATAAAAACTTGTCTTTTGGTTTCATTTTTCTTGGTAAAAAAAAAACATTAGGGAGGAAAGAAAGAACAGAGCCACCATTGTTGACTTTTTGGAATTCCTTTTTCTATCTTGGGTTGACCGAATTGAAGGAATAAAAATTAGAGATTCTCTCGTATGTCTTTTGTAAACAATTAGGAGAAAGGCCATAAGCTAGCCGCCATTGTGGACCAATTGGAATTGCTTTTCATTCTTGCTTTTGACCGAAATTAAAAGAGAGCTTCAGACTCTCTGTACGTTTGGCTTCGGAAGACAATTGCAAGTAATCGAAATCATTCGTTCCTTTTCTTTTCTCGGTTGGCCGATTTTGGGAAAAGGGAATCGACGGCTCTTCTCAACTTTGTTCGCATGGCTTGTTCTCTAATTATTGAGAACTAAATCCCTAATTCTAGTCAAGGGGGCAAATGATGAATTGGTTTGACAATTACTGTGAGATCTAAGTCACTTTTAATTATTTCTTTCATTTATTGGTATTTATATGTTTCCTACTTTTAATTGTTATAGTTCTTGTGTATGATTGATTAGTGCGCAATAATTAATTATTCACATAGGTTATTTTGCTAATTAGAGGTAATTGAATCCGTAATTGTTCAAATATCTCTATTCTCAGTAGCAACTGGCGTAATTAGGTTTATGTCAGGGAAATATATGATCTAACTGAAACAAACCCTCGTAGCGTGTTTGTTAGTTAGGATTGAGTCTTTTTAATTATTAATGCAATCTAGAAATTAAATCCTACAATCGTACTTAGGGTTGTTTCTGGGTTAGAGAAGTAGTTAATGGTCGTACCTTAACTATCGAGAAATTAAGAAAAGGTTGGTTGTTTATCGCGTGCATGACAACTATAACCAATCTATTAATAAATGTTGGAATTATCTATGAATCGATGATCAGTGCGTGAACCATTTTTGAAGTGTACCCTTGGTTAGAGTTTTCCCAATTATTTCTTTTAATTAATTATTTTCTGCATTTAATTTATTTAGTTAGCATTTTAATCTTGAAAACTCCCATTTGTCTTGACTCGAAAGGAAATAAATTTCTCTCCAGTCCCTGAGGAGACGACCCTGCTTGCCACTGTCTACTAGGTAGTGAATTTAGTCAGATAATTAATTCTAATATATCGGATTAAGCAAACTCTTCGGGAACAAGATGAATCAAGTAACCCATTGCACACCTAGGGTCCCTGCTCCAGTACTAGAATTGATTATTGACTGCTTTAGGTGGTAGTTAGGTTTTATTATTATTATTGCACAGGTTCGGCACCTGTTAGCATTTAAATGCCAAGTTGTAATAGTTAGGTTATTATTTCATTTCATTTCATTTTTCCCCTTTTTAGATTGTAGTTAGGGCCCCCGAATGTAATAGATAGGTCTTTATTCGCTTTTATTTTTTTATGTGTTTGCATGTTTGTGTGATTATGTGTTTACTTGCTTTCTTAGGATTTTTGCATCTAGATATCATGCTTATGTGCTATGTGCTATATGTGATTTATATGTTTATTTGCTTTTATCATGTTTTATATGATTTATTTGATTATAATAAAATGCATGACGTCACCACACTAGTCCAACGCTAGTTGTGGCCCTTTTTTTGATTCCATACTAGTCCAACGCTAGTTGTAGTCCTCTTTCTCGTTTTCTCATTAGTCCAATGTTAGTGAGAATGTATAGATTAGGTTAGTCCAACGCTAGACCCTTAGGAACCGTTCACGCATTAGATCATGTTTGTGTGACAAATCACTATTTTTCATGCATATTTTTTCACTTTTTTAGGATCCTTACCATTTTGCATGATATTTCCCCTATATATATTTCCTATCCCTATGTGTGAAACATAACATTTAGATTTGCATCTCATTTAGGAAATTGGGGGTAGATTAGTGCATTTGCCTGATTAAATTAGGGAAATACCCCTCGAATATGAGATATGAACGAGTATGACTTTCTAACCTTAACACGCTCGTATTCCCTCTATTAATGGGAAAATTAAAGTCACAAATTTTATCCCCCCCACACCCGTTATGATACATTCTTTTAGATCATGTATATTTGTATAGTTATTATTTTCTTTTCTTTCCTTCAAGTCTCATATTTTTGCATATTTGTGACCTCTTAAAAAAGTCAACTTGGGTATCATAATTGATATGATTTGCAACAATTAAGTTTTGAGGAGATATTCTGACCCCCCAATATCCTTCTAGATTTAGGCTTTGTATCCATATAGTAACATCCAAATGTGATAAATTTTTAGGTTAAAATAAGAAAATTTTTGACTAAATCACGCAACTAGCCTTGGGTAAATTGAAAGGGTGCTTTGCATTCTTTCCTTGCCTTCCCTTTCTTCAAATGTGACTCTCGACCCCTTTTCTTTTGATTTTCGCAGACTTGGAGTCATTTAAAAAGGGTTCTCTCTACTTTTTCTTTAAAAATTCATTTTAGGTGACTTGGTACACCTTAACTCAATACCAAGTGGCGACTCCTATTTTTCATTAAAAACCCTTCTTAAACTAATATTTTGGGCCAAAATCGTCGCACTTTTAAACCCCATTTTAGCCTCTTTTTCTTTTTTTATTCTCTACAAATCAAAAATTCATTTTTTACTTAAAATTAATCAAAATTCATTTTTATAAACACGTAATTGTAAATCTTATTTTTCATAAAAAAAATGGGGCGCGACAACTCTTAGGAAGTATTTTTGGCTTCGTGATCATATGATGTGTTTTAGCCTACATTTTCAGAATCTCTAATTCAAGAAGTTCAAGTTTCATTTCTCAAATTGTTTTCATAGTGTAGATACCTTAGGTGAATAATTTTGATTGCTGGGCATGCCTTTTTTTTTCTCCTTTTTTTTTGTGTAATTTGCCTTGGTTGCCGCCATTGATCATGGTTGTTTTATCAGTTTGGCAAAGAATAAATGACTGAAGAGAATCAATATAGCAACAAAACTCAAGATTTTAAAACTTAGACTGATATTAAGGGTTCTTTCTTTAGCAAGATTGTCACGCCCCGAGCTCGCATGCGCCAGTCACGTGACATCTGCCATACCCTCAAGTTCCACTCAAGAATACAAGGCAACATTATACTAGACTAAATTTAGAAAGTACTAAGTAATATAACTAAATAAAGTGCGGTACAAATCTTAAATGAAAGGTAGTCTACGAGTATCCAATAAGTTCGTACATTTATTCTCTGGTCGAAATAGCAGAAAAGAAACAAATAAAACTAACAGCTAGAGGTAGCTAGGTTGCCAATTTCCATCCACTTACAACTAATAAAAATCATCCTCAAGGTCTTCTATGTAAATCAATTCATACTCCTTAGAATCTGTAAAAATGGTAAAATTTGGGTTGAGCGACAAATCGCTCAGTAGGTAGTATCTAACCCTCTATTGGACCATGCAACCATAGCTCTACATATACATATATATATATAAACCAAATTATTTGCACATTGTTCACATCCATAATAATTGAAAGAAACGTTATTTGTAAAACAAACAGTAATAAAGAGTGACATCGCAATTGGTAAACATCTTATTCATAACCGTACATGAAAGTCATAAAGTCATAAGTTATTTCATATCAGCTCATAAAAAGTACATGCAATGACCGGCTTCTGAGTACTCAACCTAGAGATTAAACTCCTTCTAAGTGGGCGACCAATAGGTTTCATGACTACCGATTGGTCTCATTACATACATGGGTCAATCGGTTGGACTCTATATCGAACTACCATGACCTTATCAATTGGCCGGACTCTACACCAGGTTACCATGACTATTAGGCAGGACTATAACCCCTACCGTCTATTCCATGACTGTTTTTTGAACTTTATTTAACATAAATTCATTTCGCACGTCACATGCATAATTCTTGATTTCATAAAAGATACAACTCATTTGGTATATAATAACATATCAAAATGTTTCAAATAAGTCACATGGTCCATCTTTATATAGTAAAAATAGAACTCGCATAAATATGCAAGTAAATCATTTAATCAAATATATTTCAAGTTAACATATCAAAATATGATTGATAACAAAAATTGCACTTTGCACTTTTGAAATCTCAGAAGGGTAAGTACCACCGATCTTTGTCTGGCTGCTCGAGTGAAACTACGTTAGGTCCTTTAAAATTGTGTCGTACCTATCAAATGCATAGGTTTCCTAATTAGTTGATATTTTTTATATGCATAAATATACAAAACTCTGAGCAAGTTTAAGATTCATATCTAGACCACTATATGAACCCTAGCAAAGTTTTCCTAAGTTGGATGGTTTCTATTTTTGGAAAGTTTCTTAATTTGAAGAGCTTCTCTTTTTGTAAAGTTTCTTAATTTAAAAGAAAATAATTAATTTATAATCATATTTATTGTGACGACCCCACCTCCCCCCTAGGGCGTATCCAAGGGTTTGATGGACCGCCTGCCCAACTCTCGCCAGGATTCACTCACTCATTCAATCAAATCTCAAGAGCAAGTAAAGACGTGCCAATCAAAAGTTAACATATATACAAAAATTAACACGGATATACGATCCTCACACATTAACACGGATATACAATCCTCAAGGTTAAGTACAAAAGTTCAGGATCCAACCAACTACTAATACTATCACTATTACACAACAAAAGTTCTAGTCAAAAGTTTAGTCTTCCTCTAATCACCCGTCCTTGCTCTCAAACCCTGCAAGGAAAACAAATTTAATGGAATAGAGGGATGAACTAAAGCTCAGTGAGATTCCCATACTCATAACCAAGCAATTGAAACAAGGACATTAGTCATTAAATAACAATCAAGCGAGAAAACATCCACAATATAAAAGCAATGAGAACATATTCATTAAAAGGATACATGCTCACGTGGAGCCATTCGTTCATTCATTCGTCAACCATTTTCCTTATCCCTCCAATACTAGAAAATATTTGCAAGTGAAAACTCCTTCAGTGTTCTCAACATTCATTCATTGATTTCATTTCCCGCCACTAGCCAATTCACTGGCCAGTTCTCCACCAACCTTTGTGGTCATACTCGAGTATACCAAATATTGTCCCAGGGTCACCAGTCGCCCGACCGAGTCCATTTCTGGCTCGAGTCGACTGGCAACAAAGGGCAAGGGTCCAGTTCAACCAAAAGACTTACATCCATACACAAGTAGCATTCAATCATTAAAAAATTCACTTTTGTTTGGGTCGAGTGCGATAAAGTACACACTCGCCCATCGAAAATTCATTTAGCAATCATTGGAAAGCGTTTAACACTCAATTGAATATTCACAACAAGTACACAGTCATTTAATACACAAACATGCAAAAAACACTCACTCTAAACAAGTCACGTTTTATCAAAATTCAGTTCAGGGCCGGCACCTTGGTCACTCTCGAAATCTGCAGTCAAATATTGTCCACAAAAAGCCAATCATACACGAGTGCAAGCTGCATAACTTATATATCTATATCAAAGGAAAAAGGCATGAAAAGTGTAGTAAGTCATATAGGTAAGGTGCACGCATAATTTGTAAAAGAAAATGATCAAAAACGGTTAAGTTCAAATCCAATATGTGCAATTAAAAATCATGTTTTGAATACTTATTTAGAATGTTAGAAATCAGGTTTAGAACAATGGAGATGTACATGTTAAGTCGGACCAAGGAAACAGAAAACAAGAGAAAGGCAACCAGAAACAATGAAGATGGCAGCTTTGCCATCCTTTGGTATTTTGATCACAACTGAAGTTACACTTATCAGATTGAGGAAAATTTTATGGCGTTTCGAAGATAAGACATAGACCTACATTTCCTATGAAGACATCGACACCCAGTTCTTGCATTTTCAGGGTAAAAAATGGACGGTCAGAAGCACATGAAAAATAGGTCAGGAAAATTAGAGTTTTTGCGCAGTCAGGAGTGCTCTGGCCAAATCATAAGCTAAAATGATCCAATTGATCTGAAATTTTGCAGGTAGAAAGTTAAATCAAATCCCTATAACTTTCATGTTTTGTCCAAAAGCTGATTCAGTTTAAAACATGGAGAAATTCGCAGCCCAATGAATGGCTAGTGGCGGAAAACGAAATCAATGAATGAATGTCAAGAACACTGAAGGAGTTTTCACTTGCAAATATTTTCTAATATTGGAGGGATAAGGAAAATGGTCTAATAATGAATGAATGAATGGCTCCACGTGAGCATGTATCCTTTTAATGAGTGTGTTCTCATTGCTTTTATATTGTGGATGTTTTCTCGATTGATTGTTATTAAATGACTAATGTCCTTGTTTCAATAGCTTGGTTATGTGTATGGGAACCTCATTGAGCTTTAACTCATCCATCTATTCCGTTAAATTTGTTTTCCTTGCAGGGTTTGAGAGCAAGGATGGGTGATTAGAGGAAGACTAAACTTTTGACTAGAACTTTTGTTGTGTAATAGTGATAGTATTAATAGTTGGTTGGATCATGAACTTTTGTACTTAACCTTGAGGACTGTATATCCGTGTTAATGTGTGAGAATCGTATATCCGTGTTAATGTTTGTATATATGTTAAGTTTGATTGGCACGTCTTTACTTGCTCTTGAGAGTTGATTGAGTGAGTGAGTGAGTCCTGACGAGAGTTGGGCAGGCGATCCATCAAACCCTTGGGTACCCCCCTAGAGGGGAGGTGGGGTCGTCACATTTTATTATCTTGACTATTGTCTTACTATACATATATATTTTTATTATTATTTTATTATTATTCAATATTATTGTTATTGTCCTTGTCATCACTATTTTATTTTATTACCATTTATATATATTTGTTAATTGACTACTATTATCTTTTGCTTTACTTTCATTTTTAAGCATGTGTAGGTGTTATTATTATTTATGTATATATGTGTGTATATATATATATATATATATTGACTTATTATTATAATTATTGTTTTAGTTTATTCCACTTGTATTTATATTTCATTTTATTTTCATTTATATCTTAATTTATTTTCATCCATATCTATATTGTATTTATTATTGTTATTATTATTATTATGATTTTAAGCGTTTCGTTTAACAATCTAGGACTTATCTTATATTGTATGAATTTATCTAATAAGGTTAGATTAAGATGTTTTAGATTTCCATTTAAGTATTTAGACTAAATTAATTAAATATAAGCTTAAATGACTAAATCTTTAAACTCCAAAAATTATCTTTAGGTTGGGTTTGAAATTTAATTCCTATGTTAGTCTATAAAAGATGGCCTAGTTATTTCTAAAATTATCTATTGAATATTTACCAAATCCATACTATATTTCTAAGCAGTATACTTGCCATTATATATATATATATATATATATATTTTCGAAATCTAAATAACGATTCAAGATTCTGACCCAAGCATTTTCTTATTTCTTCCGGCCTTTAGCTCGATACCTCTACCTTTGGCCCAACTTCCAATTAACAAGCCCATATACATACCTAACCATCTCTTGACCTACCCATCAACAACAAAAACAAAATAGCCGCTGGCCCCCGCCCTTCCCCGCCCCTTTTTTTTCCTTGGCCGGCTCCTTGCTTGGCCGTTTCGTTTCTTGTCTTCACCTGACGTTGCCAAAGCTTTTGGTCAGCTTTGGGCAGTGCCGCAATTCTTGACTACTACTTTTTTTTTTTTGTTTCTGTGTCGCATTGCTGAAGCTTCACGTTTTAGAAGTTTCAGCAACAGCGCCGCCATCAACTTCCTTTTTTTTTTTTAACTTTTCAACAGAATGAAGATTTGAACTTTATTCTACCCCATACCTAAGATTTAACACTCTATTCCTATCAATTCAAATATAAATCTTCCTAAATTTCTCGTACAAGCATAAATATATCGTAATGTGTATATACATAAAATCTCTAAAAGTATTTCATGAAATTAATACGACTTAAGAGAAAAAAATTTTAAACATGCATTCGGAACTTACAGGTTTAAATACTTAATTGTTTGCTTGTCCGATGACGACATCTTCTCCCTCTCTTCTATTCTTAGTTGATTCTTGCTTTAAGAGGAAGCAGACAAATGAGAAGTAGGAACAGTGTTATTTTCCCTTTGTTATTTTGATAAAAGTTCTAAACCCTAATAACCATCCACTATTTGATGGTTTAGATAAGAGTTTTAATTTGTTGTGAACTCTTATCATATCTTCTCTCATTCCTATCCCCCACTTAACCTTTAACATATCCTACAATTATTTTTAATTTTTACCCATAGCAATTTACCATTTAATTAATTGAGTAAAGTATAAATTGAGAAGAGGCGTGGGTTTTTACAAAGGTTTTAAAAAAATTATGGTTAATTTGTATCTCCACTCAAAAATATTATTAGCTTCGTTACTGTCTTCATTAGCATTATTTTGCGGTTGGATGGTCGAGATTCATGTTCAAGACCAAATTGATCAAGGATTGGGCCAAAAATTCAATGCGTGGATGGAATATTAAAAAATTCATGTGGTCATATTGAGCTTTTCAAACTTCAAAATTGTTACATGTTAAAATTCAGATTGATTGAATTAGAAATCGGCAACCAGACTGTTATGACTAAAGGAACTCTATTTTGGGTATTAATTGAGGTACTTGCTTTAGGCGTGAGCAAAGGAACTGTCATTGACAGATTGAGTAACTATTTTAATTGCCTCTCTCTTTCTTTTTCTTTTGCAGAAGAAATGTACGAGGAGAACTGAAGCAACTAACAGGATGAAACCTCCTCAAGCAGATGCATAGAAAAGACTTCCTCTGCAAATTGCCAGTATACTTTTCCCGTACAATCAAGATTATCTATGACCTACAAGGAAAGAAAGTAGAGTGCCTCATCAGCCACTTCGACTGATTCTGTCAAATTACGGCCCTCAAGACCTCAAAAAGTATAGTGATAGTTTGGTAATGCTTTTGTGAGTTGGGCACTAGACAGAAAAGGAGATCATAAAGAATCATTAAGCAAGGAATCTGCACTTAGCTGTTAAGAAATTAATGCCCACAACTGCAGATAACCTACCGATCAGCTTTATCAGCAGCATTCTGCAGCGCTGAATAATACTTCCTGTAGTAGTGCTGATAGAAAACTGTGCATTTCTCGAGCATCACTCTTTGTCCTTCCAGCTAATGTTGTATCATTTTCCTATCAAAATATCCAAATTATACGAATTTCCTCAGGCAAACTTAATTGGAAAACGAAGGAATAGAAATGGCTCATTCATCTTTGGGTGAAGACGAGTAGCAAGAATATGTTTGAGTAATCCAAATATGGTGGATAAGTCTGATAACAAAGTCCTCTTGCTAATACAAGCACTAGAATATTCTAAAGTTACACCGAGTAACGAGACACAATTTATTCATTTGAATTCAGACTAAACTTCTGATCATTCTTTTCAGTTTATACCAAAGCATCACATATAGCCACAAATGTTAAATTACAGCCTGAACTATTCACTTTCTCTTTCTTTTTTTATTTTTTATTATTATTATTTTTTTGGTGTAAGTGGGAGGTCCCCTCCGGATTCACTTTCTCTCATTAGTTAAAACTAATCATATTAGAATGTAGAAAAAACAACCGCCTAGCTCATGAAAATTTGATGTTACCCTTTCCAAACGTTGAAGCAGAGCTGTTTTGAACTGACGGACTCCTCGTCCACTTGATGTTGGATCCAAACGGTGAGCTTTCTCAAAGGCGTAGAACCGACCTGAGTCCCCCAGCAAGGCCATTAGAGTATGTATTATGGTGTAAATACATTTCATGCATTCCCTTCTAAATGCCTCAAAATCTTGAGTACTAGTCAACTACTAAAAGACAAAATTTGTAACAAGTGAATTCAAGGAAACAATATAAACATTAGCATGTCTAGACAACTTATCATCCTTCCTATAGTCACAAAAAGGGAGGGCAATAGCACTAGTACCACAACATTTAACTAGAATTTGAGGCCTATATGACTTGAGAAGACTGAAACACTAGCTTGAGATCAAGAAGCGTAGCAAAACAGTCAGTAAATTAATACCATTTAAACTCATATTTTCCTCTGATGCCACGTGGGTACAACATTATCAGCCGAACAGCCTTACAACCTTCAGTATTAAAATTCATCTAGACACGCACTCAGCTCTTGCAGCCAATTAGTTGATATCCACCAACGGTTTTTAGATGATGGATTGCTTTGATGTCACACACATATTTGGGTAATAAGTAACAACCAACACAAGGATTCTGAAATGGTCATGGACTCACAGAGATAAGCAACCCCGGGATTAATTGGCTCAACCTCATTGGCAACATGGAGAATTGGTGCAATCTCTACCAAGTGATGCTGGCACCACCTCACTGTCCCTCGTAGGCTCCCCTAGATTACCAGCAGCCTGAGTCCGCAGAATACGCCTCTGTGGTTGGAGGTTTGATCCCCTCCTTTGGTAAGCCATCCTTCTTTTAACTTATAATCTCAATAACAAAAATCAAATTACCCCTACAATTCACCAGTCAAAACCCAAAATTGAAATGAACAAAATGTCACACCTTAACTGTTCAATAAAAATTTGAACACTAAAAGACAAGAACTTCTGCTCTTCAGCTTTAGTGACCTGAGAAAAAGAATTGCCGCAGAGGGAAAAAACAGAAAGAAAGAAATTTCCACTCATCTCTTTCTAACTACAAGAACCCCACTACTTAGTTTCTTTCAAGAAACATTAAAGACGTGGCAAAATTGGATTAGTCCCTCCATAGCTGCATCTTGCTTCTTTATTGCCTTACCTTTTCTACTCTGATTGCATCAAAATAACAGCAAAACGTATTAAAAAGAAAACAGAATTTAATCATGAATGACCCTGAAAACCCATTTTTTGGTATCCCCTCAGAAAACAGAGGAAATACGGTATCGAAACTCCCTTTCTCATATCCCTGAAACAATTGAAACTCGTATTTCCCTTTCCAAAACCTCAACTTCCTTACCAACATAAAAGTAAACTAAACTCGAATTTAACCAACACTGACTCAAACTATCACCAGGCTGCTTATCAATTGAAAAAAACAACAGAGAAAATCCTAATTTTAATCAAGAAACAGAATTCAACATGCTTTTCTTCTCTGTTTCGTGATCAAAGCTTACCAAAAGAACAGAAAGGGTAAAGGGACTCACAGATGACTTGAGAACAGTAAAAAACAACTAGAAATTTACCAATCACTTCTTTTAATAATGGCACACCGTGGTTTTAATGGAACAAACAATTGAAGTCCAAGCGTGAGTGTGACTTAGGAGCACGACTCCCAGTATCTTAAACTAGCAAACTTCAGGCTGTGCTACGCCCACTTAGAATTTTAATTCTATCACTAAATACTAATTAGTTAACTTAATTATAACTAAACTTGGAAGTAAATTTTTAATGGAAGTTGATACGTTGGAGTTTAGCTTAACAATTAAATTTGAAATTCTTATTTATCTCAATGTTGTTTAAGAATTGAGATTACTAGTTGGGCCTTGGGATTATGAACCGGTTTTTTTGCATATCATGTTTGTTTGAGTTGATTGAATTTTATTGGAAAAACATATAAGATATTATTTTGTTACAATAATTTTTTAGAGAAAATTAAAATATTTTAACTCACTATTGATATTTCAGATTTCAGTTATTAGTGAATTACAGGAGAACTCCGATTCAATTTATCAAACTAAGATTTAAACGGTTATCAGATATTGGTCTTAAAAATTAATCTTCAAATTACCAATTTTTTTTCATCGAACTCCTAATTATCAACCAATGAATACCCATAAACATAAGGGCCTGACTTGTTTGATTTGGCATGAACAAAAAAGCAAAAGAAAAACAAAAATGATGTGCAATGGCAAGAGTAGCAATGTGCAAGAAATATTATTGTAGGTAACATTAGCGAAAATGTAATTACAGTTTAATTGAAATTTATCTTAGGATTGAAATCTATTATTAGTCCATTAAGCCTAATCCAAGAGCCATGGTTTAGACAGCACATCCACCCAACCAGATTATAAGTTAATTAAGTTAAGATTATAAGTTAAGATTAACCCATTGGGTCACACTCTTTTTTCTTTTTTTTTTTTGGGTAAAGGCCACCCTTTTAAAGGGCCAATCAATTATAATATGACGAATAAAATTCATTAGGGCTGAAATCTTTTGGGTTCCTCGGGCCTATTAACAAAGACCAAACAAAAGCAGTGAACGATATCAATGCTCTAAATATATAGATTAAAGATGTACCACTTGTGTGACGATTCCACCTCTCCAAGAATGTACCCTAAGGTATTAGCGGACCGCCTGCCCAACTCTCGTCGGGATTCGATAACAAACCACAAAATTAAACTCAATATCCAATTTTACCACAAAATACGCTAAATATAACTAATACATACAGTTGTCTGTCGAAACAACTTAAAATGCAAAAGAGAGTTTAAACTTACAATTCCCATTCAAAATAATATAGTACCCTAATCATTTAGTCTAACTAAAACAAAAGCTAAGTGCTAAATTCTCGAATCACGAACCAACTCTGCTAAGGAAAATAAAAGGAAAGGTATGAGCTTGCGCCCAGTAAGGTCTAAGAAAGACATGCAAAAAAGCAATTATTTCACATATTTAAGTCAATAAGAAATATAAACAAGAGGTATCATATAAGCACATCAATAAAATCGATATGTAAACCAGTAAGGATATTGAGCATTGGCAAACCACTCGATCAATCAGTAATTCAAGTAATTGATACTTCATCAACTTTTATGTCCATGTAGAATTGCCACTTCACACCACTCCGTCCACCTTTCACCCCTTACTGGGCCCGCACACCAACAAAATTTCAGTGATTGGTATTACTCGAGTATACCCAAAACAATATGGATCCAACAACACATATGCACTACCCAAGATTCGCTAATCGAGTTGACCAAAAGCTTACCGACTCAATCTTGAATAACTAACCATTGGGGTTTTGGAGCCCCCACATATCATTAATATCATATCACATTCACTTATAGTAATAACAATTCAGTAAGGTCGAGTGCGATAAAGTACACCCTCGCCCGTTCATAACCAAGTTAACAAAAAAAAAAAAAGTTCATAGTCATATCATTTTTCTCAAACTCATTGACATATCAAACATATATATAGTGCTGCCATGCACTTAGAACACTCACCAAAGTACTCAAGTGTCCACAAAAGGATCGTCTACACGTTCAGATTGCAACCTTGTCCGACAATTACAACATATAAGTGAATCTTTAGTGTTGATCAAATCAATTCACTTAAGCACGAAAACTTTGTTTTCAAATTAGTCAACTTAGTGTCCTAGACACTTCAACCCATTCAGGTTTTCAAATTGATAATTCAGGTAAAAATACAACTTTCCATTAGGACAAAAGCATTTCAAAAGTCGAACAAGACTTTTCACTCCTACAAGTTTCTAGCAAACAAATCATAGTAAAAGTTCACTTTTCAATTACTTATTTCGTAACTTTTGTCCCAAAGTCATCTTACAAATAAGGATCAAAGTTTAATAAGGTTTCTTGAACTAAACCGACCAAAACTTCATTAAAACAAGGATTCCAAGTCAAATCAATCCATAAAGTTGTCAACCACTAAATTTTTGGAGGAAATCTTACTTTCCTCCCTTTTAACTTCAAAATTTTGATTTGAAATCATTATACATACCCAAGATCAAAGTCCAATAGAACCTTTTGAGCTAAATTCCCTCCCAAAATAGTTTTTAAAATATAAAATTAAAACTGAAGTTTTAGCTCACAAATTTGGCCAGTGTAGGCCATATTTTTCATCTTTTGCAACTTTACTTTTTTCCAACAAGATAACCCACATCACCACTTTATTTTTCTTACAAATTTTTCAACATATTTCAACCAAGATACATAGAGTCAAGTAGCATCAAATTTTCTAAAAAACAATTTCAGCACAAGTGTGCAAACAAATCACAAATTCGAGGAAGGTAAAAATGAAAATTGGCCATGATAATTGGCCATCTAAACAAAAATTTTCAGCATATATACTCCAATTTTCACCAACAATCCACCATAAATCACACTCAAATCCTCTTAAGGTTTCATCAATCATTAACTCTAAGATCTCAAGAGACAAGAATTTAGCAAATTCTAGCCAAATATATCAAGATCTAAGCATATCAAGATCATTAAAGTATCTAATACCAAATTTCCATAAAATTTTTAAATCTACCATAAGTTTTCTATAAATACCATAAATCTACGAAGATCTAGTCCAAAATTGCTTTAAAAGCAAAAGAATGAAGTAGATTAGCCACTTACCTCTTCAAAGTTCCAAACCCTAACAAAATTAATCCAAGGAGATGGCAAGATCCACTCCTAGGAGCCTTTTCCTCTCAAGATCTTCCAAAAGTACAAGTAGATTGGTGGAAGGTAAGCTTGGATCTTCAAGAATTTCAAGAAAAATTGGAGTTTTCTCTCTCTGTCTTCCTCTCTCTAAGGTTTGGCCATCAAGGGGAGAAAAATGAAGGAATTTTTGGTTGCATTTGAGCTAATATACTAGCCACAAGAAAGGTTTTTAAGTCAACTTTAAATAGTGTCCAAATAGTGTCTTCCACTTAAGTTTCTTGCTATCAACCCTTAGCTTTTTAACTTTCTTTTAACTCCCAAACTCTTTCTTAACTTCACTAATATCCCAACTTATATTCTTCTAGGGTTTTGGCCAAATTTACTAATAAGTCACGAAATCAACGATTTCAAGAAATTAATCGCTCAAAGGCTAAAATAAGCAAGTAAGAGAAACTCATTTATCACTTAATAAGTAAATCACTAAATGAATGCAAATTTTATAAAAAAAATATAGTTTAAACAGAAATGCAAATAGTTGGGAAGTAAGAAATATTTTTCTAGGTCATCACATCCTCTCCCCTTTAAAAGAATTTCATTCTCGAAATTCTCACCTAACCTAGTGAAACAGGATCTGGATAGTTCTTCTGCATTTCCTCCTTCCTCTCCCAAGTCATTTCTTCTACTCCATGGTTTCTCCACAGGACTTTTACCAAAGGAATTTTCTTCCTTCTTAACTCTTTCACTTCCCGATCCAAAAGTGTGTACTAGTTGTTCCTTATAAGTCAATGACTCGTCAATCTCTAAATCTTTAGGTTGGAATACATGAGTTAGATCTGGGTGGTACTTCTTAAACAGGAGACATAGAAAACATCATGGATTCTAGAAAGACTTAAAGGCAACTCAAGCAATATGCTACACTTCCACTTGTTGTAAAATCTTAAACGGTCCTACATACCTCGGCTTTGAATTTCTTCCCTTTTCTTGTCATGATACTAGTTTTCAATGTGTAAATCTTAAGAAAAATCCTATCCTCAACTTCAAATTCTAATCTTTCTCCGATTATCTGCGTAGCTTTTTTGCCGACTCGAGCTGCTTGAATCTTTTGATGTATCATTTTTACTTTCTCATAAGCATTTTCAATCTACGGTAATGTTGTTGGATCTACGATTTTTCTTTCCCCTATTTCTTCCCAATAAATTGGGGAATGTCATTTCTTCCCATAAATAGTCTCATATGGAACCATTTGGATTAGTCGATGATAGCTATTATTATAGGCAAACTCTACCAAGGTTAGGTATTGCCCTAACTTTTTCCAAAATCCAAAATGCAAGTTCTCAACATATCCTCAAGGGTCTGAATAATCCTTTCAAATTGCTCATCGGTCTGAGAGTGGTAAGTAGTACTAAAATTCAACTTAGTTCTCAAAGTTTCTTGTCCTTTTTGCCAGAACCGAGATACAAATTTGGTATCTCTATCTAATACTATACTTACTAGCACTCCATGTAATCTCACAATCTCATCCAAGTAGAGTTTAGTTAATTTCTCCAAAGGATACTTCATGTTAACGGGCAAGAAATGAGCAGTTTTAGTTAAATAATCGACTATCACCTAAATTGCATCATAATCTTTTTTAGTCCTTGGTAACCCCGATACGAAATTCATGGTAATGTGCTCCCATTTTCACTCTGATATTTCTAATGGCTACAGTAATCCTGAAGGTTTTTGATGTTCTGCTTTAACCTGCTGACAAATAAGGCAGGTCTGAACGAACCGTGCTATTTCCCTATTCATATTATCCCACCAATACAATTGTTTCAAATCTCTGTACATTTTATTACTTCCAAGATATATTGAATACTTTGAGCGGTGAGTTTCTTCTAAAATTTCTCTTTTTATTCCATCATTCCTTGACACCACTACTCGATTTCTAAACCTTAAAACTCTATCGGGTCCCAAGTAAAATTTTGGAAGTTCTCCTCTTTGTACTTTCTCACTCCACTTATAAACCACAGGATCTCCCTTTTGAACTTCCTTAATGTGTTCCAACAAAGTAGACCTCACAACTATATTCTCACAAATCACTTTTTGATGTTCAATTTAAGGATTCCACTCATTAATTCTTTCTATTAATTATTATTCCTTAATCATAAGTTCGGCTATTAGAACTTTTCGATTTAGTTCATCTGCTACTACATTAACCTTTCCCGGATGATAATTAATAGTGCAATCATAGTCTTTCAAAAATTTCATCCACCAACGTCGCCTCAAATTCAACTCTTTTTGGAAAAATAAATATTTAAAACTTTTATGGTCTATATACATCTCAAAGGTCACTTCATATAAATAATGCCTCCACTTCTTGAGGGCAAAAATCACCGCGGCTAACTCCAAATCATGAGTCGGATAATTTCGGTTGTGGGGTTTCAATTTCCTAGAGGTATAAGATATTACTTTTTCTTTTTGCATCAATACATCTCCTAACTCCAAATCATGAGTCGGATAATTTCGCTTGTGGGGTTTCAATTTCCTAGAGGTATAAGCTATTACTTTTTCTTTTTGCATCAATACATCTCCTAACCCTTCTTTTGATGTATCTGTATACACTGTGAAACTATCTTTTCCACTTGACAAAGTCAAAATCGGTGAACTAGTCAACTGTTTTTTCAATTCATAAAAACTAACCTCACACTTGGCACCCCAAATAAACTTGGTATTTTTCTTGGTTAACTCAGACAATGGCTTGGCAATCTTGAAAAAATCTGGAATAAAGTGACGGTAATAACCCGTTAAATCCAAGAAACTAAAAATTTCGGTGGAATTTTCTGGTTGTTTCCACTTAGATACCGCATTCACCTTCGCTGGATCCACAGTTATTCCATCCTTAAAAATTACATGCCCAAGGAAGGATATCTCATCCAACTAAAATTCGCATTTGCTAAACTTAGTATACAACTGATGTTCCCTTAGGGTTTGCAGTACTATTCTCAAATAGTATTCATGGTCTTTCTTTGTTTTCGAGTATACCAGAATATCATTAATAAAGATTACTACAAACTGATCCAAATAAGATTTAAAAATTCGATGCATTAGATCCATAAAAACTATTGGGGCATTAGTCAATCCAAAAGGCATCACTAAAAATTTGAAATGCCCATATCTAGAATTAAAAGTAATCTTGGGTACATCCTCTTTTTTAATCCTTAGTTGATAGTACCCTTATCTAAGATCCAATTTAGAAAACACCAAATAATTGATCAAACAATTCATTTATGTGAAGTAAAAGATATTTATTCTTAATAGTAACATTATTCAACCCTCGATAATCGATGCATAGTTTCAAACTCTCATCTTTCTTCTTAATAAATAAGATTGGAGCTCTCCAAGGCAAATCACTCTCACGTATAAATTCTCGCTCCAATAAATCTTGTAATTGCAACTTTAATTCTTTCAACTCGACTGGTGCCATTTTATAAGGAGTTTTAGAAATATGTGCAGTCCTTGGCAGTAAATCGATTTTAAACTTCACATCTCTCTCAGGTGGTAACGAGACCAACTTCCTAGGAAAAAAGTCAGAAAAATCTTTCACTATTGGTACATCTTCCAACCTCACTTGTTCCCCTGGGGTATTAATTAGGAAGGCTAGGTACCCGCGAACTCTGTTACTTAGCAATTTCCTTATTCGAATCCTTGAAATAAGAGCTGACGAGACTAACTTTCCTCTCACGTCCAGCCTTAATATTGCCTCCCCCGGAATGCACAATTCGACAATTTTCATCTTACAATCCAACCAAATATGATGTTGAGCTAGCCAGTCCATCCCCAAAATGACGTCATATCCCTTAATCGGTAAACTTATTAGGTCAGCCAACAACTTAAGCTCTCCAATCCAAATCTCACAATTTCTATACACTAGATTAGAAGTCAAGTACTGATCCCCCGTGGGTGCTCTAACTTCCGAATCATAAGACAATTTAGCAGGGTTTACATCTACAATACTCATAAAATCAGATTTTATAAATGAATGAGTCGCACTACGGTCTATTAGAACCTCAGCTAAATGATGGAATACAAGGATTGTACCTTTTATAACCTCAGTCGAGTAAGAGATTTGTTGATGATCCAAGGCATAAACCCTAGCTATCACTTTAGGTCTACCTCTTCCTGAACTCATTGGTTTAGTAGCAGGTTTATCTCATCGTTGAGTGTTACTTCCTTCTGAAGACGTGAGCGGGCAACTAAAAATCTGATGCTCGGCATTTTCACATTGTAAACACCTTTTTCCTTTTCTCCAACAATTGCTCTCAGCATGACCCGACTTTCCACAATAACTACAGGGTGCATGAGAGGTTACTCCCTAGCCTCCTTGTGAGATATTCTTTGACTGTTTCGAACCACTTTGGCCTCTTCTCGTTGGAACCACTCTAGGTGGCTCTAACATTCTAACTCCACCGGTTCTACTGCCCGCCTTAGAATGTGGCATGCTCTTATTGGTTTGCTCTAATGTGCCACTTGGCATATTTCTTTTTCTCACTTGAAAGATTTTGACTTGAAACCTTGCACTCTCAACCCTCTGAACTTTTCTAGTGCCTCGACGAAGGTATTAATTTGAACTACTGCTAGAGCCTCCTAGATCTCTACATTTAGCCCTTGTACAAATTTTCTTACCTTTTTTCGCTCAGTCATGACCAATTTTGGAGCAAATTTTGAAAGGTTAGTAAATTGAGTCTCATACTTTGCCACACTTAAATTACCTTGCCGAAGTCTTATAAAGTCATCATCTTTTTTCTCTTGAATCAAAGGAGGAAGGTACTTCTCGTTAAACTCTCTTACGACATTTGCCCAAGTTCAAGGGGTCTAATCTCTTTCCTACTTAATTCTCACAATATTCCACCAAGATCAAGCCGCTCCCTCAAATTGAAAAATGGCGAAGGACACTTGTCACTCTTCAGTGTAATTTAGGGCAGCAAAGATATTGATTATTCTTTCGAACTAACTCTTAGCTATCTCAGGATCAGGTCCTCCCAAGAACTTAGGTGGGAAAAATTATTGGAATCATTCTAAAGCTCTATCTACTCTTCCCTCAAGACCCCTAGGTTGAATCATGGGTTCTTGACCCTACCTATCCACTATCCTTTCCAAGAGGTCAGTCATTCGGTTGATGGCCGTAGCCGTTTGGTCACCTACTTTAGCCCTTGGCCCCCGATTTTGATCAAGTACAGATCCTTGGTCACCACTTTGCTCTTGGGGTTGTTTACGTCCCCGACCACGACCTCGATCATCCATGGTTTTAATGCAAGTCTAAACATGCATAAATAAAATTTAACTACATGTACAAGTTATAACACCAATTAAGTAAAATAAACATGTCATTCATGATAACAAGTCATAGACATGTACATCAGGCCTAAAGAGTTCATGAGATTTTGCAAACCAGGGGAGATAGGGCAGAATATACAAAATACAGCATCCAATCTTCTTCAAGAGTACAAAAATATTAAAAGAAACCCTATCTAACGACTATCCCCTATACATAAAAAAGAAGGACTTTCAAAGTGAACTATCCTAGTCCATAACAGAACTAGCAGACTCTTTCTCATGAGTAGAACTAGCTACATCACCCACTTTAGGGGCTCCGTCGCCCTGACCCTCCACAAGAGCATTAGCGCCGGTCATCCCTTGGGGTAGCGCTCCACACTCGTCAATGATACCCCCAACTTGGTCTCTGACCTCTTTGACCACCCTAGTGAGGCTGCCATTAACTGTCCACAGCTGCTCTCTAAAAGTATTCGTTCTTTCCTACTCCATCAGTACATCCTCCCGGAGCTCCTGAATCCCATCCTCTGAATCTCAGTCTGAGCCCTACGGTTGGCTTCAACTAACCTCCTCCTCTAATTATCTGCAGCTAGGACTACTCGGTCAGGATACGAGTAGATCCTCTAACAAACATAGAAGCGAATCCGACGCCCAGATCCCCTAGGTCTCTCTCGATAAGTAATGACTCGACGTGATCTCGCTGGATCCTGATTACCATTGTTCCCTTCTTCCATGTCCTACATGACAACAGAAGAAGAAACTTAGACTTATCTATCAAGTTTAAACCCTAACACTTAAAAGTCAATACTTAAACAATTCCCAACTTAACGAGTCATTCTAGCACTCCTATTACGTCATATCTATAGGGTAATGAGTCATTCTAGCACTCCTATTACGTCATATCTATAGGGTTCCCTATTTAGCCCAAATTACTCCGAAATCTAGATTTTGATACCAATTGTGACGACCTCATCTCTCTCAGGGGCGTACCCTAAGGTATCAGCGGACCGCCAACCCAACTCTCATCGGGATTCGATAACAAACTACAACATCAAACTCAATATCCAATCTTACTACAAAATACGCTAAATACAACTAATACATACAGTTGTCTATTGAAACAATTTAAAATACAAAAGAGAGTTTAATTTTACAATTTTCATTCAAACTAATATGGTACCCTAATCACTTAGTCTAACTAAAACAAAAGATAAGTGCTAATTTCCGAATCACAAACCAACCCAGTTAAAGAAAACAAACACTCACACTGGATGTGGAAGTTCTAAAGGAAGGTGTCTCGCTAGGTTTGGAACGTGTGGTTGAGGTGTTTGGGGGCTACTACAGAGCCTGCAGTGTCGCTGGAACCTGCTAAAGCTAATTGCCAACCCGTTCAGGTAGATAGGGACATGGTAGAGGCGGTAAGGTTGGAACGACCTGCAGTTGTCGAGGCTGTTCTGCAGGAGTCGTCAAAGGTGGAACGTGTTACCGAGGTATTGAGGTCTGCTCCAGAGACTGTGCTTTCGTTGGAACCTGCTAAGGCTGGGAATGCGCCTGATCAGGTAGGTAGGGCAATGGTGATGGCGGTAAGTTGGGTAGCTTCCAGCGAAAGGGAGGTGTGTTTGATGCCAGCTTATTTGACCCTATGTTTACTTGGTGTAATAATAGGTCGGGAAAAGCAAGAATTTGGAAGCGTCTGGATCAGGTTTTGATTAGTCTGGAATGCTTGAACTTTTCTTTGTCAGTGTCAGTGTCACATCTGATTCGAGCACCTTCTGATCATAGCCCGCTCCTTATCTTCTTTGCTTCTAGGCTAGACAATAAAGCCCGGTCCTTTTGTTTCTTGAATTTTTGGCCTCCAAAGGAGGGGTTTTTGGATATGGTGAAGACAACTTGGCAGGTTGAGGTGAGGGGCTCTCCTTTCTACGTGGTATGGTTAAAACTGAAAAATGTGTTTAAGACTATTCAACAGTGGAAGGAGACTTTTGGTGATGTCTTTGTGAATGTGAAGAAGGCTGAGGAAGCTGTACCTATAGCTGAGCTTAGAGTGCAGACAAATTTATTGGATGAGGCTCATGTTGAGTTGCAGCGGACTCAGCTAGAATTGAATAATGTGTTGTCTGTCGAGGAACAATTTTGGCATCAAAAAGCTGGGGTTAAATGGTTGCAGTTAGGTGACCGTAACTCCCGATATTTTCATTTTGTGGTTAAGCAACAACAATATCAATCTGCAATTCACAGGATTAGAACTTCTAGTGGGACTTGGGTTACAGATGATGAGCGAATAGGGAATGAAGTTGTTAATTTTTTTAGCGGTTTATTTTTGGCAAATCCTGTATCAGAGTTTCAGATGCTTCATGTGATTCCTACTTTGAGCTCTATTATTGCTAATAGTGGTTTGGAAGACATCCCTTCGATTGAGGAGGTTAAGAAGGTGGTTTTTGATATGGATGAAGATAGTATGGCAAGGCCAGATGGATTTACGGGAAAGTTTTTTACAGTTGCTTGGAAGGTGGTTGTTCAAGATGTATATAAGGCGATTTTGAGCTTTTTTCTCTGGTGCGGAACTCCCTCGATTCATAACCTCTACATCAATTGTTCTTATTCCAAAGGTTATGAGTCCACAAGATTTTACTGAATTTCGACTTATCAGTGTGTGTAATTTTTTGAATAAAGTGATATCGCACATATTGGTCGGGCGGCTAGCCAGGATTTTGCCTCAAATTATCTCTCCTCAGTAGAGTGGGTTTGTTAAGGGTTGAACGATGTCTGACAATTATCTGTTGGTGCAGGAGTTGATGTTAGATATGGGGAGGAAGTGTAGAGGTGGTAATGTTGCGCTAAAGCTGGATATGGCTAAGGCATATAATAAGATGTCCTGGATGTTCCTTATGAATGTGTTGCATCGGTTTGGGTTTGGGGAGGTGTTCATTGACATAGTCTGGAGGTTGCTTTCAAATGTGTGGTTCTCTGTACTTATCAATGGCGTATCGTATGATTTTTCAAGTCAACAAGAGTTCTTCGTCAAGGTGATGCCCTTTCACCGGCATTGTTCGTTCTTGGAGTAGAGGTATTATCAAGATGTTTGAATTTGTTATCCTCTCAGTCGACCTTTGTGGGTTTTAAAATTCCCAGGAATTGTCCTCCTATTACTCACTTAGCTTTTGCGGATGATGTTATTATTTTTGCAAATAGGAGTGCGGCATCTTTGAAGAGGGTAATGAAGGTTCTAAAATTGTATCAAAATGATTCGGGACAACTAGTTAATGTGCAGAAAAGTGGGTTTCTAGTTCATCCTCGAATGACTGTCATTCGTTAACGAGCAATTGAGCGGGTGACTAAATTTAAAAAGAAAGAATTCCCAGTTTGGTATTTTGGGGCTTCTCTGTTCATTGGAAGAACTAAAGGGGTTTACTATGCGGATCTGTGTCAAAAAGTCACGGATATGGTGCTGTCTTGGAAGTCTCGGTTGTTGTCGTCTAGTGGTAAGATTATTTTGATGAAGCATGTTCTGTCTAGTATCCCAATTCACTTGCTAGCTTCCGGTGTGATACCAAAGGGCGTGTTTCGGATAATTGAAAGAGTATGTGCGAATTTCCTTTGGAGATCAGTGAGTGAGGTTAATAATGTGAGAACCTGAGAAAATTATGTGTATGCCCTAAATTGATTTCATTTATTCACTTTGATATTAGAAATATTATATATAACGAATAAACAGTTATCTTAAAAGCCTAATTGAATCCCTATAAAATTGAGAATTTAGAAAATAAATTCAATAAGTACATGTCTAGAAGTGTAGAAAAATTTTATGAATCAAATAAATATATGGCATACATATAGTAAATTATGTTATTTGCAAATATTACTAGACACGTAACAGACAATAGAAGTTTAACAAGTACATGTCTAATAAGTTTTTTCTTAAAGCTAAATGTGTCAAAATCGACTAAATCAACGTAAGAAAATTTTCCATGAAAACACAAACAAAGTTAGGAGTCCATGTCTGAAATCATAAAATTTTAGGCCTTGGTGAGCAAATAAACTACAACAAAAAGATCAAACTAACCTTAAGATCTTAGCTTAACTACCATGCAGCCATTACATGAGCTATCAGAATTTAAAAACCAATCGAGAAAAGAGTAACAATTGCTTTGATTGGAATCGAATGGAAGCTAGGCAAGCATCTACTAGTTAAGCGGTGGAAGGTTGGAGAATTTGGCTGAGATTGGGTGGTGAATAACACCTAATCAAACAGCTGTCAGGGAGAAGGAATTGCCAACTACGCTATGTGAGTAGTGATCGAAGAATGCAACTAAAAGGAACCATTACCTAGGCGGTGACCGAGAGGAGAAAACAAGGCTTCATTTCCTTTTCCTTCCAACCCAAAACCGAGAGCAGAATTGAGAGTGAGGGAGAGAAATTTGGCTAGCTTCATCACCTGCTAACCATAATCGAAAAAAAAATTGCAAGGAGAACGGGAGGGAGAGCTGGTGCAGACCTTGAGGAAACAAAGCTGGAAAGGAAACTGATCCCGTCTGGAAGTTATAACGTTTAAAGGCACGAGGTAAACTCTCTGTGAGTGATATATAATCACTTGCTGACTATAAAGGAAAGTTATTCAAACTGCAAGTTAACCTCTAGCAGAGGAGAATGAGTTTTGGCTGAGGAAAAATTCTGATCTCAAGTCCAGAGATTGATAGAAACCTGATGAAGTTCTGTCAACTTCATCCGAGAGGGAAAAACTGGATATGTAGCTTACCAATCGAGATTATGGAACCATTTTCATTTCAGAATTCGAGCTATATGTTTATACTCTTGAGCTTTCTGAGAATCTAAAGCAGAGTTGATAACTTAAGTGAGAAAATTTGCAAGAAATAGTTGGAAGTTCCGTCAAGCTGGCCGAAGGAGAAAAGATAGAAATTTTCCAGTTTTCTCTATAGAATTTGGTTGTAGAATCCTATCTTGTGAAATCTTATTTTGTGGCTCAATTCACCTCATAACACATTAACTCTAACCTACATGTTGGATTCAGGAGTAAAATAAAAGGATTTGGCTGCAGAAAATCTAGATTAATGACTGACTAAGTGCAGAAAATTCTGCTTAGTGACTGATTAAGTGTTGGAAAAGAAAACTGTAACAACCGAGAGGATGAAGCTGGAATTGTAGTTTGTTACCAGAGTTTTCTTTGGAAAAATGATGTTAGATGATGCAATATGTTTAACTTAAGTTTACTAAGATGCTCAGCTGAAAAACTCACGAAAAGTTGGAGTTTGGGCTGGAAATGTTGAAGGAAAGCTGCTGGAATTTCCTTGCTTCAGCCGAGAGCAGGAACAAGTGCAGCAATTCTCATTTTCCAACTTTCTCTAGTCAAAGCAGGGGTAAAACTTCCTTAAATCTTCATTTCCTTCACATGTAAAGAAGATTACTGGTTGCATTGAGTTTTAATAAAGAAACTTGTGGTTCTTTTTGAAGATTAAAATCAAACTTTCCCTTGATTTGAGTTAATCTGTCCGAATTGAGTTTATATTGCATTTTGCCGTCTTTTGCTTCAAATTTTGACCGGACTTGCGGGAAATACATGCTATATACAGTAGAATATATGGTGAATGAATGTATGTCGAAATATCCAGAGAAATTTTCATTTTTGGCTCATGAAAACCTAATCTTCAAAGCTGGAAATCCGTTAGCCTGGTAACTAGTTGATGCCAGGTTTTCTCTTCAATTTAAATGGATTTTATGTTGAATTATGGCTGGAATTCGTGCTCTATGTTCTTGTATAAAGTTTAAACGTTGATGCATGTGAGTTTCTATGGTGAAAAGCTTGACTTTTGTGGCTGGAATCCTTGGTTTTAGAGGACTGCATGGCTGCTCGAAATTTCCAGCTTAAGCTGATAGTGAGTTTTTTTTTTTTATTTTAAGTGGGTAATTTGGTGAAATTAACTAGAAAATCATATTATATACTTAGAATAATCCTTACATAGTGTTTTCATGCTAGTTTTTCTTGGAGAAAAATAGATTAATGGGCTGAAAAGGCTGTAAAAGGACTGCAAAACTGTGAGATAGTTGTTAGCTTGTCCAACGGATGTCTAGTTGAAATTCTTGTTTTAAAAACTGAAATTTCTTGGAAAGTTTTGTTGGATTTCGGAACTGCATGTCCTCATTTTAGTTTATGAGATTGCATGTTGATTTGAGATGGATTGAATGAAATTTATTGGGAAAAATCCCTCACTTGGACCGAATGTTTGTTGGATTTCTTTCCAACTATGCTTATGTTGAAACGTGGATGGAAGATAGCTTTTAAATGTGGATTTTAGTGAATTTCTTGATGAAAATCCTACTAGGGATCTTATATCATGCTCACTGATGAATGCATGTCAAATTTGGTTATTGTTTTGATGCATTAAATGAAATTTTGGTGAAGATATATGGCTGGAAATTTCAACTTTGAACCTGAGTGCTGTTATGTTTTTCCAACCTTAGATTTCATCTTGTAACCTGAAATTTATGCATGTATTCATCAAAAACAACCCTAATCCTCTGTTTTACTTTGGTATATTTGTGGTTGTCCTGATTTGGAAGGAAATAACTGATCCTAGAGAAAGAAATGGGGAAGCTGGTCAAGCATGCAGAACTGTTTTGATAGATTTGAGTTGATTGGATGATTCGGTTGTATTGCTGAGTTTTTCTGGAAATTTTAGCTAAGTCTTAACCCAAGATAATCTATAACAGAATGATAGTGGAAATGGACCTTGAATTTGAGGAAGTTTAAGCAAGAGATATAGCAAACTAAGGAAGAAACTTGATTACCTATTGCTGAAAAACTGGTTTGAACCATTTCTAAAAACAAGTACTTAGATTTTAAGTTTAACTTGAATTCTAAAAGTCGAACTTGAACCAAAACTGACCAAAACCCCTTCGAACCACCTTATAACAATTTTACTTGTGAAAATTCATCCAAAATATAGGATATAATCAAGGAAGTTCATAGGAATACTAAGGTGCCAATCTCTAGAAAATTTATCAATTTGAACTTTGATTTCTAAAAATGATCCTTTTGATTTTTAAATGATCCATAGAACATAAATCCCAACCTTCATTATAAAATGTAAATTGCCATACAACCACTATACCTTACTTTATTTTTGGTAAAATAAGGAACTTTAAGGCTTGAAAGATTAAAGCTACCTAGATTTTGAGCCTTTGATGTTGTAGAATAAGATAAATATTAAGAAGATCATCTTAAAACCCTCTATATAAGTATGCATTTAAACATCTCGAACTATACCTATATATATTTAGCTAAAATTATCATGTGAACCTTAACTTCACCATTGGAGAAAATAATAAATAAACTAATAAGTCCATAACTATTTCAGGAACGAAAGAAAGAACTAGAGGAGGGTCCAAGCACCGAGTAGTGAATTCAAATACTTTGGGTGAGTGTTTTCGAATTTATGTGTTAACTATTTATTTGTGCTTATTATGAATATGTGACAAAATGTGCTTATTATGAATATGTGACGAAATGTGCTTATTATAAATTATTGCTAAGTGATTTATTGTAAAGGGTATCTCAATTGTCTCTCACCTTCTAAGTCGAAAGTGTACTTTATCGCACTCAGTTTAGTTGAGTTTGAAGGTTGATAATTGACTAAATATTAATGTAAGTGTGCATGAATGTAAGCCGTATGTGTGTCTCGCCGCATCGGCTGAATTGGGCCCCAAAACCCTCTATTCAACGAACTATTCGAGCCAGCAAAGGGCTTGGTCGAGTAGGATGGTAGCTTTGGATAAATGTTTCAGGATACTCGAGTATTACCATGAGGTTGGGAGATTATTGAACTAATTATTGAATATAGGGGATTGTTTATTGTTTTGGTGGACATAAGGAGGTGAATTGGCAAAATGTGCAATGATATTGAAAGGAATGTACAATGACAGTGAAATGAGTGTCTCTTGACACTGAAATGAATGCTCAATTACGTTGAAGTGGTTCTAATGCGAGCACCGTATCCTTTTAAAAGTGATTGTTTAGTGAAGTGTTTCCTCAATTGCTTAATGAAAGTGATTGTATAGTGAAATGTGCACTACTTGTTTAATTGTACTGATTTAAGCGTTTATTAAATGTTACTTACTCGGCAAATCTCACTGAGCATTAGCTCAGCCCTTTTAGCTTTGTCTTCCTTACAGGAGTTGGTGATCGGGGAAACGAACGGGGGATCTTAGGGAGTTAACATGAAGACTTTCGTGATTGTAAATTGTCTAGTGCCATATCACAGCTGAAGCTTTTGTATTGAACTTGACATTGTAAAAGTGTTGACCATGTGGTTTTAGTATACCACAATGTTATCCCTGAAGTTAATGTTAGTGAATAAGTTCTGGCAAGAGTCAGGCAAGCGGTCCGCTATCTTCTAGGATATGTCCTAGAATAGGGTGGGGCGGTCACAAACAAATTCCATTGGATTCATTGGAGAGAGTTGTGCTATCCTCCGCAAGAGGGTGGGGTGGGTCTTCGGTCCATCAAGGAAACTTACATGGCTTTCTCATGTAAGCTGTGGTGAAATTTTAGAAGTGGGCCTTTCTGTGGGCCAGATTCGTGCGAGCTAGTATTGTAAGGTGCTTTATCTGTGTCAAGTTGGTATGTTTCCTCTAAGCTCTGCAACATGGAGAAGAATGTTGGATATTCATGGATTCACGGAGTTATTTATCTTTTGGAGGCTCTGCAATGGTAGTTGTCATTTTTGGTACGATAATTGGATTGGGTATGGGGCACTATACCTTAGAGTGCAGGTGCAGGAGAATTTGCTTTCCAGTACTTTAGTGAGAAGGGGGCTTGGGTTACGCAAAAACTAACTGAGGTTTTGCAGCCAAAAATTGTTCAACAGGTGGTGTCCGTGTCAGAATACTCCAGATAAAATGCTTTGGAGCGCCTCCAATTCAGGTCAGTTCCCTTTATCCTCTGCATTTCAAGAGCTCCGAGATGTTAAACCTATAACACTCTTGTTCAAGCAAATTTGGCATTCCAGTGTGCCTTTGAAGATTTCATTCTTTATGTTGCATTTACTGAGAGGACGTCTCCCAGTGGATGATGTTTTAGCTCGGCACATGCTCCACCTACCTTCAAAGTGTTTTTGCTGTTCGGCTGCTCAATATGAATATTTGCAGCACCTGTTCATGGAAAGGGTAGTTGCAGTTGAGGTTTGGAAGTTTTTTGGCTCGCTATGTGAAGTTAGTGCAGCTGGTGGTCATATACGAGTAGCTTTGAGCAGTTGGTGGTTAAAGCCTATTAAATCATAGAGGCTCAAGTTTCTGTTTCAGCTGATGCCTATCTTTATTTGTTGGAATGTTTGGAAGGCTAGGAACTTGGCGGTTTTCCAAGGGGTTGTCTGGAATTCTCTCTCCATTTGTCGGGCCATTTTTCAGGACTTAAAGGCAATGTTCTTAAAACCGGACCGGACCGGCCGGTTCGACCGGTCGAACCTCGAACCGGCCATGTGTCCGGTCCGCTTCATGGTTTGTGTTGACTTTGTTCTAGAACCAGTCAAACCCATAAAAACCCGTTCAAACCGTTAAACTCGGATCGAACCGTGAACCGCAGTTTTTTAATTTTTCACTAAATTGACTAAATTTTGACCGAAATTAACAACTAAACCTAGTCTTCTCTCAAGTCTTCAGTCTTCACGATTTTTCTCATACGCCGCATTTGCTCCACAGCGCCGGGCTCCCTCCAAATCCCCCAACTTCACAGCCGATTCAAAGGTATTGCTGGAGATTTTTGTCAGTTGCGTGGGCAGCTTCATTTGCGGCAGGGGGCCACGACGGCGGCAGTTTCATTGTGGAGAGGCGGGGCGGAAGGGAGGGAAGTCTTCACTCCAGTCTTCACAAAAGATCTGGTTTGTCCTCAAATTAGATAAGTCTGTTTGTCCTGCAAATTTTTTTTTTTTACTCGTTAGTTGGCTTTGTTGCCTGGCTTGAAGATTGTAGCAATTATAATGCTTAGCTGGAACATAAAATTGAAGAAGAAAGAAAACATTTCTGGTTCCTCCTTGCTTCCAGTTTGCAACCGAGAGAGTGAGGGAGAGAATTAAAAATTTGCTAGCTTCATTTCTCCAGCTTGTAACCTCGAAACCGTGAGCCAAAAGTGAGGAAAAAATGAGAGACTGGTGCGGCTTAGGAAGAACTGAAGCAGGAACTAAAAGTACAGGCTGCAACTTTCAAATTCTAGGAGGAAAAGGGAAGGTAAAATTCTGTAATAACCTCTTACGCGTCTAATATACATAATACTTAAGCTGCCTGTGAATTTAGCGAGGAAAATGGACCCTTGGCTGAGGGGAAAAAAAATCTGTGCAGCAACCGAAAGTTTACTAGGAAGAAAATTGCAGAAAAAGAATGTGTGTTCAGATACAGTTCTGTGTTTCATGTATTTCCTTTAATTTTGATGGGGAATAGCATTTGTGAAACAACTTCAGAATGGCGAACTAGCTGTAGAATCAGGCAAGAGATAATTTAAACATCTTAGTTTAATTGGATAATTTAAACATCTTAGTTTAATTGGATTTCTCTAAATGGCTGGGCTGTCTCTAGCACAGCAACTGCGGAAATGTTGGTTAGCATGTTCAGCATGCCGACAAACAAGTTAAATGACTTGTTTATGCATTTGTACTCGGTGGCTGAAGTCCACTTATCAGAATATAATCATTTTCTGGTTGTTGGAATTTTCCTGAATCATTTGAAAGGAAGAAAATGCTATTTGATACCTACTTAGTGGCATCATTCTTGGATAGCTACATCACTCAACAAAAGGTTTATCCAGTGTGGATAGGACATTTTGCTTCTTAAAGTTATACATAGCCTATAGAAATTATTTTAAGTAAACGAAGGCAAGATGCAACTTTGGATAAGTTAAAGTCATGAAATGGACTTTTCTATTATGTGAGGTCAGTCCAAAATATTTATACATCAAAAATAAAGAAGACCTCCTATCAAAGTTGTTAATTATGGAGTTTTCTTAAGTTAATTGTGATTTAGCATTTATATCTTATTCTGTGTACAGGTGTGTATATATATATATATATATATTTATTTATTTATTTATTATTGAACCGAGGTTGAACCGGTCCGACCGGTTGAACCTCGACCCTTTCACTTCACCGGTTCAATTAACGGTCCGAGTTTTAAAACATTGCTTAAAGGATGCGTTTTGGCTACAATTTAAGGAGATACAGCACACGTGGGGGTGGCCTAGTTTTTTGGACATAGTGGAGCAACGGCCTGATGTCTTTCACATACGGAAAATTCATTGGTCTCCTCCACGGCCTACAATGGTAAAGCTTAATATAGATGGATGCTCGAAAGGAAATCCGGGCATGAGTGGTGGAGGAGGGGTTTTGCCGGATTGTGCGGGGAACATGTCATTTGCGTTTTCTGCTTTTTTTGGGACTGAAACTAGTGGACAAGCTGAAGTCAAAGCCCTACTCTTAGGGTTGAAGTTGTGTGTTCTATAGGGCGTCACGGATAATTTGATTGTTGAGTCGGACTCCATGCTATTGGTGCGTGTGCTTCAAAATTCTTGTCGGTGCCCATGGTCTATTAGTGGAGAGGTTGAACAAATTCTGGAAACCAGCTGGGGATGGTCTCGGTTCTTGCATTGTTATCGTCAAGCTAATAAGGTGGCAAATGTGTTATCGAATAAGGGATGTGCTCATTGTGAGTCATGCATTCAAGTCTATGGTCGGATAGCTGATTTGCCGTCATTGGCTAGGGGAGAGTACCGTTTGGATAAGCTTGCATTCCCCTCATTTCGCCGATCTAGGATTAAATGTATGTCTAACATTTCTTAGCGTCGACGGTTAGCTATGCATGCTCTCCAGAGGTCAGGTCTTGTCCTCTCTTTGTAATTTGTGATTTGTACTAATAATAAAAAATATTACTTCTTAAAAAAAAAAAGAACACTTACACTACATAGAGGTTGAATAGAATCTTAGGGGCGGCTACTCCTTCCCCTTGATTCAGTCTTTGGTTATAATAACCATTAACATTCAGAGTTTCTCATTCCATTTTCTACAACGGTAAAGAGAAAATCAACTTCATAAACTTAAGTATGAAATATGATAAGAATCTATAGCATACATACACTAAAATTAGTTCAAGTTCCTATGTTATCAACACAATACTACATTATGTGACCATTATAGTTAATTCAGGATAGAATAACATAATTCTTATAGTTTATGCAGCAATAGAACTATGGAAATTAAGAAGAACCTGAAGCTTCCAATAAGATCTGATGTTAGTAGCTTCTATTTGAGTTCATGTAACACAAAATGAGCAAAGATCCTCTAGAAGTTCCAAAACTTGGAAAATGTGGTCACTAGCATGTGCAAAGCTGTTATGGGTGCATCTTACTAGCAAATTAAACATGACATACTTTGATCTTTCTCTATTAAACTAAATCATACAAGAATTAAGTGAAATATAATTACTTTACATCTGAACTAATGAAACCAAATAAAATAACCACTATCAAAAGATACATAAACACTAATTGCTCAACTCCCAAATATTTATAAATGAAATAACTTTCCAAATAAGTTTCTCATTTGTTGTTATCCATCATGATCATGTGGGGGCATTGAACAGATGCAGACAATAAATTCTAATTTTCCATCTAAATTTTATCTAATTAGGATGCATGATTTCATATCATAACCAGAATCATATCCATTCTCTTCAATGAAAAAACTTTTAACAAAACTATCATAGCCAAATTCTTTGAGTTACACTTTCTTTGAAATTTTGTTCATGCCTATCTCTCCCACTTTGCCATCCAGCTCTTTTTTGCTCCCATTTTACTCTTTTAACTAATTCTAGATTTAGTTCACATATGTTTCTTCTTTTTCAACTCTGCCTTGGCCCATAAATTGCATAGCACCTACTAATACATTTCTGTGGACATATTTCTATATTGCCAGAAGCATATGTTCTTGATCTAGAGATCGAGGCATCAATGTTCATAGATTTCCTTTCTGCTTGATAAGTGCTTCTTTTGCATGTTTTATGTAGTTTTTTAAGTTGGTTTTAGTGTGTTTTAGTTGTTTTAAGTGTTGAATAACTAGATTTTGAGTTAGATTTTGCATTTGAGGGTTAAAATGAGAAAGTTGGATTTCTATGGTGTTAAGTGGTGAAACTTCATGTTTTTGTAGGTTATAATGCTTAAATCATGATTTGAAGGCAAGTGAGAACTTAATTGAGCAATTCTTGATGATCGAAGTGTATTTGAGAAGTTGACATGAAGTATAAATGATGATATGGTGAAGAAACAAGAAAGAAAAGAGATTGGAGGAAATGACACATTTCGATCTTTTGGCTACAATTTGAGCTACAAGCATTGGATTAAAATGATTCTTAATCATTTTGAAGTTAAGACAAAACTCAACAATTCATATGGAGACATCAAAGTCCAATTCTCACATTTTTATAGAACAAAATTCCGAATTACTGTAGCACATTTCTGCTACGATGCTGATAGGTCATAATTTGCTACTAAATTTATAATTATTCGCCCCTTGATTTTAGCCAAATATTATTTTAATTGTCGGATTCTACTTATATTTGGTATTTTATGCTTTATTTCAGGAACGGGAATGAAAAGTGCTTAAATGAAGATTTTATAGTGAAAAACATCTGATGGTTGCATGGGGGCGCGCCTAAGTTCACTGCTCCAAACCAAAAAGTCGGGATTGATATTGGGCAGTCTCCAAATCTGAATCAATTTCCTAATTTGATAGCTATCAGAACCTTCCTGATTTCGCGGGATCATCCTCAAGTGATTGGGAGAGTTTTTAGGAAATTAAATTGTAATAGGAAACTCCTTAAGAATCTGATTGGTACTAGGAAACCAAGGAATTGAAAAGTCAGCAAGTAGAATCCGTGGGGGAGACCATCTTGGGCAACATAGGAACTTCTTGTTTTTCTTTCCTTTGCACGGATTTGGGAGAGGAGAAAAAGCCGGATCCCGCGTGATTAAGAGGGGGACTTGCAACATTGACGGAGGGGAGATTAATTCATCATGGTCTGCTCCGCAAGCTTCCTCCGAGAGAGGCTTTTACTTGTTATGCTTTCGATCTTTCCTTTCTTTCAATCAATTGTGGAAGTCAAGTCTTGGGGGCCTCTTCCTCTAACCATTCGCATGGATGGTTCTCCATTAATGGAGAACTAACTCTCCAATTCTAGTTAAGGGGACAACTGAGGATTTGGTTCGGCAATTATTGTGAGATCTAAATTATTTTAATTGTTTTCTTCATTTGTTGGTATTTATATGTTTCCTGCTTTTAATTGTTATAGCTCTTGTGTATGATTGATTAATGCGCAATAATTAATTATTCATATAGGCTATTTTGCTAATTAGGGGTAATTGAATCCGTAATTGTTCGATTATCTCTATCTCAATAGCAACTGGCGTAATTGGGTTTATGTCAGGGAAACATACGATCTAACTTAAACAAACCCTCGTAGCGTGTTTGTTAGTTAGGATTGGGCCTTTCTAATTATTAATGCAATCTAGAAATTAAATCATACGGTCGTACCTAGGGTTGTTTTTGGGTTAGAGAAATAGTTAACAGTCGTACCTTAACTATCGAGAAATTAAGGAAGGGTTGGTTGTTTATCGCGTGCATGACAACTATAACCAATCTATTAATAAATGTTGGAATTATTTGTGAATCAATGATCAGTGCTTGAACCATTTCTGAAGTGCACCCTTGGCTAGAGTTCACCCAATTATTTCTTTTAATTAATTATTTTCTGCAGTTAATTTATTTAGTTAGCATTTAATCCTTAAACCCCCCATCTGTCTTGACTTAAAAAGAAACGAATTATCCCTAGTCCCTGTGGATTCGACCCTACTCACCGCTATATACAAAATTTGTATTTTTCTTGAGTAGGTAATTATTATTGTACAGACTCGACACCTGTCAATTTTTGGCGCCATTGCCGGGGATTGGTGCCTGATTAATTTGTTTCTTTTTGAGTTCATCTTGTTTTCATTTGTTTTATTTTTCTCTTATTTTTTTTTATATATAGTTTATGGCTGCTAACAGTCTGTATTTTGGTGATAGACTGGATTCTATTTCTAGAAGGGGTTATGAGACTCGTACTTTTTCTAATGATCAATGGGATGTTGCCAATTGTGGAACTTATTTTGCCTCAGATCATTCAATCGACATATGCCCTGCATTTCAAGATGGTCTGAGTGCTCCAATCGATACTTTTGGAGATTTTCCACCTCAATATCAAACGTGGTATGACCCTTATTCAAACGGGTATGATCAAGGATGGTGGGATGATTCCAATTTTAATTATGAACAAAGGCCAATAGATTTTCAACAACTAGAGTCTCAAGAACCGTCATCCATGTCAGGTATGTCTCTTGAAGAAATAGTTGAATTAATAGCTACTAACACATATCAATTTCAACAGGAGGCACATCAATTTCAACAGGAGGTACATCAATTTCAACAGGAGACAATGAATTTTCATCAGGAGACACAAGCGAGCATGCGTAACCTGGCAGATCAAATGGATCAATTGACATCTAGGATAACGCAATTGACTTCTCGAATGAGTGAAGAATTGCCCTCACAGACTATTATCGACCATGAGGAAGATGAGAGTGCAATTATCCTGACAAATGACATGGTACTGCGAGAATCTCAAGAAGAAAGATCTAAAGATGCGGTTGAAAAGGAAGTTAAAGTGCAAGAAATGGGACCCCAATATCAAATTGTTCAAGTGGATGAATCCAGTGAACAATCTCCAAATGCGGTGACATCTCCTCCATTCATTAATTCTCCTGACTCTTATTCTTTAATTTCTGTTAGTGAGATTGATTTTATTATACCAGAAGATTTTGAATTTCATGACAGGAATAAGTTAAGAGTCACGATGACAAAATATCTCGAATCAATAAGTGCTCGTGATGGAGGAGTGAGGGAAGAATTAAGGTCGTTACTTGTTTGATTGGCGCCATCTACTAGTCCATGGAAGACCGTAGCTCGTGTGTGCAAGGATTACTCTATTTACGAGGGCTATCAGGATTATGTAGAGGATGAAGCATTGAAAAGAGCCACAAGATTTTATCCTCCGTGAATAAACATGAAAATGTCTAGCTAAAGATATTAAAGAAAAGCGCTGCTTGGGAGGCAACCCAAGACTCTTTGTTTTAGTTTTCTCATGTTTTTGAAATTTTTGTTAAGTGTTTTGCGTTTAGTAATTTATTGCTTTTGGTGCAGGAAGCTGGCAGTTAGACGTGCCTACGCTAAGTGATCACGTCTAAGGAAGGAAGTTTGGAATTGACGGACAGAAGACTCTCTAGTAGTTAGGCGTGCCCATGCCAAGGTGGTCATGCTTAAGGAAAGAAATTCACGTCCGCGGTCAGAAGACTCTATAGCAGTTAGGCGTGCACACGCCAGGTGGTCACGCTTAAGGAATTCAATTTTCGAAAATTGATCAGAAGACTCTCTGGTAGTTAGGCGTGCCCACGTCATGTGGTCACGCTTAAGGAACTTAATTTTTAAGAGTTGGTCAGAAGACTCGAGGGCAGTTAGGCGTGCCCACGTCTAACACAGTGGTTCTAAAAATTAAAAAAATTTTCTCTTTCTTTCTTATTTCTTCTTCTTTCCCTTTCCTTTTTATTCCTTTCTTTTCTTTTCCAGCCGCAAGATCGCAACCAAAGGACCTCAAATTCCACTACCACCGTGGCGCTGTTCAACGTGGGTTGTCGATTCCTGATTATTGCTGCTCATTGCGCGTAATTCTTCCTCATCCATCGTGAGCCACTAGACATCCTTAGCTGCCGATCATAGCTTTCATTTTCATCAGTTTTGCCATCGAGCTCTACATGTCTTTTGCCTCTCACCTACAGCTGTGCCACAACCCCCTTTGATAATCAGGGAAGTTTCGTTGTCCCTTCTTGTTTTGTATTTTATTCTTTATTACTTACATTAGGGACAATGTAAGATTTAGGTGTGGGGGAGTAGTATATTGGTATTTTATTGAAAAAGTGCAAGTGTAGGCATTTTTGTTGGAATTTTTTGTTTGACTTTGTCGAATTTTATCCAATTTTTGCCTATATTTATGCATACTCGTGGTTGTTAATGATAAACGATGGTTAGATGTCTCGAATTTTTCTGCTGCCAAGATTTTATACTCTAAGGTGTTAAGTATGACATGGTTAAGTTCAAGGGTATCTCTTTAGTGAATATTTGAGATTTTGTGACTTTTGCACTTTTTGGTTAACTTCTCTAGGTATTGTAAATATTTGTCTAGCATTTTTTTATGCAAATTGATTTAACTATTAATCTTAGTTCTCCATGATTAAGTAATGAATCGGGCTTGTATGATCTTTAATTTTATTTTTGATGTTTATTTGAATCATGTTTGGCTATACTCCGCTAGTATTGTTGCCTAGTAACCGGAGGTCTTCACCATAAGTGTCGACTTTCGCGTCAAAAAGCGACGATGGCTATGAGTATGTGGTTTTTAAGCGATGATGGCTGAGTAACCGGGCTCCTTCATGTGGCCAATGTCGGAGTTCGCGTCAAAACGCTTGAATGGCTAAAAACTAAACATTCCCCCTGAAAAAAAAATTCAATCAAGTGTGGGGATGTTTTAGAAAAAAATGTGCTAATAGTGAAAAGTGTGAAAGTGCTTGAATAAATTGTTAGCCCGCTGATCCATGAATTTTAATGTTGAGATTTTGTTTAATAGTCGAACCATTCGCTTATGGATGCTGGTTGAATATTTTATATCCTTAGATTAGTTAGTCATAAATTGAAAGAGTTCTTGATCTTGAAAACTAACTGGAGAGATATTTCTTGAAAATTGCCACTAATACTTGACATATGTTTTAATTGTATCTTGGCAATAGAAGATTTGAATAATAGCCATTGTTTGAATTTGATTGTTTGATTTGTTATTCTCATGCTTGAGGACAAGCATGGTTTAGGTGTGGGGGAAATTGATAGGTCATAATTTGCTACTAAATTTATAATTATTCGCCCCTTGATTTTAGCCAAATATTATTTTAATTGTCGGATTCTACTTATATTTGGTATTTTATGCTTTATTTCAGGAACGGTAATGAAAAGTGCTTAAATGAAGATTTTATAGTGAAAAACATCTGATGGTTGCATGGGGGCGCGCCTAAGTTCACTGCTCCAAACCAAAAAGTCGGGATTGATATTGGGCAGTCTCCAAATCTGAATCAATTTCCTAATTTGATAGCTATCAGAACCTTCCTGATTTCGCGAGATCATCCTCAAGTGATTGGGAGAGTTTTTAGGAAATTAAATTGTAATAGGAAACTCCTTAAGAATCTGATTGGTAATAGGAAACCAAGGAATTGAAAAGTCAGCAAGTAGAATCCGTGGGGGAGACCCATCTTGGGCAACATAGGAACTTCTTGTTTTTGTTTCCTTTGCACGGATTTGGGAGAGGAGAAAAAGCCGGATCCCGCGTGATTAAGAGGGGGCTTGCAACATTGACGGAGGGGAGATTAATTCATCATGGTCTGCTCCGCAAGCTTCCTCCGAGAGAGGCTTTTACTTGTTATGCTTTCGATCTTTCCTTTCTTTCAATCAATTGTGGAAGTCAAGTCTTGGGGGCCTCTTCCTCTAACCATTCGCATGGATGGTTCTCCATTAATGGAGAACTAACTCTCCAATTCTAGTTAAGGGGACAACTGAGGATTTGGTTCGGCAATTATTGTGAGATCTAAATTATTTTAATTGTTTTCTTCATTTGTTGGTATTTATATGTTTCCTGCTTTTAATTGTTATAGCTCTTGTGTATGATTGATTAATGTGCAATAATTAATTATTCATATAGGCTATTTTGCTAATTAGGGGTAATTGAATCCGTAATTGTTCGATTATCTCTATCTCAATAGCAACTGGCGTAATTGGGTTTATGTCAGGGAAACATACGATCTAATTTAAACAAACCCTCGTAGCGTGTTTGTTAGTTAGGATTGGGCCTTTCTAATTATTAATGCAATCTAGAAATTAAATCCTACGGTCGTACCTAGGGTTGTTTTTGGGTTAGAGAAATAGTTAACGGTCGTACCTTAACTATCGAGAAATTAAGGAAGGGTTGGTTGTTTATCGCGTGCATGACAACTATAACCAATCTATTAATAAATGTTGGAATTATTTGTGAATCAATGATCAGTGCTTGAACCATTTCTGAAGTGCACCCTTGGCTAGAGTTCACCCAATTATTTCTTTTAATTAATTATTTTCTGCAGTTAATTTATTTAGTTAGCATTTAATCCTTAAACCCCCCATCTGTCTTGACTTAAAAAGAAACGAATTATCCCCAATCCCTGTGGATTCGACCCTACTCACCGCTATATACAAAATTTGTATTTTTCTTGAGTAGGTAATTATTATTGCACAGACTCGACACCTGTCAGATGCTCATCTGACCAACCTCAATATTTTGTGCATATCTTAGCATCTAGACCTCCAAATGGCATGATTTTTGTGAATTTGAATGTTAATTCAAAGATGTACAGCTTTTATGTTTTGTGCAAAAGCTGATTTAGCATCCTTCATGTAATTATTTGGCTTCATGTCTAGTGCTAGTTACTGAGCCAGTTACAAGGTAAAAGTTGGGAAAATTTGTCGAGGAATAGGTGAACATAATTAGCCCTATAACTGATGGAGACTTGAACCGGTTCTGAGCCACTTGCACAACTTGTTCAATTATTGCCTTTCTTTCTTCTTCCTTATAAAAGGGACCTCCATGGATGAAAATTGCAGATGGAGAAAGAGAGAAAAAGTCACCAAAAATGTAGATCTAACACTACAACCTCTTAGATCTTTAGTTCTTAAGTTAGATTAGGTTAGTTTAGGATTAGATTAGTTCATTGACTCTTGCATTTAGTTGAACAAGGGTGAAGATGGAGATAAAGAAATAGAGATTGGAAGCTCATGTGACAAGGGTTTTTTCATTCTTTCCAAACTCTTTATTTTTTGTAATAGATTCTAACATTTGGCTATAATATAAATTGGATCTTGTTTTTATTTGCTTTATGTGTTTCTATAGTTCCATGCCATGGATTTTGATTGAACTATCTATTGATTGTTTGTGGAATTTCTTCAGTTATTTGATGCTATTATTTTGAACAAGTTACTTAGCACTTTTACTTATCTAATCATGATTAACTGGTTATTAATTGTGATCATTTTAAGGTATTAGATTTGGAATGAGAATTGGGATTTATCACTAGTTCAAGGAATTGCTAAATTTATGGAGTATACTCACGAGAGTAGAGGTGTACTTTTGTGGTTTTACTGAATTGTTCCTTGTAATTTCATAAAAGAAATGAACTTGTAGTTAATTTTATAACCACGAGAGCAAGTATGGTTTAGTTACAAGTATAGTTGATTCACTATGAGTGTAGGTTTTACATATTTTAGGAAATCATGCCGTAACTTAACCAAGGTAATAAATTGCATTGACTAGGTAATTTTACTTGCAAGAGTAGTAAGGAATTTCATAACCCTAGGAACTTTCTATTGTTATTTATATTACTTTTATTTCATGTTTATAATTTAGATTTAATTTCTTACACTTTTGATAGTCTAAATAATAAAAGAGCTCGAAAATCATTAGTAATTGATAATCTTTCTTATGGGATCGACACTTAATATCCCTTATACTCGATGCATGGTAGAACCTCGTTACTACTCCTACCTTTTCTAGTGTAACCTAATAAGACATTAATGTTTTTAGGCTCATGTTTCAAATGCCCCATCTTTGATAAACATGGAAGAACTATATGATTTTCCCATAATAAAACCCTTGGAACTCTTACTTGATGGCAGAAAGTTAAATAAGGAAGGTGGGCATGTAGGACAGCATTTAGAGCTATTGCTTCATCTGGTTTATAGTTTTGGGGGTATTAGACTTCATTGACCACCCATTTCTTCTCAAGAAATAAGAAGGAAAACCATTAGATGCAATAGACTTGATATAGAAATATTCCATTTCTCCCAAAATGTTTCATAAGTAGAAGTCTCAATTTATTGATAGATGTTTCTCATATCAAAATTCAAATGGTGTTGGCTTCATGTCATTAAAGAAAGTTTAGAAATAGCTTATGGTCATCTCCACTTCAATCCTAGAGCATGTCACTGCTTCCCTAAAATAATCAGGAGATATTGATCAGACAATGCTCCATAACATAAATCAATTAGAGTCATAAATAAGGTTTACGGTAATGGCATAAATTTTAAAGCACTTTAAGCCAAAATTAGCAATTGTTTAGGTATTTGATAAGAATTCACAAAAGAAAGGGATACCTTTGATTGTTTCATAATAGTTGCAGTGGATATAGTACTAAATATTGGCACAACCATGATAAAGGATCTGCGTTTCAATATTTAGCTGACAAAGTAGTTAATTCCAATTAAGTTTCAATTTTAGTCAACCAAACTATCCTCTTCTAATTTAGTTCATCAAGCTTTTTCTCCTAAGATAAACTTATGCTAACTTCGTCTCCTACAATTTTGCATCTCTTTTGAAACTTGGTCTGCTCATATCTTTTCAGATTTACTAAATTAATTCCATTTTTTTCCTTGTAAGTTAGAAGGCATATGAGCAATTGAAGCTAGTACCAGATTTTGACATCACAATTATATGCTTGCTAAGTAATACTTGACACCAAACTTGATAACAATATGATGACGTGATTGAGTTGAATCTTATAAATCATAGTTTTTAAAAACATACCCTTTATGATCCTAGTTGCTATCTTAGAAAAGCACTATCTGAAACCTAACTTGATAACAATCTGATGACATGATTGAATTGAAACTTAGAAACATGGTTTTTTAAAAACATACCTTTTATGATATCTCCGGCCTTATGACATAGTAATTCGAATACTGTGAAAGATTGTAAACTAGAGTGTAGATAGTTTTATCCACAAAAACTTGTCTTTATTCTTCCTAATAGGGTCACCACTATGATTTCATGGACAACAGTTAAATCCTTGTCCTTGTTCAGAGAAAGTGAAAGATGACTCGATTCTTGCACAATACCCAAAAGAATGAGTCTGTGATTCCTTGTTTTGGATTTTTAGGTAACTTGACTTCAAATGGAAATAATTGAAAATAATGATCATTAGAAAAATCATAAACATTTGACAGATAAAAAAAATGTCAAATTTGTTGAATTCTATTAACTTTGAATCCAATTGAGTGTAAATTTTAAAAAAAGACTTAAAATATCATGCTTTAATCTATTATTTGTCATACATGTATGGAACACAAGAATTTTCCTAGTCTAAAGAAAAGGACACATAAAGGTAAAAATATTTAAATTAGCAACATAAAGGAGAAACAAATAAATTTATGTTAGTTACAAAATCAAGATTCGAAGGATTATCAATAGTAAAAAAGATAGAAAAACTCCTAATTTTCTGACAAGTTAATCGAATTTACAAAGCAAAATTATTCCATTACATCCATCTTTCAATCTCTAGCAGAAACCATAGTTTTTCTATATAAGAAGGGGGTGTTCTAATGCTGGAAATATATAGTAACATATCCTAATGTGTTTTCTTCCAACTGCTTTGATTTTAAGATGGACAACAAATAAAATTATGGTAAGGTTTAAGTTTCTTCCTAGTTGAGGCATCCATGGAAATGGTATAGCCTCTTTCTCTATTTGAAGGCTTTTAAAGGCCTCTTCTTCATAGAACTGTGTGGATTTGTCTTCTCCTTTCTTGTAGGTTTTAAAGCTCATGACTTTGATCCCTAGCGACTATGTGAATTTGTGCTAGAGAATGATATTTAGAGATTGGGAAGGGATGATGCATATTGATAAAATGGTGCTAAAAAATGTATATTGATAAAATGTTCTCCATATACATCGAATACAAAAAGGACATATTCACAGGATTATGGGGTCTACAAAAATAGGAAGTTTAATATTTTTTTTAGCAAACTTCATACACGTGAAAGAGATGCTAGCCCTATATTTTATTAATATTGGAACAAAAGAAATACAACGATCCTATGCTATGTCAAAAGACTTCTAAGAAATTACTACAAAAATTTAATCGGGAGTACTACTCCCTTACACAATAAGACCTAACGAAAGAACAGAAAGTATATCTGAGCACATAGCAGATTTAACCATCTCTAAGAGGAGAGTAAAAGAAGTGAAAATCGTATCCACACCCAATTTCGCAGTTGCCATAGCATTAGTTGAAGAATTTGCTTCTTTGAAAATGTGAAACAATGAAGCATTCAATTCGTATAGCAGAAGATGTATCTTTTGCAATTGACGGGGTTTTTATATACGTACAAGTTAAAATAAATCCGAAATACACCCGTTTCACTGCAAGTATACAGGTCAACTAGTAGTTTAGGGTATATATCGGGTCGATCCCACGAGAAAGAGTGAACAATTACCGGTGTTACTAAAGTTTCTCTATTATTTAGACTATCAATGAATTATAAGAAATGAAATCTACTGAACTTATGCAAAATGACAAATGAAGCTCCTTAGGTTATGGTATCCCTCACTACTCATGCAAGTGCTATATTTGGATCATTGAATACTACCATCTAGGCTAATTATGGTGTAATTTCCTCATGCATATGAAACCTACTTTCGTAGTGAATCAATTATACTCATAACTAATCCATACCTATTCTCATGGTTATGAAATTAGCTACAAGTTCATTTCTCCAATGAAATTACATGAAATTAATCACCAAAACCACATAGGTGCACCTCTACTTTCGTGAGTGTACTCCCTATGTTAGCACTTCTTGAACTAGTGTTAAATCTCAATTTTTCATTGCAGAAATAACACCTTAGATAATCACCATTAATGGTACCAAATTAATCATGATTTAAAGAGCTAAAGTGCTAAATAACTTGCTCAAATCATAGCAATTTAATAGCCAAATAATGAACACTAACAATTATAGAAAGTTCAACCAAACCCAAGGTAATAACTTTAAAGACACATTGGATCCAAAACTTGCATATTAACTAAACTTAGCATCAAGTACAAAAGATAAAGAGTTGGAGAAGAGATAATCCATGTCACTAGAGCTTCAACTCCTCCTTCTTCATCTCCATCTTCATCCAAGTCTAGCTAATTTACAAGAATGGATGAGTTATACTACTCTATACTAAACTAATCTAACACACAGAAAATGAAAGAGCTACATTTCTGCAGACTCCAAGCTTCTCCCGTATGTCTCTCTATATCCCCTTCAATCTTGCAAAATTTTGCTATATAAAGATGAAAGTTGGTCAAGAAATGAGGCTTACACCTCCCTTTTACAGCTGGTAATGTTTCTCACATGTCTAGCATTACATGTGACTTAGTGGAGGTGAAATTGAGTTTTCCGCGTAAAGAGCAGTCTTCTCTGACCACAATCCGGCCAGAAATCCGGCCAAATTCCGGCCGGATTGCTACAGTGACATTTTGGTGCAATTTCTGCTCAACTTCCAGCTCTTCTCCGTTTTTACCTCAACTTCAACTGAACGTTTCTTGATGATAAAAGATGATTTAGCTCTTGCTCCAAACATGAAACTTGTGGCTCTTTGAGTTAGCTTTCCAATGCATCAAGAATCACCTCATTTGGATCTGTGTAGGCTGAGAAATGACAGAAATACCCTTGACTGCTCACTGCCCTGTTTCAGCTTCGACCAATAGAAATTTGCTACTGTAATTCGGCTTTTTGGCTTGGAAAACCTTAGAACTGGATTTCGATGTCTTCACCAAAGTTGTAGATCTATCTCTTATCTTCAATTTGGTTTAAAATTCATCTCAATCCGATCACTGTAGCTCAAGTTATAGCCGAAATACGAAAATGTGTCAAAACTGTCAAAAATGCACAAAATCCAAGTAAAAGTGATAAAAATTTCATTTAATCACTTAAAAGCATTTTTCACCAATTATAGCCAAAATGATTCATTTTCTTCTAATAATATAACCAAAGTGACTAAAAATAACATAAAATATCATACAATTATTACGTAAATTAGTCACTTGTCAAATTCCCCCACACTTAAATCATTGCTTGTCCTCAAGCAATTCACACATAATCAACTACAATGATTCAAGAGGTGAAACAATATATGTACTTTTGTCAAATTTAATTCCTCAAGACTTGGAAAATAATCATTATACAATTGTTCAATTTGCACTAAATACTCATAATATCAAGTAAAGGAAAGATAATTATACCCTAATTTTAACAAGTTAAACTTAATCTCTCACCCTAACTTAATTTCACAAATAAGCAAGTCATATAGTCAATTTATAGCATTCCTCCTCCTATAATCATCTTTTTTTTTCTCAAAATTTTACAACTAAGAGGGATTTATTCACACTAATTTTACTTAAATAGTGGAAATGCCTTTTGACGCGAAAATCGACACTTTTAGGTGAAGATCCCCGGTTACTCAACATTTCACTTATTTAAATTACTATGCATACTCTTAATTCAAGTACCTTTTTATGCGAATGTCGACATTTGTAGATGCCAACCCCCGGTTACTCGGTACAAAAATCATTGGAGTAGAATAATTTTTACTTTTTTTCTCTCTTTTTTTTCTTTTTTTCTTTTCTACTTTTTCAAGAATAAAGGACAATAAATAAATATTCCCTCTTAGAAAATATATAAGAATAATCAAAGGAAGAGTATAACCTTTATTGACTGTATTAATCACTTACTTGCAAAATTAAGTAAAGAGAAGAAATCTCATTAAACATGTAAAATTATAAGCATAATTTTCTTCACTTTACCAAATATACTTTTTAAAATGCAAAAATCCTAATTCCATAATAATCATTTCCAAGTTAAATGAGGACTAAACCTTCCAAAATACACATACAGTTTCAACAATTGGAAGAATTTAAACATTTAAAGTTGGAACAAATTGGCCTTTTTTGAATGAAAATGCAAAAATTTGAAGAACTTTTGGGTCATAGTGAAATATTGGAAAAGATTTTAGAAAAATTTTACAGAGTTTCTCCTTATAAATGGATGAAAACTCCCTGCCAACAAATCCAATTTCAAGAAAATTATCCACATGGCAATATTTCCAAGCACAATTCCAACATTTATCAGCATTTAAATCCACAAAATATCATCACATAGAATTAAGATGCAAGTTCAAATATTTCCCTCTCCTACACTTAAACTTCACATTGTCCTCAATGTGAGAAAAGGAAAATAAATAAAGAGTAAAAGAAAAATACTGCTCAATTGAACTTGCGCAATCCGAATCCATGTCCAGGTGATGAATTTCCGACCTTAAGTAGTCTGAATCACTATACCACAATAGAGATGAAGATTGCTTGGATTAGTTCACACAAAAGAAATAAGGAAAATCACTTAAAAAAAATATCATAAATACTACGGAAAATAAAAGACAAGCCTGTGGCAATGTCTAGTGGTGACAAGCACTCCCTCAAATAGTCGCTTGGTCAGGTAAAGAGGGTGGAGTTGGAGGAGCTTCAATACCCAACTTGGTCTCAATGCGACGAAGACGCTCAGAGTTCCGTTTGTTCTCTTGTCGACTTTTCTTCACCTCAGCCTCGACGCAAAGCAGCTTATCCATTATCTTCTTCAGAAATGACCGAGTGTCTTGAGGTGAGGATGGACGACGTGAGGAAGACGGCTCAGTTGAGACCGGTGGGGTGGTTGTCTCAACCCCTTGAGCTTCTTCAATACGTTCAATTTCGGCTTCCTCCTCGTGCCTAATGTCTCCCTGAGCACCTTCTTGAGTTGAAGGTCCACCTACGTCTTTACTTTTCAAAATAAACCTACAAAAATCCAGTGTAAAGACATCCTTCTTCTTAAGACCTGCAGGGATAGCGTTAGAAAAATCCGCTCCAGCCCTTTGAAATTCAAAGGTCAAGAATCGAGGATATGGGAAAGCATGTTTAATGTCGTTACTGCGAACCACTGTCCACATGTGGTTGGTGATAATGCTTCCCAATGGAATGCCTTGGATGTTGCCTAGACCATGCTCCATTTTATCCAAGAAGTAGATGTCACTTGTGCGCGCCTCATTGGTTCCACTTGCCCTCGGAATAATGTTGGAGGCAAAAAGGTAAATTAGAAGACGTTGCGATTCCGGAAATGATGAAGTCAATACGAAATATCGCCCGGTCTTCCGAGTAGCCTTGTACTCAACCCCCAAGCGTACAAGTGCCTCTAGCATGTTCCAAGAGTCCAAATCGCTGGGTTTAAAAGCTTTCTTCAAATCTACTTTGTACCCCACATCTGAAACATGAAGATAGCGCTCCAAATCAGCTCTATGGACTCGAACTTTTCTCCCTCGCACTGTACTAGTAATCACTTCCGTATCGTAGTGAAAAACCTTCTTGTCCTCCACATTTGCATAAAATTCTCGGACAAGCTCCTCATAATAGAAGTTTGGGATGTTAAAGAAGTTTTCCCATCACAATTTGGCAAATGATGCCTTGAGATGGTAGACCTCCTCAACATCCGGAGTGACATCTTTTTCCACCAACGCCTTAGCTCCCCTCCAAGCATTGTACCAAGCTTCATTTTCGGCGGAGGTGAAGCGCAACTTATCATAAGGGACTTGCTCCTCTTGTTCCCTTTGTGCCTCTTGTTCCTCTTGCTGTTGAGTATCCTCTTCGAATGATGGCTCTTCCTCAAGCACAAGACGTCTACTTGCTTTTCTTTTCATGCGCGGTGGTCTAGACGTTGAAGCTTCTCCTCTCCTATTGGGAGGTGGAGATTTCACTGCACCTTTCTTAGTGCGAGCCATTGTATCTAATTAAAATTATTAAACGTTAACTTCATCTAATAGGTACATTGTTAAATAATGATAACAAACACTTGTTCACATTTATCTTTATCCTTAAAGAGGCAACTTATCAACTTACTTACTTAATAAGTAGCAATCAATACCATAAGTAAGTATCAAAATTGATTATCAACAACAAGTGCTCTTATTATTTTCTCAAATAAAACATTTAAGCATATCATGTCCAAATAGTTAGAGGAAGCAACTAATCACACAATTCACTCCCAACTTAATGACCTAAATAAGCATAATGAAATGCTAAAAAGCACCTTAACCATGAGTTTAGACTTAAACAGGTCATTAATTCACCTTTAACCAAAATTTCTAGAATAAACATGCCAAAAATCAAAGGATAAGCTAATTAAACCTAAATTTAGCATGTAAATATCCTAGAGTAATCCATTAATCTCCTACATTTTTCTTTAATCCAACTAGCTCAAGAATTTAGCTAATAATTATCAAATCAAATTAATCCTCAAAATTAGCTAAAATTTGCTAAATTTACCAAATAATCACAAACCCATGAGTTAAACATCACTAAAAATAATCAATAAACTCACTAAACATAATAAAAAGCATCAAACTTCACCAAATGAAAAAAATTCGAAATTGCCCAAAAATAGAAAAAAAATGAAAATTAGCAAAATTCAAATGACAACATTTGGCGAAGATTTGTTACCTCAAACTTGTTGGTAGATGATTAATGATGCAAATGGTGAAGAAACCCCCAAAAATTTCACTCCAATTCGGCCTCAAATGAAGAGTTCAAAAATTTGAAACCCTTGTTCTTCTCAAGCTCAAATCCGAATTAAAACTTGTTTTTGAAGAAGTTTAAGCTATGAAATCAACTCTCAAGAGGAGTGTTTTGGTGCATTTAGTTTGGAGATTAGCTGGTGAAAAGATGGATTTTAGGAGTAGTGTGTGTTTTAGGTGTGAGTGTGTGTGAAGGTTGAAGAAGAAAACAATGAAGGAATTGGGGAATCCGTGCGCGGATTCCCCCTTGTGTGCGAACTTGGCCAGAATCCGGCCGGATTCTGGCCAGTAGCCATAAAATGTTTTTTAGCTTCTCCAATCAATCCGGCCTTTTATCCGGCCTGAATTTGGTCGGATTTTTGGCCGGATTGCTACAGTGCCTTTTTTAGATTCCTGCATATCCGGCCTAAAAGTGGCCGGATTTTCGGCCGGATTCGATGCAGTAGCCTCAAAAAATTTTCGTTTTCTTCCCCTGATAATCCGGCCAAGTATCCGGCCACTTTGTGGCCGGATTTAAGGCCGGATTTGCTGCAGAAATTTTTTATTTCTGCAGTTTTTCCTTCCGTTTTACCACTTGAACAAGTTTTCACACTCATCTAATTTTCAAATATTGTCATGTTCTTTAAGAAAAACTCATTTTAAACCATAAAATTGTGCTTTTCTCAACTGAATGCAATTAGAATCATGAAATCATGCATCAATATAACATTAGCATTAATCACTTTAAATGCATGATTTGGATCAAATGAACAAGAAAACTCCCTTTTTGCTTCCTTATAAGCGCTTTTGCACTTGAAACAATTTGCATGAACCCTTGCCATTGCCACCTATAAAACACACAAAAACACTAGTTAAACAACTAAAACTTACTAAAAATAAGAAATCGTTGGGTTGCCTCCCAACTAGCGCTTCTTTATAGTCATTAGCTTGACTATATCACCTTATTATCAAGGAGGTTTAGTTAACGAATAATCCACCATTTTAGGCCTTGGTGGATCATTAAATGGTGACTTTATAGCAAAAGCCACATGATCTAATGATGTGAGAAATGAAAGTGACTTACCTATCCCAAGTGTTTCATAGATATTATCTTGAATATGCACCACTTGAGAATTCACCAAAGGAACATCTACATAGCTTTCTTGGGCTATAATACCTTTAGAACCTATACAATCAACACATTCCTCAAGAAAAGTGAAAAATGAGTCGTTAAGGCTCACTTCTTGAGGTTCAATGTTAGCTCCAAAAGTACTATCTTGTGAAATGAACCTTTCCTCATTGAAACACAAGTTAGAATCATCATTTGGATCAAAATGCAACCCATTTTCACATACAACATTCCCACCATTCATGCTAGGATCATTTTGCAAATTATTAGAAGAAATAACTTCACACAATACATTCAATTGCTCATGTATTCTACCAAAGTGAGAAGCTAATTCATCTATTCTTTCCTCAATCCTATCAAAACGGTCGGAAGTTGCAATTGCTAGCTTTTCTATGGCTAAATCAAATTGATTAGAAAAATTTTCTACAGCTAGCCCCCAAGATGCATTAGAATCATTAGCTAATGGTTCACTTTCTAATTCCCAAGATAGAGGTGCATTAGTTAACTTCTCTATTGCCAACTCCCAAGATGGTTTTGATTCATATTAGACACTTTCAGGTTGGTAATCATAAAAATATGGATAATCACTATATGTACATTGATTATCCCAACCATAAGCAGGAGAATTATTCCAATTAGCACTGTATCGATCAAAACAAGGATTGTAATGCTCTAATTCATCATAATAATCCACATTTTGTGCTTGCATACAAGTATTAGTAGCATGATAACCTCCGCACAAGTCACAAATCACATGATAAGAATTAAAAGCATTAACATTCCTCCCTTGCTCAATTTCATGTATAATTGTGTCCATTTGAACTTGTAACATGAGAACATCAAATTTTGCCTTTAAGCACCTTAAACCATCTTCAAAAGACATACCTTCAGTAATTTCTTGGTTACCTTTATTGAAGGAGTTTTGTACTTGGTAACCATCCATTGCCAATCTTCCACTTCTCAAGCATTGTCCTCCAAATTGACCTATTCTCCTCATCACCTAAAATTGCTTTTAAACAACTTAAGAGCAAAATTAGTAAGAAAAATAAGTTATAAAACACATACACACATAAAACACAAAAATAACAGAAAATAACATTTACTCTATAACTAATAAAATGTCTAAACTAATAAAGTTGCTCTTCACACCGATATTGCCAAATCTTCCCCGGTGGCAACGGCGCCAAAAACTTGACGGGGTTTTTATATACGTACAAGTTAAAATAAATCCGAAATACACCCGTTTCACTGCAAGTATACAGGTCAACTAGTAGTTTAGGGTATATATCGGGTCGATCCCACGAGGAAGAGTGAACAATTACCGGTGTTACTAAAGTTTCTCTATTATTTAGACTATCAATGAATTATAAGAAATGAAATCTACTGAACTTATGCAAAATGACAAATGAAGCTCCTTAGGTTATGGTATCCCTCACTACTCATGCAAGTGCTATATTTGGATCATTGAATACTACCATCTAGGCTAATTATGGTATAATTTCCTCATGCATATGAAACCTACTTTCGTAGTGAATCAATTATACTCATAACTAATCCATACCTATTCTCATGGTTATGAAATTAGCTACAAGTTCATTTCTTCAATGAAATTACATGAAATTAATCACCAAAACCACATAGGTGCACCTCTACTTTCCTGAGTGTACTCCCTATGTTAGCACTTCTTGAACTAGTGTTAAATCTCAATTTTTCATTGCAGAAATAACACCTTAGATAATCACCATTAATGGTACCAAATTAATCATGATTTAAAGAGTTAAAGTGCTAAATAACTTGCTCAAATCATAGCAATCAAATAGCCAAATAATGAACACTAACAATTATAGAAAGTTCAACCAAACCCAAGGTAATAACTTTAAAGACACATTGGATCCAAAACTTGCATATTAACTAAACTTAGCATCAAGTACAAAAGATAAAGAGTTGGAGAAGAGATAACCCATGTCACTAGAGCTTCAACTCCTCCTTCTTCATCTCCATCTTCATCCAAGTCTAGCTAATTTACAAGAATGGATGAGTTATACTACTCTATACTAAACTAATCTAACACACAGAAAATGAAAGAGCTACATTTCTGCAGACTCCAAGCTTCTCCCGTATGTCTCTCTATATCCCCTTCAATCTTGCAAAATTTTGCTATATAAAAATGAAAGTTGGTCAAGAAATGAGGCTTACACCTCCCTTTTACAGCTGGTAATGTTTCTCACATGTCTAGCATTACATGTGACTTAGTGGAGGTGAAATTGAGTTTTCCGCGTAAAGAGCAGTCTTCTCTGACCACAATCCGGCCAGAAATCCGGCCAAATTCCGGCCGGATTGCTACAGTGACATTTTGGTGCAATTTCTGCTCAACTTCCAGCTCTTCTCCGTTTTTACCTCAACTTCAACTGAACTTTTCTTGATGATAAAAGCTGATTTAGCTCTTGCTCCAAACATGAAACTTGTAGCTCTTTGAGTTAGCTTTCCAATGCATCAAGAATCACCTCATTTGGATCTGTGTAGGCTGAGAAATGACAGAAATATCCTTGACTGCTCACTGCCCTGTTTCAGCTTCGACCAATAGAAATTTGCTACTGTAATTCGGCTTTTTGGCTTGGTAAACCTTAGAACTGGATTTCGATGTCTTCACCAAAGTTGTAGATCTATCTCGTATCTTCAATTTGGTTTAAAAATCATCTCAATCCGATCACTGTAGCTCAAGTTATAGCCGAAATACGAAAATGTGTCAAAACTGTCAAAAATGCACAAAATCCAAGTAAAAGTGATAAAAACCTCATTTAATCACTTAAAAGCATTTTTCACCAATTATAGCCAAAATGATTCATTTTCTTCTAATAATATAACCAAAGTGACTAAAAATAACATAAAATATCATACAATTATTACGTAAATTAGTCACTTGTCAGCAATACTTGGCATAAAGGCCAATTAGATGACAACTTTGATTTAACAAGATGAACCAGAATTTTTGAATCAACTTCGACAATGAATCCATGAATACATCTCTCTCAACAAAGTTGTAACCCGAAGGACAAAGTTAACGCCTTTACCATCAACACGTCGACATTCCTAAACTCTTTATAAAACACAAAGACCAATTTACCTTCATATGTCCACAACAATCACCAACCAGCAGCACCTGATGATATAACACTTGCATTTGTATTCAGTTTAAAATACCCAACCTAAAGTTTGACCCACAAAACTAGAGAAAGACGAGTAGCCAAGGACGAACGTGTAGCTAGTTTGGCCAAGAGCAGTCATGATCACCTTTAAATTGTGAACTCCTAAATGAATTAGCTACCCCTATCTACTCAATAAATTGATCAACATGGAAGATAACTTGTGGGGCACTAACTGCACCCCCTAAAACCTAGCAGAGTTTTTTTCCCTTCCAAATAAATCACAAAAATAGCAAAGGTAGTAGTACCTGAATATGACCCCTATAGACATATGAATGGGAGCAAAAGCACAATAATAATGATGAAGAAATAGCTGTGACAGTCAAGTCCAGAATGCCAAATCTTTTTGCATAAAATCGCCACACTTTCGAAGCTGAAGAACCGGTCACAAACAAATGAACCAATGATTCCTTGTTAGCAAAATAGCAGGAGCATCTAGATGCCAGAACAACGCCCTTTTTCTAAAGCAGATTATCAATAGGAATCCATCTATGTACAAGCCTCCATACAAAAAAGGAAAATCTTCAAAACAATACTAGAATCCCAAAGAAATCTATCCACAAGTGAAAAAATTATTAGCCTTTCGAATCCTCTCCATGCAGACGAGACCAAGAATTCTCCAATGGAAGATGCCAACCATGCCATTTGATCCTTTGAAGAAGAATTAAACGAAATTTGTAAGATACTGGTAACCACAGAATCCAGCAACCATTCTCGTAAGATAAAAACTTCCCCACGAGAAAATGAGAAGGATTCATAATGCTTACAGACCTCACCAAAGGGCCATCTGCACACCACACGTCATTCCAAAACTTCCACCACACCTTCCCCCAAACACCAGCAAATTTAACTCTCATCAAACTCTCTAATTGATTCCAAATAGCACCAAGCAGATGAAGGATGATCAACTGCCACCAATGAGGGATGAATCCCTTTGATGTACTTAATTTGCATAAACTTTGACCAAAGTGAATCATTTTTCCTCAACTTCCACTAGAGTTTACAAGAGAAAGCCTGTAAAACATCAGGAAAGGAATGAAATCCTAAACTACTCTCATTTACCAGATAACAGAGCTTCTCCCATGTAGCCCCCAAAGAAATGCATTACAAATCCTTCCCAATGCAACAAGGACAGCTTTAGGAGACTGAACTACCTACAGTAAGTAGATTGGTAGCGATGACAACACATGCCTAATAAGGATTATCCCCGTATGTTGACGTAATTTAGTAAGTAATCTATCAAAAATCACACAGTCAATTTGTGAGGACTCATGTTTTATTCTTAAAATAATTATTTTTATAACTATTTACCCTAGTATTAGTTAAGTATATTATCGCTCATGAATTTCTTTTAAATTTCGCTTTATCGCGCGCGAATCGAAAGTTCGCGTATTTCGCGTCAAAACGGTTAAGTGGAAATTTGAGAAATTTATAATAGACTATTAAGAGCGAATAATTATAGTGTTAAAGGAATTACATTAGATGATTAGTGCACAAGTGAAACAAACAAGAGAGAAAAGTAGTAGTACGAGACACTATTCGCGCACTATTGAAAGTTGACCTTGGACACCTTTTTGCACTTTTTTCCCTCCAATCTTCCAAGGGAAGATTCACAACACAAACCCTTCTCTCTCTCCCCTCTCTTGGTCGGGCCGAATAGCAAAGGAAAAGAAGAGAGGAAAGCTCTCTTCATCTTGCACCATTTTTGCTTCCATTTCCCTCACAAATCTTCACCCAACTCACATACTACTTGGAGATTAGTTCTAGCTTGGAGAAAGACATCATCTAGTGGAGTTTCTTGGAGGTTTTGTAGTGAGAAATTTTTGGTTTCTTCAAGGGTTCAAGAGGTATCCACCATCTCCTTCAAATCTTTCCATTTTCTTCAAGAATTAAGCTTAGATTGCATGGGTTTACAACCCTAAGCAAGAAATAGGTAGAGGACTTGAGGAAACCCATTTTTATCTTGCTTTAATCTTTAGGCTAGTGGTCTTGAGGTGGATTATAGGTAGCTGAATTGAGGTGTAATTAGTTTATTGTGGTTGTTTATGTGTTATTTGAGATGAATATGGTTAGAAAGTGAAGGAAAAATCGAGGACAAGCTATGCAAGAGAGCTGGCCGAATTTCTGGTTATGATGTTCTATTTTAATTTTGAATTTTTGATACTAGTTTGGCTGTGAAATTGATTTTTATATGTGGTATATTGTGTGTACAAAGTATCTTCCTAAAATCGTTTCATTTGGTTGTTCAAAACTAGAGTTTTCGAAAAAGAAAGAAATCTGGAAATGGTAATCTGGGCAGCCAAACAGTACCTTTTGTTTGAAAGTATCTCTCTGTACAAAAGTCAAAATTGAGTGCTGTTAGTGGAATTTAAAACTAGACATTCATAACTTTCCAACGGTATAAAAATCACCCACTAGTTCATTTTGAGTCATCTGTAGTGATTCGGCAAAATTTGCTGTTCTGTTGTGACTGTCTGTCCGAGAAGAATGGAGAAGCTGCATCTTGTGTCTCTGTTTTCTCTTACTTGTGAACTGATTTTAGAAACAACCCTTTCTGATGAAATGTATTATTTTGAACCTAGTTTCCAACGCCACCAACCATTCCCAATTTGAACTTGTATTAAGTGAGATGTGGTCTAATTTTGAAAGTGCAACAAAGCTAGAAAACTGGAAGTTTTTCCCTTCTTGCTGGCCGAATGGTCAGAGTTGTTTTGGGATGTTTTGTCTCGAAAATTTTGATGTAAATTGCTTGTAAATTTCTTATTAAATTTTTATAGGACCTTGGTTTCAAAATGGATTGAATTGGGGCTTATTTCATTATGCAAAATGTTTGGAAAAGAAAGAAAAGCAAGAGGGCAGATTAGCCTTGAAACATTTTTTGAACTTTGGTCATTTCGTTAACGGCCTTCCCACATGATTTTTTGTGTAAAATTTGATAGAGAGGTATTCCACATATGGAAGTTTAAGTGTACCAAATTTTGTGTAATTTCAAAACCATTTCGATACCCAAATAACGCCCCAAAAGTGGCTCTTCAAATCTGGAAAATTTCTGATCAGTGTTCAAATTTCAGCCAACTTTAAGCTGCTATATCTCGATGTTCAAAACTCTGAATTTAGTTCCATTTATCATGTTTGAAACCTTGTTTGTAACTCTTATTGTGTTTCGAATTTCAAGGGTTGATTCATTTTTTGTGAATTATGCCGAATTTCCAAAGATTGCTGGAAAACCAAGACTGGTTCAAACTTGTCCTATTGGAACTGAAACTTTGAGTGGAAAAATGAATGCTTTCCGCTTAGAATCTTGGAAAAGTGTCTTCCAGGAATTTTTAGTACTTTGAATTTAGTTTCCAACGTAATAAAGTTTTCTATTTTTGGACCTACCGAGTGCAAGATCTGATTTTTCTAACTTTGACGCGCCAAACTGATATTTTCTGACTTGTTGGGAAATAAGTTTTTGGAAACTTTTCCCTATCCTTTGATATTGATTGATCGTTTTAAACTCGATTTCATGGAGAAAATCAGTTTCTCTTGTGTTATTAAATCCTCGCTTTTGAATCTCGATTTTTGAGAGATTGAGGCTTTTTGAGACATTGTCTTAGCTTAAAATAAACGTATATTCTTCCTTGTTTGGCAAGGAGTTTGTAAGTATTTATGGGTGATGGATAATTGTTATGTCTTCAGGAGCTCAAGAGGAGCTTGAAGAGAATCTCGGAGTCGACCACTAAAGATCTTTTGCACTTACTCCCTTATTTTGACTTGATGAGTGTCAAGTGCATGACTTGTTGCAATTTTGTGAATTGCTTCTTATGGATTGAATGGTTCATAATTGTTGAATCGAGTGTGTACGTTATCGCACTCATACTCTTTTAACTGATTGTATAACTGAATTGCTCATAACTGAATTGTAATTAGTTGACTGGATGTCGTTTGAAGTGAATCTTCTCGACCTACAACTGAACTGGGGGACGCCCAAATCTCAATTAGCCGACCTTGCGACTAGAGCTAGCAAGGGTTTGGTCGAGAAACTCAGTGAACCATGAGATAATTGTAAGCTTGATCTATTAAGAGATCTCGCTTGGCCTACTCGAGTAGTAGTGCCTTTTATAGAAGAGCAGGCCCGGGACTGGGGGTTGTAACAGTGAACAGGAACTGTGAAGTAAGTGGAGTTCTACGGACTTGATACTGACCCGATTGACAGAGTGTCATCGCGGGGAAGTATTTGATCAAGCATTGGCAAAGCAAGTGGAACCTAATTCCTGAGAGCTCTTGTATCCTTATTGAGTGTGTTTATATTAAATTGTGAATTGCTTGAATGTTATAGCTTTATTTCTTGCATAAGTGCTATTGCTACTTGAACTATGTGCTTGCATGTTTTCTTGGTCTCACTAAGCATTAGCTCATCCCATTAGTTTTGTTTTCCTTAACAGGAGCCGAAATGGAAAGAATTGGAGAAGCCAATTGGATGGACTTTTGATTAGGGTTTTGAATGTAATTGTTTAGACAACTTTTGGAGGTTGTATATTTTGGGGAATGTTGATGTATTTTTGGTAACTTGTGATGTAAGATTAACTATTTTAAGGAAGCGACTTTTCTTTATACCTTCGACTTTTATTATTCGGTATTTATCCTTAAATTTGAATTGGAATCGTATCAAGTTCTGGCGAGAGATGGACAGGCGTCTTGCCGATACCATTTGGTTCGCCTTAGGGAGAAGTGGGGGCGTCACACAATTCTCCTGTTACCAACGGGACACCTAAATATGTAAATGGAAATGGTAACTCTTTGAAAACAAGAGCCGAAGAGACCAATAATAACTGCACATTCGTAGCCCTACCCGAGCAAGTAAATGAGCTTTTCTGGACATTCACCTTTTGAACAGAAAATGACTGGTATAAGGACAAGAAGTCTCTATTAGCTTTCAATGAAAAGTTTAATCTATCTCAGATAAACTAGACAATTAATTTAGCAAAATCAATCTCCAATCAAGAATCTAAAACTAACATTTTGAATGGGGTCACAAAATATAATCAATATTGACATTGATACAATAAATGTGGATACATCACAAATATTAACACTCCTCTTTAAAGAGATTTTTGAGTTTGTAAACAAGATTCTCGTTATTACTTCAGAGAAACAACTCAAAAAGGAAATTATATTGTAAAATGTGACACATGGTGAATGGGGGCTTTACATGTGATAAAACACCATGATAGGAATTAAATCTGTAATAACCCATTGCTAACATTGCCATGCAAAAGGAAGTGTTACACATTGGATAAAAATATTGTAAAGGGGAATTTAAATTCCCTATGACCCAGGAAAGGAATTTAAATTCCATTGAGGGACAAAAGCTCTAATATCATGTCAGAAACTTGATAAATAACTTGAGGTTCCATCTCCACACCAATTGATAATAAGTAAAGTGTTCCAAAATCTTATTAATGTTGCTAAAAATTCTTGAAAAATCAAAATGTGGGGCATTTAGTCAAATAACACCTTCTCTCTTCCACGGCTTGATATTAATGAGAGTTTTGAAATCGAAATGGGTTAAATAGGCGAATTAAACAATTCTATTTAACAATTACATTTTTGTTAAATATTTAGATTCATGGATTCACTAAGATGCAATATATCCCTATATTTTGATTAATTGATATATGTGTTTTAATGTATTTTTTTGCCAGGAAACAAAAAATAAACTATGCACTAATGGAAACATTTTGGCTTCTATTTCAAAGAATTGGTTTGAATAGTTAAACTACAAGGAAATGCAAAAAAGCTACCAAAGAATTGGCAATTTTTTTAATTATGGGTAGAGTGCAAAATTATGAACTCAAATGAAGGGAAATTATGCCTAAAACTTTTTAATTTTGATGAAAATGCCTTGTGAATTATATAGTTAGTGAAGGAAGTACTGTCCTTATTTGTCTATCTCCTCATTGTAATCTTGAAGGTTTCAAAGAATGTTCATATCTTTCTTTAAAAAAAAAAAACCTCCAACAATTCTAGTACTTAGCAATCAGAATTTTCTATTAAAAAATGTCAAATTTTGCATAAAACAATACTTGAATTATGAGAATGCTTAGCAACTCAAGAATGTGAATTGTTGGGTAACTGTGACCTTAATTTAAATATATCGATTCTCGCATTGAAAAGTAATTATACATATTGAGGAAGCCGATTTTGTGGAAGTATCAATAAACTTTTTGTCCTTCTACCTTTCTTGGTTGAAATGGAGCTTGAAAGATGGATATGAGGTAAGTAATGCATTCATCGACTATATGAGTTACATGGTTGCATGATTGAGTTAAGTAAGAGGCATGGAGGTGAATTTGTAAAATTTGATGTATAATTGTCTTTTATTTACTTGATATTGCTAGTACTTGAGGTAAAAGGGAGAATTCCAGTTTATTTTGCCTTTGAAAAATTGAATTGAAAGAGCAATTGTAGTTTCAACCTTTGGATCATTGTTTAAGATTTGTGTTTCTATTATTTGGGGATAAGCAATGATTCAAATATAGGAGAGTTGATAATTGTCTATTTTGTATGTTGTTTTGGTGTTGTTTTAGTATGTTTTGAATCATTTTTGGAATCTTACAAGTGTGAGTATGGCTCATTTTGATAAGATATTGTGGTTAGACTTGCTAATAGTAAAACTAGTGATTTTATCATTTTTACTCGTAGAAGTTTACTATTTTTGTAGGAATTAAAGAGCAAGCTTCAAATCAAACATGAGATAAAGACCAAGGCAATATTTGATGAGGATTAAAGAACTCGCGAAATCAAAAAGCTGTGAAATTGGAAGTTGGCAAGGGTTAAAGAACGTTGACGGATTCATCCCCGCCAACCTAGTGCCGGATTTTGGCCATGAAGGTAGCCTTGATGGCAGAAGTAGTTGCAAACTCACCAAAAATAGGGGATCTAAATTTGTCATCAAATTGACTTGCATATTACAAATTTCCTTGCTAGATTGTAGGCAAAAGAAACGTTTCTCACACTCCTGAAACAGAGTAAAAGAATTTGGCCCTACTAAAAAAGCAATCCATCACCAGATTGGCAGGAAAAATTTTCTGCAACTTGAACAATTTGCAGCCTCTATCTTCCCTATACATAGAGACTTAAGTAAACATTTTTGCAGGCATGGAGGGGCTCTAAAATACTTTTTTCTCACCTACTATCTCCACCAAAAAAACACTTGACAAAGTTATGATTAATTCTAGTTTTGAGAGGTGGTTTTTCATGGAGAAGATGTCTTGTAACCTTTGTATGTATTGAAGACAGGCTAAAGAGGACCTTTAGGAGCTTTGGTTTATCTATTGAATAAGCATTTCTTCATTTTTTCTCTCTCATTTACTTACTTTATCTATGATTTGCTACAAGAAATGAACTTTGATACTATTTCTATCATATCTAGTTAAGTAGTCTTGTTCTAGGGTGGATGAAGTTATTAGATCTTGATTGTGGATTGATTGTTGGTCCAATTATAAAATCTAACGAGTAGGCATATGCAAGTAGCGGTGCATTTAGGTGGATTTCAAAGCTCATTTCATAGAACTACATCACCCATCATCTAGTAATTTTACCATGAAAATAGAGAAACCTAATATTTGTAAAAGTTGATTCATTGGCCAAAGCAAGCATCCTTGGCAACACTAGAGTGAAATAGTGGTGATTGAACCACTTGATTCATGATTTTCTCCGTTGTATTTGTTTTACATTCACTTTAGTGTAAGTTCATAGTTGGTAATTTTTTCTCACAATTGTGACTAGTTCATATAATAGAGTAAGAAAGAGCCTTGGTAATTGATTATTGCTCCTTGTGGGATCGACCTTAATACTCCTTATACTCATGAAATGAATTGTATAGTTGTAGGAACGGCAGAATTAAGTATATAACTTGTATGTGCTGGATAGAACCCATCACTATTTCTTCTAATTTCTAAAATAATTGATTTTAAAATTGCTACCTTAATTATTGATACTAATAAATATAAGATTAGGTTTCTAATAATATTTTTTTATAATTCCACTATAGTAATACAAATTGTAATTTTTTCTTTATGAATCAAAAATAAAAATTACTCAACAAATTACCAATGTTCAATAAATATATACATAATATCTCAAAGCCAAACATTTGGAGCGTCACACTCCTACTATTGTTGCTATTTCAAGATTTTTGGTACTATTTTGGGATTTTTGGCCCTTTTGGATTAAAGGAATATGTCTTTCTCATTCTCCTAAAGTTGCTTTAACCATTGTCAAAAAAAAAAAAATGAGTGCTAGGCAAATAATACTACAAAGGTTTTTTCTATTTAGTGCCCTAAGGCTTGCAATAAGAACATTAAATATGGATGGTGAATTAATCAGTAATGCTTCAAAATTAAAGCTAATTACACTTTACCCTCTAAACTTAATCTCTAATAACACTTTGCCTTTCTGAACTCCAAATATATACGCTTTATCTCTTAGGGTTAACTTGTTAATAGGGTGTAAATTAAATAATATTTTGCATAACCAAAAAATCCTTGGTAATTGTTGAACATATATGACAATTGTAACATAATAAATAAACTCTTTTTTCAATAGTTGCTAAATCCATTTAGACACAATTACATCATTCATTCAACCTTTTAGTAATAAAAAATGAGAAATGCGCTAGTTGTCCCATACATATGGTTAATGTGAAAGTTTAGTCCCTCAAAATGAAAAGAAGCAATTTTTAATCCTTAACAAATAAAAAAACAATCACGCCTTCTCACTTTTCCATCCAAATTTTAGTCAAAATAAGTCACATGCACATAATGTGACTAATTTTTAAAGGGTAAATCAGGTAAATCACTTTAATGTTGACCAAAATATAAGGGACCAATGGATTACTTCTCAATCTCTTGCAATTCTCACTCCTACTAAAACCCAATTATTTCTTCATCCTAACTTGTAATCAATTAGATCATTTCAAGATCAGACCTAGCTCAAAATTTGTAGCAAATGAATAGATAATTTTTTTGCTACCCCTTGTAATTATTGTTACTGTTTTTGCTTACCAATCAAAAAATAGCCATGGATGGTGAAGCTTGAACTGCCTGTTTATCATTCTAGGAGTTATAAATCTACTCTTCAATCTCGACCTAGTAAGCCTTCCTACATCCCTAGAAAAGTTATTCTTTTTATCTTTTTTATTTTAAGTGAATTTGGGATTTTTTTTTAGCTCAAATATGGATTTTTGTAGCTGCCATAAAAAATGGATTTTAATGATGGGTTTTTGGTTTTTGTTCTAGGTTGTGGATAGGAGGGACAAAATGGGATGTTTTTGATGCAAAATTGTTGATGGGATTCAAGGAAATTGAGATTGCAGATGATAATATCTAAGAAGAATTTCCAAGGCATTTTTGTTCATAGTATTTTGATATTGTCGGACTGTGTTGCCATCATATTGATGATGAGCATCCTATAGAGGCCAAGAACGAGCTAGATAACTGTATTTATTTATTTTTTTGTTTCTTTTTTCTCGTATATATTATCTAGATTGTATTGCAACTATTAGGAGCTCTTTCCCTATCTATGGATGTCTAAATATTAGACTATAAAGGAGAAGTAAAAGATTTTCATGAAAGGTTTAGAATAAGCTTGCTAGCCAGTTCCAGCAATTTTTGTGTTTTACGGATATTGAAACAAATAAGACAAAAACTTGAATTAATAAGAAAAATGATGGTAGAAGAGCTACGGTTACTTAGATCTAGGTTTGGGAAGAATTGAAGAAGATTGAGGAGTAATTAGTTGGTCGCTTACAATTTTGTCAACATTGAAGTGATATTCTAGATTTATGACATGTGTCGAGTCCGTACAATTATAAATATCTACTCAAATAAAATATAGATTTTTATATATAGTGATAAGTATGGTCGATTCCACGGGGACCGGAGAAAATTTATTTCTTCTAGAGCGTAGAATATGTGAAATTTTTATAAAAATAAGAATAGTTAAATAACCCAAATAAAATAAATAAATAAATAAATAAAAACTAAATGACAATTTATTAAAATTAAAACAATAATGGATAGACTCTAACCAAGAAATAACTTTAGAGATGGTTCACTCAATTGATCATTGATACAATGATAATTTCATTTACTTACTGATAAATAAGTTATAACTGCCAAAGAAACGATGACAGTCAACTTCTCCTTACTGTATTGGTGATTAAGGTACAACCATTAATCACTGTCCTAGTCAAGAAATAACCTTAAGCACGATCTTAAAATTCAATTTTCCAATTGTCTTAAGAATTAGAAAAACCCTATTCTATCCAAATAACACGCTACGAGAGTTATTTTAAATTAGTCCATATGTCTTCCTAACACAAATCCAATCATACCAATTATCACTAGTTTAAAGCAATTAAACAATTATGAGTTTAATTACTCTAATTGATTTTAGGTTATTGGATTGCACTGAATATCGGGCGCTCTTGATATTCAAACAACATAATAGCCATAAGAAATTAAAGCAGATGACATACAAATACCAGTGAATAAAAGAAATAAAAAATAATCAATTTGATTTCACAATTTTAGATGAACCAAATCTTCTGTTATTTCTTGACTAGAAATAAGTGTTTAGTTCATCATCATGGAAAAAGCCACGCGCGAAATATTTGAATTTATTGCTGTAAACATTCTCAAATTGAGATGAATTCTAGAAAAAAAAAAAGGAATTCGGTTCTTTTGTTTCTTCCTAAGAAGAAAAGATACATACTACTGACTAGTCTCTCGTTCGGATAAAAGGAAGAATAAAGAAACGATAGTCCTCGCATTGTTTCCTACTCCTACTCAACTACTTATCCAACCAAAGAGTTCTAATCCTAATAAGCCAACAAGTTGTTTCCAACAAGTCCTACAAAATAACCTAGACTAGTATTTCAACAAAAGTAGGAGGCTATCTGTTCGGTGTAGAATCCAACCTTCACTTCTTCAATTTAAGATAGAAGATCACATGCCAAATCTAGAGTTCCCGGACTTGCAGATTAGATCTTGATGCGCCCATGCCAAATTGTATAGAAATTCAATTTCAATTCACATCTTTAATCCCTTTTTGCTCCAAAATCCTGCAACTAACACCAATTACCAAATATAAGTAGAATCCATCAATTAATACAATATTTGGTAAAATAAAATAGGGAAACAATCATAAATTTACTACCAAAAATGTAACTTATCAATTTCCCCCACATTTAAACTCTACTTATCCTCAAGCATACCACAGCTCAAAAACACAATCAAATAGCAAATAACTCGCACTATATCATACTAACATTAACATCTTACCATTCCAACAATTTCATCAAATTTGAATGCACCAAACTCAACAAGCCTCACAAAAGTTCGAACATGCGCACTCGCCACTCAATAGTATATAGGGTATAATATAACTCTCAAATCGACACCATGGAGTGACTTTACCATAAACTTACTCCTATATCACATCTCTACCACCAATAGGGAATTCAATACAAGAATCTAAGGGACTTTATAAAATTGTAATAGAACTTGGGTAAGAGGTAGGATAAAAAGGTAAATTGAGGTGTAAATATATTAAGAGGATGTCAAGAATATCACTACAAGAAAAAAGTCCTATTATGACATACCTATAAGGGCACTTTTTTGTAAGTGTTATTTTACATCTTTTATGAAGACATAAAAAAGTGAATGTCATAATTAGAATAGCTATTAGGGCATTACCTGTGAATGTCAGCAGAAGTAATGGGAAATTGAGATAGAAACAACATAGTTTTGTCACTAGTATAAAAAGAAATGCTGAGAAAGCGCGGGGAAAAGAAAAAAAGAACGCGGCAAGGAAAATCTTGCCGCTTCACTAATAGTTTGCCGCTTCACTAAAAGTTTGCCCAATACATTCTTTGAAAGCTCCGCCTCTCACAATTCACACCAAAAGTTCCACCAGTTTCTTCTCCAAATCTAAACCCTTGGACCCTATTCATAAAATCCATCATCGTCAAAATCAATCTTCCAAGCCTACATTCTTTTTTCATTCTTTAATCCCTATCCTTTCTCTTTCTATCTTGAGTTTTTAGATGCACTCCAATTTGACTAGAGGAAGAGAAGAATGGTGTAGCGGTTAAAAGGTAAGTGTATTATGGGTTTTGGAAAATCATATGCTTTGCCTGCCGTACGTGAATAATTGCAATTTGTTTGTTGATATTTTCTTGCAAATTAAGGGTTTGAGGTATGGGTAATAATTATTCATGAGATGGAGGAGTGCAATCCTTCAATTTGAAATGTATATAATAATAATAATATAGAGCACTGAAGCAGTAATGAAAGCGTAAGAGGGTCTTTGCTAAATTCTGTCATTACTTGTTTACGAGTGACCAATTCCGAAACTTGAACCATTATCAAAAGCTGCATCCTTGACATTATGATTATGGTCAAATATTGTGTGCAATACTTCCTTACCAAGGGTAGGGACGTTTTCTTAATTTGATGGTTTAGGTTTGGGGAAGAAAGTTAACTGTTAATAGTTGTTTTAGTTCTAGTTGAACTTGATTCATAATATGGTAATATGGCAATTAAGTTTACCAGAAAAATAATTGGCACCAATACAGGGGTTTCTGAATTTTAACTTCCGAAGTGAAGTTAAGCCCTCAAACATGAACATACAATCTTTATATTTCTTGAGTTTAGATAAAATTGCTACTATCCCGATGTTTTTCATGAAAATGTTATTCAATGAGTATAATTTGCATTTGTGGTTTTCTGTTCAAATGGGGAAAATGTGCATGTTTTGGATCATTTTTTTGCATATCTTGGTGATTTTATATATGTACACAAAGAAAGTATATTCCTTGGATAGCCACTGATTTAGTTGGAAAATTAAAATCAATGCTCAAATTAGACAAAAAAATTTAAGAGAACTAATCATAGATATAAACAATTAATTTGCATCTCAAAAAGATAAGTTTAAAACTCTTCTATACTTGTTTTTCTATTTGCTTCAGAATAATTAGGAAAAGTTATTTAGCACTTTTGGTTCTTTCTCATTTTCCAAAATATTTGTCAAGAAATTTGCAAGCTGATGTTATTTTCTTGTTGAATAATTGGTGAATGACGTATATCTCTTATTCAAAATATTATACAATTGTTAAAATTTTACTTGAGTTCATTAATGTTTCATAACAAGTTTGAATTGAAGATAGCTATCTATGAAAAGTGTTCAATCTTGAAGACGGTGCACATTGATTTCGCTAGAGGTACAAGCTAACTTATATTCTTGTGTTCTTTTTTATTAGAAATTAGATTAAGTTACATATATGATATGAAATTTGTTCATTTGTTTGAACCTGTAATGTACGTTCCTTATCTTTTGGTCATTCGGATTCTTAATTTCTTTGCTAAACTGGAGTGTCATTGTAGTGGATATATCATATGACATGCAAATTTTATTCTTAACATTGATTCGTGTAAAAAACTGTTTACTTGGTGATACGTGATAAATGGCTAGTGGTGGAATACCTTTGGGGTTCAGTCTGTTTGCTCATGTCTTGTGCTTTTACCTCAATCAGTGACCTTCTTGTTGACTTCCAAATAACTTCTTGATATTCTTAATTGCTTTTTGCTTATATATATATATGTATTTATATGTATGAATGTGCATATTTTAAGGTTAAATTTGTCATGGTTACAGAATATGGATAAAACTTGGATGCAAAAGAATAGACGAAGCAAAGAATATTGGGATGGTTTGCAAAAATTCTGCAAAAATTCTTAGATTATGCATTCCAGAATTCAAGTATAAATGGGATGATATTTTGTCGATGTCAAGAATGTAAGTGTGGTGTATGTATTACCAGGGAGAATACAGAACTTCATTTTAAAGTTTATGGTTTTGTTAAAGGATATACCCATTGGGCAGCTCATGGAGAATTTGTTTACTCTAGTGCACCAAAACCTACTTCTCGTGATATCTCACATGGGGTACAGGATGAACTTGATGACATGCAGGGTTTGGTTCATGATGCATTGGGAATTCTTGAACAAGATCATACAAAGATAGATGGAACTGAATACAAAAACCAATTGCCCAATGTAGAAGCTGAAAAATTTTACAATCTGATTGATAATTCTAACAAAGAGCTTTACTCTGGATGTAAAAGATTTTCAAAACTTTCCTTTATGATTCGGTTGCTTCACCTCAAATGCCTTGGTAAAGTCAGCAACAAAATTTTTGATATGTTACTTGATTTGTTGAAAGAAGCCTTTCCAGATGCGATGGATGGTTTGCCTAAGTCTCATTATGAAGCTGAAAAGTTAATGAAAGAATTAGGACTTGGGTATCATAAATATGATGCATGTTTGAATGACTGCACTTTGTATTGGGAAGTAGATGCAAGCAAAAAGCATTGTGAAACATGTAAAGAATCCAAATGGATTAAATCTGAAAATTATCCGACTGGTGAGGGAAGAAAAATACCGCATAAGGTTTTATGGCATTTTCCCCTAAAACATAGGTTACAACGCCTGTTTATGTCCTCCAAAATTGCAGGCCATATGAGATGGCATGCAGAGGGTCGTACTAAGGATGGTAACATGAGGCACTCTGCTGATTCTCCATCTTGGCAGACCTTTGACTTTCAACATCCAGAATTTTCTCAAGATTCTTGTAATGTGAGGTTCGGCCTAGCATTAGATGGATTTAATCCATTTAAAAATATGAGTTCAACTCATAGCACTTGGCCGGTAATATTGATGCCATATAATTTTCCGCCATGGATGTGTATGAAACAACCGACCGTTGATACTTGGTCCATTTGCACCAGGAAATAATATTGATATATATTTAAAACCTCTCATAGCAGAATTAAAGGAATTGTGAGATGTTGGAGTGAATACATATGATGCATCAAGAAAAGAAAACTTTCAACTTCGTGCAGCACTTTTATGGACCATTAGTGACTTTCCAGGTTATGCAATCCTCTCCGGATGAAGCACTAAAGGAAAACTTGCATGTCCTGTATGTCATAACTACACATGTTCATAGCATCTACAAAATTGGGGAAAATATTGCTATATGGGCCATCGGAGGTACTTGGAAATGAATCATCCATTTTGCAAAGATGCTAAATCTTTCAATGGAGCTGTGGAGTATGGAAAACCACTTGGAAGGTTAATGGGGTCTACAATTTTAGATGAGTTAGATGAGTTAGCTAGTTATAGTATTAAACTTGGGAAGAAAGTTAGCGACAATCCAGAATTGCCATTTAATTGAAAAAAATTAAGTATTTTCTTTGATTTGCCCTATTGGAAAGACAATATGATACGTCATAATCTTGACGTTATGCACATTGAGAAGAACATTTGTGAGAGCATTGTGGCTACACTATTGAATCTGGAAAAAACCAAAGATAATAAAAAATCACATCTTGATCTTCGTGATATGGGTATAAGATCAGAATTGCATCCGATTGAGAATGGAAATGGTAGGAGTGTTCTGCCTCCAGTTTGCTTTACAATGAAAAAGAAGGAAAAGGAAATATTTTGCAAAGTTTTGAAAGGGATAAAAGTTCTAGATTGATACGCATCAAATATTTCTAGATGTGTTAAAGTAATGCCGCCAAAAATTTCTAGATTAAAAAGTCATGATTACCATATTTTGATGCAACAGCTTCTCCCAATAGCTTTGCGAAGAACTTTATCAAAAGCAGTTCACTCTCCTTTGATCAAATTGAGCAGGTATTTTCACAAGTTGTGCTCCAAAGTTTTGGATCTAGCAGATTTAGTTCATTTGGAAAAAGAGATCGGTATCAAACTTTGTCAATTGGAAAGGATTTTTCCGCCATCCTTCTTTAATGTGATGGTACATCTAGCTGTTCATTTGGTTAGAGAAGCAAAAATAGGAGGGCCTGTTCATTACCGGTGGATGTATTGTGACAGCCCCACCTCTCCCTAGAGAGAATCTTAGGGTATCAACAGATTGTCTGCCCAACTCTTGCCGGGGATCGGTTGATCGAAGAACTAGCGACTCAAGAAAACTGATGAAATATCTTTCAAACAAAGAGTGCAAACCCTAATAGAAATATAATCGCCACACCAACTTTCCAAACTTAGAATATAGAGTTAAATGTCAAACTTACCACTCCACACTTAATTTACATAACATACTTCAAACTTATAAATTCAAACTTACAAGAGTCCAAAGTATGACTTTCTAAACAAAAAAGGTACAATCCAAAGTACAAGTTTAAAACAAAAGTTAAACTATGCAAGTTCTTGACCAAAAATCCATCTCCGATCTGTTAAGGAAAACAAAAGGAGTGGGGTAAGCTAAATCTCAGGGAGGTTTCAAATAAACATGTAAGCACATAACCAAATAAAGGCGCAATATAAACAAGTAAATACCATATTGTACTATAACAATTTAATCACAATTCAATTTAAGGATACAGGTGATTTTCAAAAACCAAATCCACTTGAGTTTGATCAAAACAAGAATCCATTAACTCTCTGTCAATGTTTGTGTTCAAAGAATATAATGTCCGTAGAACATCACTTTCTCCAATTTCCGTCCACCAGTCAACCCCCTTACCGGACCTGAACTCCTCAAACAGTAAGTAGGTAATGCTCGAGTATACCGATTTCTAATTTTCAGTTAACAGTTCTCAGGGTTTATCGGTTTTCTCGACTAAGCCCTTACTGACTCGATACAACCTACTCACCTATGAGGTTAGGTACCAAAACAGTAGCAGTAGTTGATGGGGTATCACCCAAACAACTAATACACAGTCACATATAGAGAAATTACATCCCGTAATAGAAGGTATACAGAGTCTCACTGGAATCGAGGGAGGTCGAGTACGATAAAATACACGCTCACCTCAATTTTTATCAAAACAATGTTTGGTTTAAGTAATCAGATATTTCACATAGACAGTTAACAGGCAGTGGAACATTCACCTGTCAAGCAATGTAGTGATCAAACGTCAAGTTCTTTGGTTACGATCACCTCCGTTTCCCAATCCTAGGGCAACGAGAAAAATCGTTAACAATCCAAGTTCATTTCCAACTCAAATGTTCGTTCATTAGGTAACCAAGTGAGTGATTAAATCTACTCAATTCACCATGTAAGTTAAGTCCAAAATGCAGTAAAAGGTCATAAGAAAACAAGTTTGACAAGTGCAAGAAAGTTGGGCAAAAGAAAATTTTCATTCAAGTTCAAAGTCTTCTTTGCAGGTAAAATAGTCGCGCCTATGCAATTTCGGAAAACAGCCATATCTCACTGTAGGAAGGTCAGAATCAGGTGCCGTTAGCGGCGCTGGAAACCAGACTCATAGGACTTTCCAATGGTACCAAATCCATACTCTAGTTCATCTCCTATCAGTACTAATGATTCGAGAAAGTTGGATGATTTTTCAGTTCTGATCAGCTCCAAAACCCTAACAAGGTTACTCTAGTTCTTGTTGCTAACTTCACTTGTTTTGGTTCAAATTCATCCAAATCAATCTCTTAGGGTTCATATACAGGAGATCAAGTTAACTAGTATCATTGGAGCTCAAAATGCAATACACATAATTGATTAAAAGAACCAAAATAGTCTAGTCAACCAAATGAATCAAAACAGTCCACTACTTGCTCAAAACAAGCACTTTTCTTGCTTAATTTCCATTTTAACTCACCAAATCTTAAACCAATGTTTATTCAAGTTTCTTAGGCTTAAATAAGGTGAAAATGAACCACAAAATCAAAGAGAAACCTCTCCTACAAAACTGGTCAGCCAAGAGTAAACAAAACAGTCCACTAATTCACTTATCTCACCAACCTTCATCTTTTCATTGTAATTAATTTAAACATCATACCAAGTATTATTTTTAATTCAAAAAGGGTCCAAAACATGTAAATATATGAAGGAAATCTATGAATAAAACTCAAACAATTCATCAAACACATGGTATGCAAAATAATCAACCCTACTACCACTTGTTTAGTTCAAAAATTTTAACTACAACCAACATCCATTTGACTCCTAGTTTGCCATCAAAACTTCAAATACTTGATATAGTACAAAAAAGTTAGGATTTAAGGTTCACATACCTCTCTTATGTGAAGTTTGAAGTACTGAAACAAACCACGAAAACCAAAACTCTAGGTTTAAAACACACTCTAGGGTTGAAGTTGGTTCACTCACTAACTCAAGTTCCTTCTCTTATGATTTTTCTCAAAATCAAACTAGGGCTTTAAAAGCAAGAAGATGGAGTTTTCTTCCTTCCCTTGGAAGGTTCAAGAGAGTAGGCCAAACCAGGGAAATAATGGCTCTAAGATGGTTTAAATTTCCTCTAATCCTTTGGTCAAACAAGGTGGATGGTTAGGGTTTTACCACTTGGCTCAATCTTGACCCTTTCTTTCTTTAATCTTTTGACTAATGAAGTTTCTACCCTCCAAATGTACCAATGTCTATTTAACACTTCTAAACTATCATATAAAGTTTCAACCACTAAATAAAAGACATTTGGTCAAGGTGTATGTGGTGAAATAAAATAAAACCAACTCAAGGAAATGTTACAATTCAAGTAAAAGCAATAAAATGCAATGCAAGGAAAATGTTATGAGTGATTTAGTTCTAGGGTAATGCAAGTAATTTTTGGGAGAATTCATATTCTTAAGTGAGGGTTCTCACACTCTCTCCTCTTTAAAAGAATTTCGTTTTCGAAATTCTCACCTTGATTACGAAACAGCTCAGGATATTTTGCGCGAATGTCTTCTTCCATCTCCCAAGGAACTTCCTCTACCTCATGATTTCTCCATAAAACCTTTACCAAGGGTATCTATTTAGTCCTTAATTCCTTTACTTTTCGATCTAAGATCTATACCGGCCTTTCTTCGTAAGTCAGCGATTCGTCAATATCAATTTCTTCTAGTTTCAGTACATGAGTGGTGTGAGAACCCGAAAATTTTCACATTTCCAAGTATTATTTTATTTCCTTGGCCATATTTTATACTGTCCTTTGAAAATATTAAATGTTTTGTACATTTTACAAGTAAGTACAATTTTTAAATCATTTTTCTAGTATAAGTTAGTGTGCGTAACTTGAAGTGCATTTGTTCGATGTGGGGCCCGCTAGTGCGATATAATTTTTCCGATTAGGTGATGAAATACTAAGTGATATTATTCTACATGGTGTTAGAAGATATTTAGAGGTTAGTTAGCTACTTGAATTATTGGAGGAGAATAGATAAGCTTAGAAACTTCAAGAGGCCATGTGTCATGTTTGGATTGGAGGTTGGACTTTGACCAAGAGGATTAACTTTCTTCAAACCAAATTTTTGACCAATTTTCCTCTCATTTTCCCTTGCCTTGGCCGAATTTCATGGAGAGAAAAACAAGGAAAACCCCTTCCATTTCTAGCTTCAATCCTTGCTCAAATCTTGAGTTTTAACCAACCAAATTGAAAACTACACCATACAAGTGCTTGCTAAGGAAGGCTGAGGGTTTTGGTGGAGTTGTTTTGGGAGGAGGAAGTCTAAGCTACCAACTTTCTTTGAGGTTTCAAGGTAAGATTGCTAAGAACATCCTTTTTGTTTCCAATAGTTGCAAATTAGTGGCCTATGGTGGCTTGCTAACATGATTAATGGATGATTTTGTGGATTAGTGGAGAGTTGGTTAGATTTCTGATTTATTGGGAATTTTCTGCCCTAATCTGACCAGTGTTGTTCGGCCATGATGAAGGCCGAATTGGACTTAGCTCAAAACATGAAAGTTGTAGAGAATTGAGTGTATATTATTCTTGTAAAATTTCAGCTCAATCGGAGTACTGTAGCCTGTGAAATGACTATTTTACCCCTGCTGCCCTGTTTCTGTCCGAGAATACTAATCAGCCTCTGTAATTGGCTCTTTTGGCTGGGAAGATGAATGAATTAGCTTTTGATGCCTTCTTAAGAATTGTAGCCTTGTATCTTAGCTTTCATATGGCTTTGGAATCAACTGAATTGGAGTTGTGTGTGCTGAGTTATGATGGAATATTTGGGCCTGGTTTTGGATGGCTGTAAAGCTTCAATTGGTTGCATTTTAAGGGTGTTTGATAGCTTATGGTTTGTGTATGAAATTGTGATTGAATGGTATGATTTGGTGGTTGGGTTGTAGCATGGAAAGTAAGGAAAAACAAGGGGAAATGTTGTCCGTTTATTTTCTTGAACTTGAGTGAATGGAAATGTGGTTTGAAAGGTGATTTTGGAATGCGATTGAACTTCCTTGCTTAGACATTCTTAGTTTCACTTGAGTAGTGTTATGTGAGCCATTTTACTTGCAATTGTACGTTTCCATTTGTACCATAATGTTTGGTTCCAATTGTCGAGTTTCGAACTTCAAATACGTGTTCATTTTCGTTCCGAAACAAAAGGAGTGGCCTAGGGTTTCTCGGCCACAAAACCTAATTTTAACGCGCAAGGTTTTAAAGTGTGAATTCAAGGTATTTAATTACCTTTCTCATATGATTTTTAACCAAGATACTTGTTATACATTAATTCTTTGCAAATGTGCTAGTTTTGAGCCAAAAACACGTTTTACGAAAAATGAGGAAAACTACTGTTCATTATCCGGCCGTGTAGCCGGCCAAGTTCTGGCCAGATTCTGACGTGGCAACTGTTCCAAATTTTCCAATGAAATTTTCTAAAACTCTTTTGAGGGTAATTCTATGTGTGGTTTGGGAAAACTTTTAGTTACTCAATTCCTTTGATCAAAATGTACATTTTTACTTTTAAAATCATACTTCTACTTTGTACACGTTTTATTCGAATTTTCTTTGATTCACTGGACATTTTGATGGTTGAGCCATAATATTTTCTCATGATTGTTATTAGGGTTTCTTGGTGACCAAAGTTGATATCCGGAAGGATACTTTGGACGTTTTGCTTGTTTAGGTGAGTCTTCTATATACGATTTGTTTCTAATGATTATGTGAATCGTTGTGATTATTTGGATTGTTGCTTTGTTATGTGATTGAGGTACGCTATATTTCCATTGACTACGTGGCTTGTTATAGTTGTTTGAACTCTTAAATGTTTCAATGAATACTCAAAACGACTTTTCTAGACGAGTGTGTACTTTATCGCACTCGACCTAAATGAACGTGAAATTTTAATGATTGAATGATTAATTGTTACTTGTGCATGAATGTAAGCCTTCGGGCTGAACTGGGCCCTTGCCCTTGGTTATTGGTCGACTCGAGCCAGAAGCGGACTCGGTCGGGCGATTAGTGACCCTGGGTGAATGAATGTTTGGTATACTCGAGTATTACCACGTGGTTTGGTGTGGACTGGACAGTGCGCTGGCCAGAATGGGGAGAATCAAATGAACGAATGAATGGCAAGAATGACGGAGGGATTTTCAAAGTCAAATGAAATTTTCTAAATGATTGAAGGAATGGATGGTCGATGAACGAACGAATGAACGAATGACTCTGTATCCTTTGAATGAATGTGTTACTCTTGCTCTATATTGTAAATGTTATCTGGATACTTGTTGTTACCTGCTTATGTCCTTGTTTAATTGCTTAGTTGAGTATATAGAACCTCGCTGGGCTTTTAGCTCATTCCACGTCTTTTGTTTTCCTTAACAGGGGTTGCGAGCAAGGGCGAGAGACCTGTATAGTATAGGTTAGCCTTTTGTATTGTTTTGGCTTTTGATCTCGTTCTAGTGCTTGATTAGGGTTGGAATGTACTAAGAATTTAAAGCTTATGTATACATTTGGGACTGTATATTTGGTTGAGCTTGAGGTGAATGTAATTTTATGGTTCAAGGCTGGGTTTCGTTTCCGCTTATTCTCGAGGCTTTATCTTACTTTCTTTGATGTGAGTGAACGAGTCCTGGCGAGAGCTGGGCAAGCGGTCCGCCGAACCCTTTGGTTCGCCTTAGGGTAAGGTGGGGCTGTCACAAGTAGGGTACGGATGATATTTCTTTAACAAAGAAACGTGAAATACATCATGGATCCTGAACAGACTCGCTGGTAACTCCAACTGGTATGCCACATTCCCTACTCGTTGAAGAATCTTGAAAGGTCCTACGTATCTCGATTGAAATTTCTTTCCTTTTCCTACCCTGAGATTTCGAAGTGGTGTGACCTTTAAAAATATCTTGTCTCCAACTTTAAACTCCAAATTCTTTCGTCGATTATCGGCGTAACTCTTCTGTCGACTTTACACTATCTGAAACCTCTGATGTATCACTTTCACCTTCTCATACGCATCCTTGATCCATGGTACTGCAGTTGGATCTAAAACCTTTCTTTCCCCTAGTTCATTCCAATATATTGGTGTTGGCACTTCATTCCATAAAGAGGTTCATACGGTGCCATTTGTATGGATGAATAATAACTATTATTGTACACAAATTCGACTAACGCTATATACTGTCTCCATCTTTCATCAAAATCCAAGATACAAGTCCTTAGTATGTACTCAAGTGTCTGAATGGTTCTTTCTAACTATCCATCGGTTTTGAGGATGAGAAGTAATATTAAAGTTTAACTTGGTCCCACGAACTGTGGATCTCTAAACAATGTTTATTGAAATACCATGCAATCTCACTATTTCATCCATGTATAGCTCGGCCAATTTCTCTAAGGAGTATCTCATATTTATAAGCAAGAAATGAGCAGACTTGATTAACCTATCTACTATTATCCAAATGACGTCGTGACCTTTTTGGATACAGGATAACCCTGATACGAAATTTATGGTAATATGTTCCCATTTTCACTCAGAGATTTCAAGGGGTTGTAGAAGATCTGAGGGTTTCTAATGTTCAGTTTTCACTTGTTGGCACACTAAATACTTTTGGACAAATTGAGTTATTTCCTTCTTAATTTTATCCTACCAATACATTTTCTTCAAATCTTGATACATTTTACTAATTTCAGGATGTACTGTATACTTGGATCGATGTGTCTCTTCCAAAATGATTCTTTTTATTATTTCATCTTGCGTTACCACTATCCGATCACGAAATTTTAAGATACTCTCGGAACTCATTAAAGTCTGAGATTTTCCCCTTTTGCACCTTTTCTAACTATTTTTGCACCATCTGATCATCTTTCTGAGATTTTTTAATTCGGTCTAACAAATCAGATCTCACCGTGATATTGCCCAAAATCACTTTCTATCGGTCCAACTGTAGATTCCATTCATCCACATTTTTCAATAAATTTCACTACTTGACCATTAATCCAACTATTTGAACTTTTTGATTTAAAATATCCACTACAACGTTAGCCTTCCCTGGGTGGTAGTTAATTGTACAATCATAATTTTCAAGAAATTTCACCCAACAACGCTGTCTCAAATTTAGTTTCTTCTAAGAGAATAGATATTTCAAACTCTTATGATCGGTATAAATTTCAAAAGTCATCCTATATATGTAATGCCTCCACTTCTTTAGGACAAAAACTAGTGCGGCCAATTCCAAATCATGAGTCAAGTAATTGCGCTTATGGGATTTTAATTTTCTAGAAGCATAGGCAATTACACTTCCATTCTGCATTAGAACACATCCCAATCCTTTTCTTGATACGTCAGTATATAAAGTAAAACTGTTTTTCCGTTTGGTAAGGTTAAGACTGGCGCACACGTTAACCGTTTCTTTAATTCTCGAAAACTGGTTTCACACTTAAAACTCCAGACAAATTGACCATACATTTTAATCAGGTCGGTTAAAGGCCCTGCTAATTTGGAAAATTTTTGATGAACCGACGGTAATATCCGACTAAATTTAGGAAAACTACGGATTTCAGTTGAATTTTCTGGTCGTTTCCACTCAGATACAGCCTCTACCTACACTAGATCTATATAAATGCTATCTTTAGATATTATATGTTCTAAAAAAGAAATTTGCTCCAACCAAAACTCATACTTGTTAAACTTGACATATAACTGACATTCTCTTAAAATCTGTAAAACTATCTTCAAATGTCGTTTGTGATTCTCTCGAGTTTTAGAATACACTAAAATATCATCTATAAAAACTACGATAAATTGGTCCAAATAAAGTTTAAAAATTCTATGCATCAAATTCATAAATGCAATTGGAATATTTGTTAGACCAAAAGACAATACTGCAAATTCGAAGTGCCCATATTTGGAATTAAAAGTAGTTTTCGGTATGTCCTCCTGCTTAATTCGTAACTGATAGTAGTCTTGCTTCAAGTCCAATTTAGAGAAAACCACAACTCCTTTCAACTAGTGAAACAACTAGTCAATGTGTGGCAAAAGATACTTATTTTTTACCGTGGCATCATTTAAACCGTGATAATCTATACAGAACGTCAAACTGCCATCCTTCTTTTTAACAAATAGAACAGGTGCTTCCTAAGATGATTCATTTTCTCGTATAAACTCTTGCTCTAACAAATCCTGTAATTGCAGTTTTAGCTCCTTAAATTCGGCAGGGGCCATCCGGTATATTGTTTTAGCAATAAGAGCGGTTCCAAGTACCAAATCGATTTTAAATTCTATTTCTCTCTCTGGCGGCATCAATTTCAACTCGTCAGAAAAAATATCAAGAAATTCATTTACTCCTAACATATCTTCCAATTTCACCTTATTTCTAGAAATATTAATCAAGAAAGCTAAGTAACCCTGCGCCCCTTTATTCAATAATTTCCTGACTCGAATTCTCGAAACAAGTGCAAACGAGACTAATCTACCCCTAACATCCAACTTTAGGGTTACCTCTCTGGGTATAGAGAATTCCACCACGTTAGTCTTGCAGTTCAATTGAGCATTATATCGAACCAACCAATCCATTCGTATAATCACATCATACCCCTTGAGGTCTAAACTTATCAAGTCTACCACCAACTTCCGTTCTCGAACCCAAATCTCACAATTTTTATAAACCATATTAGTAACTAGGTTTTGATCCCTAGTAAGTATTCTAACTTCCAAGTCATAGGACAATTTAACAGGAATCACATCAATACCACACATAAAGGTAGGATTTATAAAAGAATGGGTTGCCCCAAGATCAATTAAAAATTTAGCTAAATGGTGGAATACAGAGATCGTACTTTCTACTATTTCAGAGGATTTAGGAGCTCGCTGATAGTCCAAGGTAAAAACCCTAGTAGAGACTTTCGCTCTACTCCCACTAGCAGTTGGTTGTTTAAAGTTTGATTTCTTTAGTTGCACACTCTCATTTCCCTCACGATTTTTAACAAGACAGGTGGCGATCTGATACTTGAAACTTCCGCAACGGAGACATTTTCTCATTTTGCGCCAACAAGTATCATCAGTGTGGTTTGTCTTACCACGATATTCATAACTTACTCGAGGAGCAGGTGCGGGACCTCCTTAGGAGACTATTTTCTATTGTCCCCTTCTATTTGGAGCCTCTCTGGATGAAGCTCCTCTCGATATTCTTGAAATTCGGACTCTACCCGTACCTCTTTCAAAATTAGGAGGTGATACATTTTAATTATCTCGCCTGGAAGTACTACCAGATGCATGTCGTCTTTGCGCTTGGAAAGTTCAAACCTGAAATGGGGTTTGTTCTACTCGTTAAACTTTCTCAAGAGCATCCTTAAACGTGTCGATTTGAGTTGCAGTTAAGTCTTTTTGAATCTCCACATTCAAACTTTATATAAATTTCCTTATGTGTTTTTGCTCATTAACCACTAGTTCCGGAGCAAATTTAGAGAGTTTGGTGCATTGGGTCACATACTCCGCCACACTCGAAATGTTTTGGTATAGTTTGATAAATTCATCCTCTCTTTTCTTCTGGATTAAGGGCGGGAGAAATTTCTCGTTAAACTCCCTAGTGAAGTTAAATCAAGTATGGGAAGTTTGCTCCCTGTCCTACTTTGCCCTTACTACGTTCCACCAGAAACGGGCCGCACCTTCTAGTTGAAAAATGGCAAAAGTCACTTGTTTCTCCTCGATATAGTGTAACGCAGCAAATATATCCACCATTCTTTCAAACCAATTCTCAGCAATTTTGGGATCTGATCCTCCAAAAAATTTAGGAGGAGAAAACTTTTGGAACTGTTCTAGGGCCCTATCTTCACCTATTTTAGGGTCTCATTACTGGTTACCAGATATTTGATCTTGCTGGTCAACCAATCAGGCTAATAAATCAGTCATACGATTGATAGCTGTAGCAACCTGGTCCCTTCCTTCATCTCTAGGTTTCTGGTTCTGATTGACTATACACCCTTGTTCCTCTTCCTGATCGTGGATTTGCCTTGGTCCACGCCCACAACCCCGACCACGTTGTCTTCTACCCTCCATTATTACTCACTGGGTTAGGGTTCAAATATTATAACTAATAGTGTAACCAAATTTTGGGTATACAATAGGTACGTATTCACAATCAAAAATCAAAGAAAAATGAAGTTGGAATCATGATAAGCAAGCGAAAATACAAAACAGTTAAATGCCAAATCGAAATAAATTCAAGGTCAAAGTCAAAGTTAAAATCAAAGTATTATACATTTACATGCTCATAGTAGTCATTTATAAGTTAACAAGGTCAAAAGTATTAAGTACGAGTCTCAAAAGTACAGACACAATTCATCAAGTCATATCATGCAAAAGTCAGTATACGTAGTTAAAAGAAACTATACAACTATCAAGTCACCACATCCCCTATCCTTTCTACTTACAAAGGTCAAAATCATCCAAAAGTATAATCTAATAGTCAGGACTCAGTCCGCCGCAGAACTAGCTAACCCCCCACTTAGGCAGGTTCAGTTCCTGCCTCACCTCCAATGTGGGAAGCCACATCGCTCACATCTCCAAGTAGGTCATCACAAATATTCAGAATGGATTCCGCTCTATTCCTCACTTTCATGGCTTCCTTAACCATGCGCTCTTGAGTTTCTCCAAGCTGCACACAAAGGTCATTAACCCTTTCCTGACCCTCAACCAGATCATACTCAAGTTCGTTGATCCGATCGATTTGCATCTTAATAGTTTCCTTTAACTGATTCATTTCAGCTTCAAACCTAGCGTTACTCTTCGCTAGAGCCTTTCTCTCCTCCACCATAGCCAGAACTACCGTATTGGGATAGGTATAAGTATGACGGTACTCGCATCACCGATGGCAGTTAACAGGACTCCAATGCACGACAGCGCCTCTTTGCTGAATCTGGTATCTAATCATAGGTAATGGAGCACGGGGTTGCATGCCAATCTGACTATCGCTTGGATCACTATGTCCGTCCATCCTACACAAAGTGTAGATAAAATTTAAGTACTCTTAAGAGAAAATGATCAAATATAATCCTTAAGTCGAAAATTCCTAACACGTCCAAGCCAATTCAAACCTAGACTCTAATACCAACTGTGACAGCCCCACCTCTCCCTAGAACGAACCCTAGGGTATCAGCGGATTGTCTGCCCAACTCTCGTCGGAGTTCGGTCGATCAAAGAACTAGCAATTCAAGAAAACTGATGAAATGTCTTCCAAACAAAGAGTGCAAACCCTAATGGAAATATAATCGCAACGCCAACTTTTCAAATCTAGAATATAGAACTAAATGTCAAACTTACCATTTCACACTTAATTTACATAACATACGTCGAACTTATAAATTTAAAGTTACAAGAATCAAAAGTACGACTTTCTAAACAAAAAATTACAATCCAAAATACAAGTTCAAAACAAAAGTTAAACTATGAAAGTTCTTGACCAAAAGTCCATCCCTGATCTGTTAAGGAAAACATAAGGAGCGGGATGAGTTAAAACTCTGTGAGATTTCAAATAAACATGTAAGCACATATCCAAATAAAAGCATAATATAACAAGTAAACACCGTATTGTACTATAACAATTTAATCACAGTTCAATTCAAGTATACGGGTGACTTTCAAAAGTTAAATCCACTTGAATTTGATCAAAACAAGAATCCGTTGACTCTCCATCAACGTTTGTGTTCAAAAAATATAATATCCGTAAAATACCATTTTCTCCAATTTTTGTCCACCAGTCAACTCCCTTACCAGGTCTGAACTCCTCTAACAGTAAGTAAGTAATACTCGAGTATAACGGTTTCCAATTTTTAGTAAATAGTCCTCAGGGTTTATCAGTTTTCTCGATCAAACTCTTGCTGTCTTGATACAATAGACTCACCTATGAGGTTGGATACCCAAACAGTAGCAGTAGTTGATTGGATATCACCCAAACAACTCATACACAGTCACATATAGAAAAATTACATCTCATAATAGCAGTATAAAGAGTCTCAATGAAATTTTTGTCAAAATATTGTTTGGCTCAAACAGTCGCAAATCAAGTATTCAGATATTTCACATAAACAGTTAACAGGCAGTGGAACACTCACCTGTCAAGCAATACAGTGATCAAACGTCAAGTCCTTTGGTTACGATCACCTCCGTTTTCCAATCCTACGGCAACGAAGGAAATCGTTAACAATCCAAGTTCATTTCCAACTCAAATGTTTGTTTATTAGGTGACCAAGTGAGTGGTTAAATCTATTCAATTCACCATGCAAGTTAGATTCAAAATGCATTAAAAGGTCATAAGAAGACAAGTTTAATAAGTGCAAGAAAATTGGGCAAAACAAAAATTTCATTCAAGTTCAAACTCTTATTCGCGGGTAAAACAGTCGCACCCGCACAGTTTCGAGAAAACGGCCACATCTCATTGTAAAAAGGTCGGAATCAGGTGCTGTTAGCAGTGTTTGAAACTAGACTCACATGGCTTTCCAACGGTAATAAATCCAGACTTTAGTTTGTCTCCTATCAGTACCAGTGATTCAGGAAAGTTGGCTGATTTTTCAGTTCTGATCAGTTCCAAAACCCTAACAAGGTTACTCTAGTTCTTGTTGCTAACTTTACTTGTTTTGGTTCAAATTCATCCAAATCAATCTCTTTGAGTTCATATACAGGGGAGCAAGTTAACTAGTACCATTGAAGATCAAAATGCAACACACATAAATGATTAAAAGAGCCAAAACAGTCTAGTCAACCAAAGGAATCAAAACAGTCAACTACTTGCTCAAAACAACCACTTTTCTTACTTAATTTCCATTTTAACTCACACCAAATCTTAAACCAATGTTTATTCAAGTTTTTTAGGCTTAAATAGGATGCAAATGAATCACAAAATTAAGAAGAAACCTCTCCTACAAACCAGTCAGCCAAGAGTAAACAAAACAGTCCACTAATTCACTTATCTCACCAACCTTCATCTTTTCATTGTAATTAACTTAAACATCATACCAAGTGTTATCTTTAACTCAAAAAGGGTTCAAAACATGTAAATACATGAAGGAAAGTTATGACCAAATTCAAGCAATTCATCAAATACATGATATACAAAACAACCAACCCTACTACCACTTGTTTAGTTCAAGAATTTTAACCACGACCAGCATCCATTTGACTCCTAGTTTCCATCAAAACTTTAAATACTAAATATAGTACATAAGATTCACATACCTCTTTTATGTGAAGCTTAAAGCACCAAAAAAAACCACCAAAACCAAACCTTTAGGTTTGAAACACACTCTAGGGTTGAAGGTAGTTCACTCACTAACTCAAGTTCCTTCTCTTATGAGTTTTACTCAAGATTAAACTAGAACTTTAAAAGCAAGAAGACGGAGTTTTTTTCCTTCCGTTGGAAGGTTCAAGAGAGTCGGCCAAGCTAGCGAAATAATGGCTCTAAGATGGTTTAAATTTCCTCTAATCCTTTGATCAAACAAGATGAATGGTTAAGGTTTTGCCATTTGGCCCAAGCTTGACCCTTTCTTCTTTTAATCTTTTGACTAATGAAGTTTTTACCCTCCAAATGTATCAATGTCCATTTAACACATTTAAACTATCATATCAAGTCCCAATCACTAAATAAAAGACATTTGGTCAAGGTGTATGTGGTGAAATAAAATAAAACCAACTTAAAAAATGTTATAATTCAAGTAAATTTAATAAAATGCAATGCAAGGGAAATGTTATAAGTGATTTAGTTCTAGGGTATTGCAAGTAATTTTTGGGAGAATTCATATTCTTAAGTGAAAGTTCTCACACTCTCTCCCCCTTAAAAGAATTACGTTCTCGAAATTCTCACTTTGATTACGGAATAGCTCAGGATATTTTGCGCGAATGTTCTCTTCCACTTCCCAAGTAATTTCCTCTACCTCATGATTTCTCTACAAAACCTTTACTAAGGGTAACTGTTTAGTCTTTAATTCCTTTACTTTTCGTTCTAAGATCTGTATCGACCTTTCTTCGTAAGTCAGCGATTCATCAATGTCAATTTCTTTTGGTTTCAGTACATGACTGGGGTCTGGATGATATTTCTTCAACATAAAAATGTGAAATATATCATAGAACCTGAATAGACTCATTGGTAACTCCAACCGGTATACCACATTTCCTACTCGTTGAAGAATCTTGAAAGGTCCTACGTATTTCGGTTGAAATTTCTTTTTTTTTTTTCTCACCATGAGATTTCGAAGTTGTGTGACCTTTAGAAATACCTTGTGTCCAATTTCAAATTTCAAATCCTTTCATCGATTATTGACGTAACTCTTCTGTCGACTTTGCTCTGTCTGAAATCACTGGCGTATCACTTTCACCTTCTTATACACATTCTCGATCCATGGTACTGCAGTTTGGTTTAAAACCTTTCTTTCCTCTATTTCATTCCAGTATATTGGTGATTGGCACTTCTTTCCATAAAGAGTTTTATACAGTGCCATTTGTATAGAGAAATGATATCTATTATTGTACGCAAATTCGACTAACGCTATATACTGTCCCCAACTTTTACCAAAATTCAAGCTACAAGTCCTTAACATGTTTTCAAGTGTTTGAATGGTTCTTTCTGATTGTCCATCTGTTTGGAGATGATAAATAGTACTAAAGTTTAACTTCGTCCCTAAAGTTCCTTTTAACTGTTGACAGAAACGAGACACGAACCGTGGATCTCTATCAAAAACAATGCTTTCTGAAATACTATAAAATCTCACTATTTCATCCATGTATAGTTGGGCCAATTTCTCCAAAGAGTATCTCATATTGATAGGTAAGAAATGAGTAGATTTGGTTAACCTGTCTACTATTACCCAAACGGCATCGTGACCTTTCTAGGTACGGGGTAACCTTGATGCAAAATCTGTGATAATATGTTCCCATTTCCACTCAAGGATTTCAAGAGGTTGTAGAAAACTTGAGGGTTTTTGATATTTAGTTTTTACTTGTTGGCACACTAAACACTTTTGGACAAATTGAACAATTTTCTTCTTCATTTTATCCCACCAATACAGTCTCCTCAAATCTTGGCACATTTTACTGCTTCCAAGATGTACTGTATATTTGGATCGATGTGCCTCTTCCAAAATGACCCCTTTTATCGTTTCATCTTGCGGTACCACTATCCGATCACGAAATTTCAAGATACCCTCAGAACTCACATTAAAGTCTGAGATTTCTCCCTTTTGCATTTTCTACCCATTTTTGGACCATCTAGTCATTCTTCTGAACTTCTTTAATTTGGTGTAATAAATCATATCTCACTGTAATATTGCCCAAAATCACTCACTGTCGATACAACCGTGGGTTCCATTCATCCACCTTTTCTAATAAATTCTACTCCTTGACTATTAATCCAACTATTTGAATTTTTCGACTTAAAACATCCACTACGACGTTGGCCTTCCCTGGGTGATAGTTAATTGTACAATCATAATTCTCCAGAAATTTCACCCAACGACACTGTCTCAAATTTAACTCCTTCTGAGAGAATAGATATTTCAAATTTTTATGATCGCTATAAACTTCAAAAATCACCCCATATAAGTAATGCCTCCATTTTTTTAGGGCAAAAACTACTGCGGCCAATTCCGAGTTGTGAGTCGGGCAATTACGCTCATGGGATTTTAATTTTCTAGAGGTATAAACAATTACACTTCCATTCTGCATTAGAACACATCTCAATCCTTCTCTTGAATTATCAGTATATACAGTGAATCTGTCTTTCCTATTTGGTAAGGTTAAGACTGGCGCCGACATTAACCGTTTATTTAATTTTCGAAAACTAGTTTCACACTTAAAATCTTAGACAAATTGACCATACTTTTTTATCAGGTCGGTTAAAGGCCCTGCTAATTTGAAGAAATTTTTGATGAATTGACGGTAATACCCAATTAAACCTAGGAAACTACGGATCTCAGTTAGAATTTCTGATTGTTTCCACTCAGATACGGCTTCTACTTTCACTAGATCCACAAAAAAGCCATCATTAAATATTATATATTCTAGAAAAGAAATTTACTCCAACCAAAACTCACACTTACTAAATTTGGCATATAACTGATGTTCTTTTAAAGTCTGCAAAACTATTCTCAAATGCCGTTCATGATCCTCTCGAGTCTTAGAATACACCAAGATATCATCTATGAACACTAGAACAAATTGGTCGAAATAGGCTTTAAAGACTCAATGTCTTAAATCCATAAATGCAGTTGGAGTATTTGTTAGATCAAAAGACATTATTGCAAATTCGAAGTGCCCATATCTGGAATTAAAACAGTTTTCGGTATGTCCTCCTATTTAATTCGTAACTGATAGTAGCCTTACCTCAAGTCCAATTTAGAGAAAATTATTGCTCCTAATAACTGATCAAACAACTCGTCGATGTGCGGTAAAAGATACTTATTTTTCACGGTGACATCATTTAAGTCGCGATAATCTATACAGAATCTCAAACTACCATCTTTCTTTTTAACAAATAGAACATGCGCTCTCCAAGATGATTCACTTTCTCATATAAAGTCTCATTCTAACAAGTCTTGTAATTGCAGTTTTATTTCCTTAAATTCGATAGGGATCATTCGGTATGGTGTTTTCGCAATAGGAGCGGTTCCAAGCACCAAATCGATCTTAAATTCTATTTTACTTTCTGGCGGCATCAACTTCAACTCGTCAGGGAAAATATCGAAAAATTTATTTACTACTAACACATCCTCCAATTTCACCTTATTTCCAGGAGTATTAATCAAGAAAGTTAAGTAACCCTGCGCCCCTTTATTCAATAATTTTCTGATTTGAATTCCCAAAACAAGTGCAGACGAGACTAATCTACCCCTCCAACCAACCTTAGGGTTGTCTCTCCGAATATAGAGAACTCCACCACCTTAGTCTTGCAGTTCAACTGAACATTATGTCGAGCCAACCAATCCATTCTTATAATCACATCATACCCCTTGAGGTCTAAACTTATCAAATCTACCACCAACTTCCGTTCTTCTATCCAAATCTCACAATTTTTATAAATCATATTGGTAATTAGATTTTGATCCCCAGTAGGTGTTCTAACTTTCAAGTCATAGGGCAATTTAATATGAGTCACATCAATAACACACAAAAAGGTAGGATTTACAAAAGAATGGGTTGCTCCAGAGTCAATTAAAAGTTTAGTTAAACAGTGGAATACATGGATCGTACCTTCCACTACTTCAGAGGATTCAGGGGCTTGCTGATAGTCCAAAACAAAAATCCTAATAGAGACTTTCGGTCTACTCCGACTAGTAATTGGTTGTTTAGAGTTTGACTTCTCTGACTGCACACCCTCATTTCCCTCACGATTTTTAACAGGACAGGTGGTGATCTAATACTCAGAACATCTGCAATGTAGACATTTCCTCATTTTGCGCTAACAAGCATGTTCAGTGTGGTTTGTTTTACCATAATATTCACAACTTACTCGAGAAACAGGTACGGGATCTCCTTGGGAGACCGTCCTCTGTTATCCCCTTTCATTTGGAGCCCCTCTAGATGAAAACGCCCTCGGTGTTTTAAGATTCGAACTCCACCCGTACCTCTTCCAAACTTAGGAGGCGGTACATTTTGATCGCCTCGTCCGGAAGTACTACCAGATGCATCTCGTCTTTTCGCTTGGAAAGTTCGAACCTGAAATATGATTTGCTCTACTCGTTGACGTTTCTCAAGGGCATCTTTAAATGTGTCGATTTGAGATGCAACTAAATCTTTTTGAATTTCTACATTCAAACCTTGTATAAATTGCCTTATGCATTTCTACTCATTAACCACTAGTTCCGGAGCAAATTTGGAGAGTCTAGTGAACTAGATCTCATACTCCGCCACACTCGAAGTGTTTTGACGCAATTTAATAAATTCATCCTCTCTTTTCTCCTGAATTAAGGACGAGAGAAATTTCTCATTAAACTCCCTAGTGCAGTTAAATCAAGTACGGGGAGTTTGCTCCCTGTCCCACTTTGCCCTCGCTATGTTCTACCAGGAATGAGCCGTACCTTCTAACTGGAAAACGGTGAAAGTCACTTGCCTCTCCTCGGTATAGTGTAACACAGCAAATATACCCACCATTCTTTCAAATTAGTTCTCGACAATTTCAATATCTGGTCCTCCAAGAACTTTAGGAGGAGAAAACTATTGAAACCGTTCTAGAGCCCTATTTTCACCTATTTCAGGATCCCTTTGCTGGTTATCAGCTACTTGGCTTTGTTGGTCAACCAATCGGCCTAATAAATCAGTTATACGATTGATAGTTGTAGTAACCTGGTCCTCTCCTTCATCTCTGGGTTCCTGGTTCTGATTGGCTATAGACCCTTGTTTCTCTTCCTGATTTTGGATTTGCTTGGGTCCATACTTACGGCCCCGACCACGTTGTCTTCTACCCTCCATTATTACTCACTAGGTTAGGGTTTAAATATCATAACTAATAGTGTAAGTAAGTTTTGGGTATACAATAGGTACTTATTCACAATCGAAAGTCAAAGAAAAATGAAGTCGAAATCACGATAAGCAAGTGAAAACATAAAGCAGTTAAATGCTAATTCGAAATAAAGTCAAGTCAAAGTCAAGGTCAAAATCAAAGTCAAAGTCAAAATATTATACATTCAAAGGTTCATAGCAGTCATTCACAAACTAGCAAGATCAAAAGTATCAAGTACGAGTTTCAAAAGTACAGACACAGTTCATCAAGTCATACCATGCAAAAGCTAGTGTACGTAGTTAAAAGAAACTGTATAACCACTAAGTCACCACATCCCCTATCATTTCTACTTACAGAGGTCAAAATCATCCAAAAGTGTAATCTAACAGTCAGGACTCAGTCCGCCGCGAGACTAGCTAACTCCATCCTGGGCAGGTTCAGATCTTGTCTCGCCTCCGATGTAGGAAGCCACATCGCTCACATCTCCAAGTAAGTCATCACAAATATTCGGAATGGATTCCGTTCTATTCCTCACTTTCATGGTTTTTCTTAACCATGCGCTCCTGAGTTTCTCCAAACTGCGCACAAAGGTCATCAACCCTTTCCTGACCCTCAACCACATCATACTCAAGTTCGTTAATCCGATCGACTTGCATCTTAATAGTTTCCTTTAATTGATTCATTTCATCTTCAAGCCTAGCGTTATTCTTTGCTAGAGCCTTTCTCTCCTCCACCATAGCCAGAACTACCGTATTGGGATAGGTATAAGTATGGCGGCACTTGCATCGCCAATGGCAGTTAGCAGGACTCCAATGCACGACAGCGCCTCTTGGCCGACTTTGGTATCTAATCATAGGTAATAGAGCACGGGGTTGCATGCCAACCTGACTATCGCTCGGATCACTATGTCCGTCCATCCTACACAAAGTGTAGATAAAATTTAAGTACTCTTAAGAGAAAATGATCAAATATAATCCTTAAGTCGAAATTGCTAACACGCCCAGGCCAATTCAAACCTAAGCTCTGATACCACTTGTGACAGTCCCACCTTTCCCTAGAGCAAACCCTAGGGTATTAGCGGATTATCTGCCCAACTCTCGCCGGGGTTCGGTCGATCAAAGAACTAGCAACTCAAGAAAACTGTTGAAATATCTTCCAAACAAAGAGTGCAAACCCTAATAGAAATATAATCGCAATGCCAACTTTTCAAATCTAGAATATAGAACTAAATGTCAAACTTATCACTTCACACTTATTTTACATAACATACATCGAACTTATAAATTCAAATTACAATAGTCAAAAGTACGACTTTCTAAACAAAAAGGGTACAGTCCAAAGTACAAGTTTAAGACAAAAGTTAAACTATGAAAGTTCTTGACCAAAAGTCCATCCCCGATCTATTAACGAAAACAAAAGGAGTGGGGTGAGTTAAAGTTCAGTAAGATTTCAAATAAAAATGTAAGCACATAGCTAAATAAAGGAGCAATATAAACAAATAAACACCATATTGTACTATAACAATTTAATCAAAGTTCAATTCAAGAATACGGGTGGCTTTCAAAAACCAAATCCACTTGAGATTGATCAAAACAAGAATCCGTCGACTCTCCGTCAACGTTTGTATTCAAAGAATATAATGTCCGTAGAACACCATTTTCTCCAATTTTCGTCCACCAGTCAACCCCCTAACCGGGCCTATATTCCTTTAAATAGTACGTAGGTAATACTCGAGTATACCGGTTTCCAGTTTTTAGTAAACAGTTCTCAGGGTTTATCGGTTTTTCATGACCAAACCCTTGCTGGTTCGATACAACCGACTCATCTATAAGGTTGGATACCCAAACAGTAGCAGTAGTTGATGGGATATCACCCAAACAACTCATACACAGTCACATATAGAGAAATTACATCTCATAATAGCAGTACAAAGAGTCTTAATGGAATCGAGGGAGGTCGAATCCGATAAAGTATACGCTCGCCTCAATTTTTATCAAAACAATGTTTGGCTCAAACAGTCGCAAATCAAGCATTCAGATATTTCATATAGATAGTTAACAGGTAGTGGAATACTCACCTATCAAACAATGCAGTGATCAAACGTCAAATCCTTTGGTTACGATTACCTCCGTTTCCTATTCCTAGGGTAACGAGGGAAATCGTTAAAAAATCCAAGTTCATTTCCAACTCAAATGTTTGTTCATTAAGTGACCAAGTGAGTGGTTAAATCTACTCAATTCACCATGCAAGTTAGACTCAAAATGCAGTAAAAGGTCATGAGAAAATAAGTTTGACAAGTGCAAGAAAGTTGGGCAAAAGAAAAATTTCATTCAAGTTCAATGTCTTTTTCGCGGGTAAAACAGTCGCGCTCGCGCAGTTTTGGGAGAACAACCATATCTCACTGTAAGAAGGTCGGAATCAGGTGCCGTTAGCGACGTTGGAAACTAGACTCACAGGACTTTCCAATGGTATCAAATCCACACTTTAGTTCGTCTCCTGTTAGTACCAGTGATTCAGGAAAATAGGCTGATTTTTCAGTTCTGATCAGCTCCAAAACCCTAACAAGGTTACTCTAGTTCTTGTTGCTAACTTCACTTGTTTTGGTTCAAATTCATCCAAATTGATCTCTTTGGGTTCATATACAGGAAAGCAAGTTAACTAGCACCATTGGAGTTCAAAATGCAACACACATAATTGATTAAAAGAGCCAAAACAGTCTAGTCAACCAAAGGAATCAAAACAGTCCACTACTTGCTCAAAACAAGCACTTTTCTTGCTTAATTTTCATTTTAGCTCACACCAAATTTTAAACCAATGTTTATTCAAGTTTCTTAGACTTAAATAAGGTGAAAATGAACCACAAAATCAAGGAGAAACCTCTACTACAAAACCGGTCAGCCAAGAGTAAACAAAACAGTCCATTAATTCACTTATCTCACCAACCTTCATCTTTTCATTGTAATTAACTTAAACATCATACCAAGTGTTATCTTTAACTCAAAAATGGGTCCAAAACATATAATATATGAAGGAAAGTTATGAACAAAGTTCAAGCAATTCATCAAACACATGGTATGCAAAAAAACCAACCCTACTACCACTTGTTTAGTTCAAGAATTTTAACCACAACCAACATCCATTTGACTCTTAGTTTGCCATCAAAACTTCAAATACTTGATATAGTACAAGAAAGTTGGGATTTAAGGTTCACATACCTCTCTTATTTGAAGGTTGAAGCACCAAAACAAACCACCAAAACCAAAGCTCTAGGCTTAAAACACACTCTAGGGTTGAAGGTGGTTCACTCACTAAGTCAAGTTCCTTCTCTTATGATTTTTACTCAAGATCAAACTAGGGCTTTAAAAGCAAGAAGATGAAGTTTTATTCCTTCCCTTGGAAGCTTCAAGAGAGTCGACCAAGCTAGGGAAATAATGGCTCCAAGATAGTTTAAATTTCCTCTAATCCTTTGTCAAACAAGATGGATGGGTTAGGGTTTTGCCACTTGGCCCAATCTTGGCCCTCCTTTAATCTTTTGACTAATGAAGTTTCTACCCTCCAAATGTACCAATGTCTATTTAACATCTCGAAACTATCATATAAAGTCCCAACCACTAAATAAAAGACATTTGGTCAAGGTGTATGTGGTAAAATAAAATAAAACCAACTCAAGGAAATGTTACAATTCAAGTAAAAGCAATAAAATGCAATCCAAGGGAAATGTTATGAGTGATTTAGTTCTAGGGTAATGCAAGTAATTTTTGGGAGAATTCATATTCTTAAATGAGGGTTTTCACATGTATCCTATAGAAAGGTACTCATGAAATATTTAAATGAAGTATTTTGCAAATTTTAGACAGTTTTAGTAATTAACGTCATCTCAATATTCTAAACCTGAGATAAAAATTGCCTTGTCAAGGTATTTAGGAACTTTGAAATCCTACGTCTGAAATAGAAGTCGACCAGAAGCCTGCATTGCTGAAGGGTATTTAGCCGAGGAATATTTAATTTTTTGTTGCTTATACCTAGCTGATTATGTTGAAATGAAGTTTAATCGGGCAAGTAGAAATGATGATGTGGGCGAGACCTCACGCGAGGTGTTGGATATATTTTCTAGTTCATGTCGTCCATTAGGAAAGGAACTCCTACAAATTTCAGCAATGAAATATTGAGAAAAGCACATCAATATGTGCTATTTAATTATGACCACATCAAGCCATATGTTGAGTAAGTAAATTCCTTTCAATTCAAAAAATTATATATGTTGAATACTTAGTGAGTTTCTATATGCAGCCAACACCATAAAATGGTGGAGGAGAAAAATCCACATGCTAGAAAACATGTCATTGAGCGTATTCATTGTGAGAACTTTGCAGATTGGTTTTCGAACCATGAAAGCTCAATAATTTTTACAAGTTCTATTATCTTTTTTAATGCATAAAAGAAGAAATTTTGTCATTGTTGCATTTTGTATATAATAGGTTAAGCAGATTCAAGTGGTTGATGGTGTTGACATCTCCAAAGATTTGAAACTTCTGGCTAGGGGTCCAAACAACGTGGGGAGAAGATATCAAAAGATTCTTGTCAATGGCTTTCGCTTCCATACAAGACAACTGGAATCTCAAAGGAAAACTCAAAATAGTGGGGTTCTTGTCAATGCAACAACATCAAGCTTTTCAAGTACTAAAGATAATAATCCAATATTAAGTGACATGACTTACTATGGTATTTTGACAAATATCCTTGAGTTAAATTACACTGAAGGCCGAATTGTCACCTTATTTGAATGCGATTGGATATCAAAAGGCAAAAGATTAAAACAAGATGAGGATGGATTCACATTGGCCAACTTCGAGAATGTAAAGCCTCACCCTGAGTCATATGTGATAGCAACCCAAGTTTTCACAAGTTTTTTATGTTGCAGACCCCTTAGCTGAAGGCTGGAGTGTTGTTGTTGCTACATCTCCTAGGAATGAGTTTATGATGGACCCTGTATGTGATATTGAGATGTATTTGCAGATACCTCAGTAACTCAAATGGACAATGAGAATGAAGACATTCGATGGGTTCGAGAAGATGATGGAGATGAAATCCTTCACTAGCCGGAATTGTTGAAATGTTTAGTTTTTGCTATTTGAAACTATAAAAGTTTGTAACTATAAACGTGGTCCCAATTTCACATGCACTTTTTGTAGATGCAAATTCAAATTATCCTTGTTATGTCTTTGCATTTGTCTACTTTGAAATTTCTATTTTAACCTTCCTACTTGCACTTTAAAATTGATTTGTTTGTAGATGAAAAACTTCAGTCTAGTTATAGCCTTACTATTATCATATTTGTTTGAGATTTTGCTATCCTTTTGCATTTGTGTTCTTCCATTTGTTAAATGTTTTCATTTGTAGGAATGGCAAGGACTAAAAGATAGAAGATTAATAGAAATACACTTGTTGATCAACACGAGGCTATAGCTGAAAATCAGATTCATATTGAGGAGCCTAATTCTACAGATACATCTCTAATAAGTCATGCTAAGTTTCGCTTTTCATTCTTGAGATCCAGTTTTGAAATTTCAGTTCTACTAGTTCTTTTGGTAATGAAATTCACTGGGAGTCATATTTCATGGTTATAGATGAAGAAAATGCAAATGAAAATTCACAAAGAAAAACTAGAGGGCCAACATATATGACAGAAATATGGGGTAAACCTAGTAGTTGTCATCAGTACAAAGTTAGATTTGATAAGGATGGTGAGCCTGTTTGCAAGAACAAGTCGAAATTTACTGAGTTCTTAGGAACAATAGCAAGAAATGGAAAGTATGCTCCTATAGACGTGACAGATTGGCTTGAAATGACAAATGATAAGAAGCAAGACATGCTTGTACTTGTGAAGGTAATACACATTTGCTTGATACAAATGTACATCTATACCTTTTATATGACAAAAATATTTATCTAACTATTTGAGGTGTTATTGTAGGAAAAATTTCGTTTTTCTCCAGGTGCAGATTTCTGGACTTTGAAATCTATTGGCAAAAAATGGAGAAATTGGAAATTAGCTTTAAAGGCAAAATATTACAATCCAAATGAATCCATTGAGAGTCAAATTAACAATAGGGATTAGCGGATCTTGAAAGATTAGTGCAGAAATCTTCTAACTTATTGGAGCTTAGAGGAAATAAAGGTATAGTTGTTTTAACTATTAAATGCCAATCACTATGTTGAGATTATAAGTTTCTACTATTTTTATATATTTCAGAATACCAGCGAGAAGAATAAGATGAGTCGGGCCAAGAAAACAATGAATCATAAGATAGGGAAGAAATCGTATGCTTAAATTCGAAAGTAATTGGTAAATCTTTTTAACCTTTTAGTTTAATTTAGTTTTTTCTTGTATCATCTAGTGGTCTTATGGAGACTTCATTTTCTATAGACAAAAAAATTAGGTCATCATCCATCACGAGTTGACATGTTCGAACACTGTTATATTGACTCAAATGGAAACCCGGGAAATGATGACGTTGCAACTAAATTAGTAAGTTACTAATTGGTTGATGAAATTAGTACTCTAAATGACTGAAATTGTCTACTAATTTAAGGCTGATTTTATCGTGATTGATGTAACATAATCAATTTTAGTAATATTGAACTTTTTCTGGATTTTGAATACAGCAAGCTTTGAAAGAAAAAGTTAGCCAACTCCCTCCTGGTTCTAATGATGATGTTGACTGTAATGATGCATTCGCTCAAGTATTTGGGGAAGATAAGAATGGGCGTGTGGACATGTACGGTGTAGGTGTGACACCATCAGACAAATGGGGTAATGCACCTAGTCGCAGCACTTGTCAGCGTGTTGTTACGGAGCAAAAGGCAACAATTTCTAAGATGGAAGAAAAATTTGCTGAGCAAGATCAGTAGTTGAAAGACCAAGCCAAAGAACTTGCAGAGCTCAAAGCAATGGTGTGTCAGCAGCAAAATAATGGCTCAAAAACCGGTGGCTCGATAAATTCATCCTCTAATCATGTTTCAAAATCACCTATTGGTGCTCGTTCTCTTCATGTATGTTCATGATTCTTTTCAAGAATTTATTGTGATTATATCATGTGAGGATACTCACTTTTATTGTTTGAAACTTGTTGATTCATTAAACTGCTATTTTGTTTGGTTATGTCGAATAGTAAAAAATGGCAATTTCAACTTAGTAGGGTCTTGGTTAATAAGTTTTATTGCTGAAAATTGGAGAAATGTTCAAAATGCAGGGGAAACTCTACCAAAATTTTTAAAATAAATCTATCTAATTCAATTCTATGACTTTAAATTATCTTGTAGGAAGGTGATTGGATGGATATTTTCAGTTTGTTTGATCCAACAAAATGTCTAGCTATTGGTCGCCTATAAGGAATTGATCCTTCTAAAGTTGTTGGCAGACGATCATTCGGACCATGTTGGTGTGAAATACTAGTACAAATTGTGGTGGAATGCAATGAACAATTGATTAGGCCTTATGGGCTATTGCAGACAATTGAAGATGCACTTGGTGCACCGATTGCTTGGCCACTGAAATTGGTATACTTTGACACAAAACTGTTCAAGTTTTTTTCTTTACAAATATTTGTAAGTTGGATGGATAATGAAGTGGTGTTCTTACTTCATCTACTAATTTTATAGGTGAAGATTCATGAGGATTGATAGTTACACTTTTAGAAAAGACAATGCTAGATTCTATCGCAAGAGCCTTTTGTTTAGAGAAGCAATGCTAGTTTTTGAGTTAGCTTCAAATTTGTGGAATATTTTTGTGTTCTTGAGGATGCTGCTGGATTCTATTGCAAGAGTTGGATAGCAGCATTTTGTTTAGACAAGCAATACTAGTTTTTGAATTAACTTCAGATTTGTGTACTTTATGAAACGGTCACAAAATTTATTATGATGTATAAGCTTTCATGCAGTCTTATATTCTTTGGCATAGTGGCTATCTTACTATTGCATATTATTTGTTTGGCGTATTGTGTTAGGAGATTAGAGTAGAAAATTTGAATGAAAATTGCACCAAAAAAAGGACAGCTATTGAAGCACTTGCCAATGTCTACATTGAAACTAATGCATCTAGTAAAACCACATATTGTGACACTTTTTGAGAGTTTGAAGATTCCTTTTTACAATGGTAGAAAATGCCCTGAAAGACAGATAAACACTACATTGTAAACTGCCTCCATTAATGTATATAATGCAGTTCATTGTGCCTAGACAATCACATTTTGGCAACATATACAGGTGTCCTAAAAAGGATAAAAATGATACCAAGTAAAGCGCCTTTATAGTGCATCTTTAGAGACATTGGTTTGTGCCTATTTGCAATTTCTATGATGGCAATTGTGAGTGCATCAAATTCATTAAACATGGCATTAAAAAGCGCCTCCAACCTTTTCCAACATTTGATGTGTGCGCCTCAATAGTCTAAGTGCCTCTAAAAGTTTCCTATTCCATCATTTTGTTGTGCCTCCAAATACAATTTTTCTTGTAGTGTATAGACACCCCTTCAACACGAGATTCGAAAAGAAAGTCAAAAGAAAAGATCTTGGGTAGCAATTATGGTTTTTAAACAAAGAAAATGAGTAAAAGTTGAAATGGTCTCACTAATGGTAAACAAAGTACGGGTTAGTCCTTTAAAAAAATTAAAAGGGATTAAATCCTAGGTGCACTTGTCACTTTCATGCATCAAATTCAACAAAAATATAGTCTTGACATGTATAATAGAGTAAGTTCTAGAATGACACAACCATGTGCAACAAACACTCAAAAAATAAAAATAGAGCAAAACATAAATGAAATACTCATTAATAGACCCAACAAACTCACAAAGTGGTTAAAATTTGTCAAATTCAGCACATTCATCAATCAAATCCATTGCCAATAAAAATAAAATTCTCAATTAACATAAATTTACTACTCATACTCACATCTTAATTGCATACATTCATCATAACCAACAAAGACTACTAACAAAAAAGAAAGAAAATTAAACAATTAATGTCTAGTTAGCAATCCAAACCCCTTCCCTACACTTAAATCTTACATTGTATGTAAGAAATAAATAACAAAATAAAAAGAAAGGGAACAACGACATTTTTCTGAACATGGAGAAAGCATCACATGGCTACAGCGAGGGAGGAAGAGGTGGGTTGAAACCCACGTAATGGAAGTAGGTAGCCAAGTTTTGTGTCGTGTGGTAGGGGAAGAAAAAGGAAAGAAAGAAAGAAAGAAACGGAAATGAAGAAAGAAAGAAAGAAAGAAAAAGAAAGAGAAAAAGAAATGGAAAAAAAATTTTGGTTTTTTTTACCCCACTCACTAGAACAAGATGCAGGCATGTCGTAAAGAGGTAGAGTTTTCTGATCATGAAGTTGGAGTATTTCACACTAGCGCGTGACTTGAAGGGGTGGGCATGGCTTATCGACTAGTAGTCTTTTGAAATTTTTGAAATTGAAATATGAGCCTGCCAGTCAGTTAGACGTGGGCATACCTTGTCGGGTAGTAGTTTTCTGTCTACTAAAACAGTAAAACAAAAATCAAACATACAAAATATAAGAAACCTAAAATAAAAGTAACAAAAATGAACTAAAAACGAATTGGATTGCCTCCCAATAAACGCCTTTTTTTAAATGTTTTTGGCTAGACATTGCCATATCTGCTCAGGGAGGATAAAATCTTGTAAGTCGTTTCAGTGTTTCATCCTCTATGTAATCCTAATAACTTTCGTAAATAGAGTGACCCTTAAACATATAAATTACTTTCTTCTATTGACTAGTAGATGGCTCCAAACAAGCAATCAATGACCGTAATTCTTCAATCACTCCCCCATCACGAATAATTGTCAATTCAAGAAATTTAGCCATCTCAACTCCTAACTTATTCTTGCCATGATACTCAAAAACTTCTAGTTTAACAAAGTCAATCTCATTAATAGAAATTATAGAATAAGAGTCAGGAGAATGTGTGACGACCCCACCTCCCCCTAGGGCTCACCCTAGGGTTTGGCGAGTCGCCTGCCCAGCTCTCGCCAGGACTCACTCACTAAGGCTCGAGAAAGAAAACGTACATCCATTTCAAATAAATACCGCAACAAGTTCAAACTTAATATATACACATCGATGTTCAAATCCAGATACAAGACTCTACACACCTTAATACTTTAACGTGGTTACAATTCGAGTACAACAACTCTAGTCAGGTGCTAGCGCGAGTACAACTTCAAAATTTAAACAACTAGACTACGCTAGTCTTTCTAACTCTCGCGCCACGCTCGTACCCCCTGTAAGGAAAACAAAACTAACGGAGTGAGCTAAAGCTCAGTGAGGTTTCAAATATCAAATTGTTCATCAAATAACGTAGAAATAGCACAATAGCGAAATAGGGTTCAAAACAGGTCAAGAAGTGAGTAATCATACTCCATATAGCCAAATAATAACTATTCACATTTCACAATAAGGATACAGTTGCTCATATATCGGCTCCACCATAGCTTGATCGATTGGTAGTTGACACTCCGTCAACTTTCAAATGAGGAACTAGTCCAGTAGAACACCACTTAACTCCAACCTCCGTCCACCGACCAACCCCCTTACCGGGCCCGAACTCCACAGTAAACACTGGTGGTAATACTCGAGTAAACCGATTAGTCGAGGAGGTAGCACTCCACTCGACGGCACTAACTACCCAGGGTTCGTTATCTAATCGACCAAGCCCTTGCCGGCTCGACTCGATTAACTAGCCGCAGGGTTTCTGGAATTCCAGATAATCACAATTCATATGCACGTATATCATTTAAATGGAACTCAAAGATCGAGAACAAGTCATATTAGGGCAAGTGCGATAAAGTACACGCTTGCCCTCTCAATCCATTCATATAACATGTAAGCATCTCATTCAAGTATTAAATACAAGTATCAAGTGCAATTAGGTATTTGAAAGCACTCACCAAAAGATGTAGTGCTTTTAGTGATCACGTCCAGGTAGTACTCCTGGCTTGGAGTCCAAATCTGCGATAAAATATCGTTTAAGAGTTTTGAAAATCGATTAAGGTTCGAAACTAAAACGTTTCGTTTAACGAGAATCAAAAAACTGAAATTCATTTGGGGCATATACGTAAAACTCTTGCTCGCTATACACACTATGAAATTTGGTAGCAATTCTACGTTAAAATACCATTTAACTTGAAGGAACGAGGAAAAAAAATATTTCTATGAGTTATAAATTTCATTTTCCCCAAGGGTACACGTTTCGGCCGAAATCCAACTTATATACCTCCATAAAAGGGAATTCGAATAACCTAGGCAATTAGGGTTAGATTCATCCTCAATTCCTTACTCAAGTCGCAAGTATCGCTACCTAGTCCTTAAGCGAAAACTTGGGCAGCACGCCCTTTGTGTTTACCAATTTTTCCAGCCATTTATGGCTTCTTTCTTTCCTTAATTCAGCCCCACAATAATACAGAAGCAATGATACTAACATAGCCCTTCCAATAAGCTCCAAAATCACCCAAATACAATACAAGTGCCATAGTACAAGCAAATATCAATTTGAAGACACAAACTGAACGGCAGATTTGATATCCCGTAGCATTTTAGTCATAACTGGAGCTACGTTTATCGAATCAGGGTGAATCTTATACCGTTTCGAAGCTAAGACATAGGGGTACAACTTTCATGAAGGAATCTTAACCTAATTCATATGTTATCTAGGTCGAATTGCAATTCCCAGATCCAAAAGTTCGTAATCAGTCTAGTTGTCAGCACTGACATTAACCAGTGATAACTCAGGCTACACAACTCCATTTGGGGTGTTTTCAGAGGCGTCGGAAAGATAAAATATAGGGATACAAGTTTTGTGTTTTGGCCAAAAGCTAATTGGATACGAATCAGGGTGAAAAACGCAGCCCAAACTGCTGAATTCACAAAACTGTTTACAAATGGCAGCTTGGGCCAGTAAGGGTATTTCGGTTATTTCACCTCCTACCGTGCTCCGATTGAGTTGAAATTTTACAGGCAGATATAAAACATCATTTCCTACAACTTTCATGTTTTGAGCTAAGCCTAATTCTGCCTCCATCATGGCCGAATAAAACTGGGCAGAACAGGGCATCATGGAAGTTCTAATCTGGAATTTGATGAGTTTATGGTGTAAACTTCACTTTTCTAGCTTGAATCACTACTTCACCCTCCTATACAAGATTATAAACACCATATGCCATCTAACAACAAGATTTATGATTGGAAAATCCCAACCCTAACTCAAACAAATCACCATAATTATCAAAACTACTAGAATAGCTATCATTAACCAAGAATCTAAGTTGCTACACAACTTAAGCAAGATTAAGGGAAAAGAAATAGGATGAGCAGCCATACCACCTTACTAAGATGCTTGCAAGAGTTATCCTTCACCTTTCCTTTCAAAAATTTGCCACACAAAGCCTTAATCTTCCCTAAAGAGCAACTTATATGGAGTAGTTTGTAAAATTTCTGGTTGGAGTTCAAGATTGAAGCAAGAAAGGATGGTGCAAGATGAAGTCTTTCCTCTCTTTTCTCTCCCTCAAGAATCGGCCAAGCAAGGAGGAAAATGCAGAAAATTGGGTCAATTTTTTGTTTTAGGAAAGTTAAAACAAGTTGGTCAAAGTCCAACTTCCAAAGGGATTATGACACTTGTTTTTCTAGACTTTCTCTCATTTCTTTTGGTCAAATATTATGGCTGATTTGAGAGATATTTTTAGGGTTAATTATCTGAAATAAAGTGAGAAGATTAAGGTAATAAAGTAGTGTTCAAGTGGTGTACTTACTCGGTAACAAACGGTGCACGTCGGTTCAAGCCGATTTTCCTTAACTCGCGCGTACTAGGGTTTTAACTTCCAATTCACTAACTTATTATTATCACTTCTAATCACACATTTAATATCATCTAGAATGTACTCTTAATCACTAAATCTAGTATACGCTTCGTACCGATTACTCGCACCACGAAAAAACGTAAAAACCCTAGTTTGTCGTAACGGTGAAAGTAAAACGGAAACCCTTGGTTCTATGATTATTTGTGGCTATTTGGGAAGGGAGTGTGTAGTAAAGATATTGTAAAGTAATAACTTCCAAATTAAAGGGAATTTTAAGAAAAATATAAGGGGTTTTACACGTCCTCACAGAATGTAGTTTAGGGAATGGAGAGGGTGTCACCACATTTGAAAATTGTTCGCTGAATTCGTTTGCCAGAGCAATTTGAGGTTGGGTTTTCATTTCTTCCTTTTCAGTTTCCTTTTCAACTGCATTTTTGGATCCTTCTTCTTGAAACTCTTGCAGTTTCTCATCACTTGTCAGGGTAATTGCACTCTTATCTTTCTCAAGGTTGACAATGGACTGTGAGGGCAATTTTTCATAAATTTGAGAAGTCAATTGCGTCATTTTAGATGCCATCAGACACAGTTGATTCACCAAGTCACAAATACTCTTTTCTGTCTCTTGTTGAAATCGATATGTATTAGTAACTAGTGATTTCATCATTTCTACAAGAGACATACTTGGCGTGGATGATAGTTGTTGCTGTTAATATTGATGCTGAAAACCTATTGGTTCTGTTGTATAATTAAAGTTGGAGTTGGCCACCATTCTTGAACATATATATATTTTTTTGGCTAACCCCATGTATGGGGAGGGAGGCCACCTCCTAGTATTATTAAAAACCACAAAAACACCATTACAATGCCGATCATTTGCGCACCGCCCTAACGCGTATTACAGGAGTTCTTGCTCTGTCTAAGACCATGGCCCCCCTAGCGGGCCTTGGCAACCCCGCCTGTGAAGAATACAAGACACTCAATGACCCCTGCGCCCCCACCTTAGACAAAATATCCGCCACCTGGTTCGTTTCGCGATAACGATGACCTACTGTCCAATCCAAACCCAACAATGACTGAATTACCTCTACATCCGAACGAATCAGCCGTGGGCATCTCGACTTGTTTTGAAGGACGTTAACTAACATTAGAGAGTCCACCTTCACCTGCACCCTGGAGAAACCCCATAACAGGCACTGCTGCACCCCATACAGCAGTGACTTGGTTTCAGTTTGCAAACTCATCAACTACCCGAGAGGAATGGAAAAACCAAATAGCAAATCACCAGATGAATCCCGAAGGACACCACTCCCTCCATTAGCCCCCGGATTTCCTAAAGAACAGCCATTCGTATTTAATTTGTAGCTCCCTTGAAACGGCAGCTCCCAACAGATCACCCTGTGGGAGTATCGAGGCCTCCAACCATAGATAGTAGAGTAAAAGGCATGCCACGAAACAAACCTATCTTGATCTCCCGCAACTCTCCCAGAAACTAACCCGATTACATCCGTCAGGATACGATCACAAATAGTCTGCCTCCGCAAGAAACAACCTTCAAAAAGAGCGAGATTCCGCGCTAGCCAAATATTCCAGCAGATTATGCTAGGCAGCACTGTATGGAGTGACTCCACCCGTGACTGACGTGTTGGCAGAAACCACCAGCCCGCCAATCGTGCACGCACACCTGTCCCTCTGTATACTGTGAGGACCCGAAAAATTTCTTATTTTTTTTATCGAATATTATTGATTTATTTAAATATTTATTCACCTGTTTTCTCCAAATAATTTATTTCAACTATTTTAAGTCCATTCATATGGAACAATGTCTTCCTTATGTTTTTAAAACGTCCCGTTAGCAAATTTAATTTTCGGAAATTTGTTTAAGTGAGAAATAATAAGTACATGTGTTTCGAGATGATATTCTATTCGAGAGTGTAATTATCTTGGGGAAAATTAAGAATGATCAATAGTAGATTAGGAAAAGTTAATTGAGCAATTAAAGGTGAATGAATTCTAATTAAGTACATACCGCTCGCGCGTCGATAGCTTTCCAAAAGACGCGCTGAGGCAAATTCATTGGAGAATTGAGAAAGTAATACTAGACTCATGTGAGGACCCGCAAATTTACTTATTTTAAACTCCTAATTCTAGCTTATTTAATTATTTATTTGGCCAAATACTCCGAATATTATTTTCTAGCCTTTTAACCCTAATTACATTGAATTATGACTTGCTTATATTTTTAAAATGACTCGTTTCAAAATTTAATTTTTGGAAGTTCGATAAGTGTGAATGGTGAATGCGCGTTTGGATATTATAATCGATTCGAGGATGCAATAAATTTGGAAAATTGGAGACTTGTATATTAGTCCTAAAATGGTTATTTTTAGGTTTAAATATTCAAGTGATAGTTAGTTATACTATCGTTATAAGAATTTCTTGGAGATTTCACTTTATCGCGCACAAGTCGGAAATACGCGTTTTCACGCGCGTGATTAATTGAGGGACTTTAGACCCTTATTTCTAGACTATTAAGAGTGAATAATATTAGTATGAATATAGTGCATTAGAGGTTTAGTGCACAAGTGAAACGAACTCGAAAGGAATCAAGCACGAAACGCGCGTACGCACACCATTCTTAGTTGACTTTTTAGAGCAATTCTTGTCCACAAACTTATAAGCTTCACAAGGAAGCTTCTTCATCAGCCACGCCACTTTCTTTCTTGCTCAAGAACAGCCGGCCACCAAGGAGAAAAACAACTCCAAAAGTTCAACCAATTTTCACTTCATTTCTTCATCCAAATCCTCTCCAATTCACTCCAAAATTTAACCGTACCTAGCTCATCACTTGGGGTTCACATTAAGCTAAGAAAGGAGCTCATTTTCCACGGATTTTCTGAGCTTCAAGAGGGCCGAAAATTCTGCTTGAACCATCACTTAAGGTAACCAACGATCCACCTTGAAAATCTTGACTCATGGAAGTAGTATTACACGTATATACTCGTTTGATCATGTGGGTAGCTTGGATTATGGTGAAATTTGTTGTGTGGGCTCTATGAATTCCCACTTTGACTTGTTGGACTGATTTGTTTAGTTTTTATGTTGTTAATGATGGATTTGTGGTTAAATTAGTAGAACTAAGTGAATTTACGAAGGAAAGTTCGAAGGGAGTGAAGGGAGGAAATTTTCCGTTTCTGCCCTTGTATTGTCCGTGGCCTTTAGGGTGAATTTTTGTGGATCTAATGGCTTAGTTATGATGTTTATATGTTGTATGAGATGTGTAGAAAGTTTCGTTGAAAAATTCCATGAATTGGTTGGCCAAAAGTTAAAATTTCGTAAGATGATGAACCTGGAAAATTCTCACGTCACTGCCCAGGCAGTGTTCTTGTTTCGGCCATATCGTTTTACTCCGATGTCAAAATCGAGTGCCGTTTACGGAAATGGAAACTAGACACTCCCAGATTTCCAACGGTATAAAATATAGGTTCTAATTCGACCCGAGTGATCTGTACCAAGCTTCTAAAGTCGACTGCCCTGTTCCACGTTTTCACAGAGAACTCTGTTTTTAGCAGCAACTTGATATCCAAAAATGACCTAGTTGTGGACTGATTTTGAAACTGATTTCTTCTAAGAAATTGTAGCCTTATGAATTTAGTTTCTAACCCCACTAACCACACTCAATTCCAAGTTGAATTGAGTGAGTTGTGGCCGAAATCCGAAACTGACTCAAAGGTAGAAAACCCTTTTTTGGCTAGTTAATGCTTTAGCTTTGATTTGGGACTTGTTGTTTCGAATTCTTGGTGCTAACCACCTACCAAATTGCACCTTGGATGTTTCTTAGACTTTTTTTTCATAAATGAATGATGTTTGAGAAAATTCATTGGCCAAATGTTTGGAAAAGAGAAAAATACAAATGCAAGGCAGATTGCCTTAGAAATTTTGCGAACTTTATTGACTTAGTTCATTAGCTTCCCAAATGAATTTTTCCATGAAATTTGGTGGAGGGATAGCCCTCATATCTTAGGATAATACTACCAATTTTGGTGTCATTCTGAGTCCGTTTCGATACTCAACTAGAGTCGTAGAATTTCAGCTTTAAATCTGGAAAGTTGCCCAGTGAGCTTCGTTTTTGCACCAACTTTGAGCTACTATATCTTGGTGCTCAAAACTCCGTTTCTTGTTCTGTTTGTTGGATTTTAAACCTTTCTTGAAACTCTAATTGAGTTCCAAAATTCAAAGGCTAGATCGAATCCTGTAATTTTTTCCGATTTTCCAAAGTTAGCGAAAAACCAACCTCAAAACTGCCTTGTGAGCTTAAAACAGCAACTTTGAGCTAATTTTTGAATATCTTCCGTTAGGAATCATAGAAAAGTGTCTTTTAGGAAATTTTAGTACCTTGGAAGAAGTTTCCAAGGGTACCAAGTTTTCCAATTTTGGACCTACAGAGAGTGAGTTATGATTTTTGGAAAAATACCCCTTAAATCTGAAATTTTTGAAACTTAAGGAAATAAAGTTTTTCGAATTCTCCTTTTCCCCTCAATAACACTTGAGCGTTTTACACCCGATTTCAAAGGTGAAAACCTAATTTCTCTTGTACCTTAAAATCCCACCTTTGAGCCTTGATTTACGTATAAATCGGGCTCATTTTCACGAGAATTTTCTTAGATTGTACAAGTGTACAATCTTCCTCGATAATTAGGAGTACAAGTGATGGATTATTATTTAATTGTTCAGGCACCCACGAGGACCTTCAAGAGGACCCTACAGTGAACGCTTGAACCTCTAAGTGACACTTCTCCTTGCATCACTTGGTGAGTGTCAAGTGCATGTCTACTTGAACTCCTGTGAATGTGATACATGCTTTATTTGATATTCTTGACTTAAGATTTTGAAGAATGGAGTCGAGTGTGTACTTTATCGCACTCGTTCTCATTTGAAATAAATGACTCATGTTTGAAATACATGAAATTGCTGACTGCTTGAAATGTCAAATGCCTGAAATTTTCAAATGCCTGAATTACATGAATTTGTATGCTATGGCTGCATACGTCGCTGGAGTGAATCTCCTCGACAAACAAATGATACATGGGGGACGCCCAAACTCATAGGCCGACCTTGGGACTCGAGCCGGCATGGGCTTGGTCGGGAACCTCGGTGAGTCATGAGAATCACATGAAAAGCTTGACCTATTGGAGAGGTCTCGCTTGGCATACTCGTGGAGTATCGCCCTACAAATGTCGTTCGGGCCCGGTGCGGTGTACTGTGGACGGATGAGAAGTAAGTGGAGATCTACGGAATTTGAAATACCGACCCGGTTGACGGAGAGTCATCGCGGGAAGGTATACTAATGACCTTGGCAAAGCAAGTGGAACTTAGCTCCTGAGAGCTACCATATCCTTGAATTGTTTCTGCTTACATATTATTGCTCGAATTACTCCTTTCTTGCAAGTTACTTCTTTATTCGTTAAATGGGTTTGTTATTTGGACAATGTGCTTGCATGTGTGTTTCTTGGCCTCACGAGCGTTTTGCTCACCCTTTAGATTTGTTTTCCTTAACAGGAATGGATTGGAGCGAACTTGAGAAAAACCCCTTTTAGATGTACTTTTGTTTTAGGGTTTTCAATGTACATGGCTAGACCTTGGGTTATTGTATAACTGGAGACTTGAAGTAACTTTTGGAAACTAAATGTAAAATTGGGATGATTGATACATTTTGTACTTGTGATGTATTGTCGAATATTGGTTATGGAAGCGACTTTCTTAATTAGGCCTGTATTGTTGGATAATTATAGTTAAGTTTGAATTGTTTTGCCTTGAGTCCTGGCGAGAGCTGGGCAGGCGTCCCATGGATACCCTTTGGTTCGCCTTAGGGAGAAGTGGGGGCGTCACATATACTACAACTAACGCATCACCAAACAATGCCCAAAGGAATCGAGCTAGATCACCGTCTGAGAAAATATGCTCCAACGATTCTAATTGGGAATCTATACAATAAAAGCACTTGGATGGGCAGTGCACGTTTAGCCTCCCTAATGAGGACGCTAGAGGCAACTGATTCCGCAACACACGCAACATAAAAAAGGATACTTTGAGATGCAACAGAGGATGCCATACCTTATCAAACATGAATGACCCTGGTCGCTTCCCACTGGACAGGCGATATGTTAATGCAATCGAAAAATCTCCAGACTCCGTCAAACACCATATCGCACTGTCTTGCCCGTCTCCTACTAGGACGGACTTCCTAACAATTTCTGCCACAATAACCTCCGGGACCCGGTGCCGCAACAAGTTTTGATTCCACCATCCATTCGATACAAAGTCCACTACCGAATGGTCCGAGACACTCTCCAGACGTTGACATAATGGGCCAGAACCCAACCAATTATCAAACCACAATTTACACTGTCATGACCGAACCAGTCACCACAAATTTTGCTCCGCTACCTCACGAACTTGGATCATGCGCCGCTACACATATGAGCTACCCTTTGGTGCCCCTGCTATGCACAGGTGGTTTTGGCGACAGTACTTTTCACGCATAAACATGGACTATAAGCAGTCATTCATATGGAACCTCCACCATAATTTAAAGGAGAAAGCTGAGTACACATCCAATAATGAACGAACCCCTATACCCCCATGCGACGTGTTGGAACATAAATCTTGCCACTTGATCCAATGGTAGCGGAAAACACTCTCCCTCTCCCTCCATAGGAAATTTGCCATGGCTCGTTCCATCAAGGCCAGGACTCCTTTTGGAGGACTCGACACCGTTAATAGGTGGACCGGCGTTGCTGATAGGATATGTTTAATAAGAACGATTCGGCCTCCAGAGGAAAGACATCTAGACCTCCAGGCGGACATCTTATTAATGACTAATTGTACCAACTCCATGAAATACCCACTCTTCTATCGCCCAACAAATAAGGGGTAGCCCAAGTATCGTACCGGGAATGCCTTAGCAATAAATCCCGTAGCCCGCCGCACCCTAGCCACACACCGAGCAAGCATTTTGTCATACACCAAAAAGCCACTCTTTTGAACGTTAATCTTCTGGCCCGACACTTCCTCATACCATCCAATCGTTTGCATGACATATCGTAGTGACATAACTCTTGAAAAGATAATGACATCATCGACATAACTGAGGTGAGTAATCTTGGAGCAACCCTGCGGTACTGAGAAACATTTGAAATCTTGATTTTCCAACAATTTGTTCAAAGATCGAGACAACACTTCTGCACCCAAAATGAATAACCCTGGGGACAACGGGTCTCTTTGACGAATGCCCGACATAGACTTAAAGAAGCCCACACTTGCCCCATTCACTAAGACAGAAAACCAGACATTTGAGACCAACCTCCAAATCATGTCAATCCAGCGTTCACCAAATCCAAACCTTCGCAGCACTTGAGTCAGAAACACCCAAGAAACCCGGTCATACACCTTTGACATATCCAATTTGAGAGCCACATTAGTCCTCTCAGATGGCTTTCTCATACTAGACAGGAACTCTTGTGCAAGCAAAAAATTATCCGATATAAGGCGCCCTCGCACAAACCTATTTGGAGGTTTTCCAACCTTGTCTCAAACGTGGGATGACCCTTATTCAAACGTGTATGATACGCGTATGATCAAGAATGCCACCATTCTTGATCATACACGTTTGAATAAGGGTCATCCCACATTTGAGACAAGGTTGGAAAACCTCCAAAACTATTGATTGGGGCACTCAGGTTATCTTAAAATGCGGGACACATGTTGGTTGAATGATCCAAGTCATAACAAATTTCACAAATTACAACGGCTAATTTTTCTACATGAGAGATATCTAAATGTTGATCATTAGAAAAAATACGAACCCCATTACCCTTCTTAGAAGTAAAATCCAGTCTGTCACCAAAATAGTGAATATTAGCATCCATAAACTAGTAAACAAAAAGAGAAAAATAAAAATAAAATGAATTCAAAAAGAAACAAATTAATCAAGTATCAGTCCCCCGCAACGACGCCAAAAATTGATAGGTGTCGAGTATGTGCAATAATAAATACCTACTCAATTAAAATATAGATTTTTGTATATAACGGCGATTATGGTCGATTCCACAGTGACTGGGAAAATTTTATTTCTTCTAGAACTCAGAATATGGGGATTTTTATAAAAATAAGAATAGTTAAATAACCCAAATAAAATAAATAAATAAAAACTAAATGACAATTTATTAAAATTAAAATAATAATGGATAGACTCTAGCCAAGAAATAACTTCGAATATGGTTCACTCAATTGATCATCGATGCAATGATGATTTCATTTACTTACTGATAAATAAATTATAACTGTCAAACAAGCAATGACAGTCAACTTCTCTTTACTGTATTGATGATTAAGGTACGACCGTTAATCACTACTCTAGTCAAGAGATAATTCTAAATACGACCTTAGAGCTCAATTTCTCAATTGCATTAAAAATTAGATAAGCGCTATTCTAACTAAATAATACGCTACGAGGGTTATTTTAAATTAACCCATATGTCCTCCTGACACAAATCCAATCATATCAGTTATCACTAGTTTAAAACAATTAAACAATTATGAGTTTAATTACTCTAATTGATTTTAGGTTATTAGATTACACTAAATACTGGGCGCTCTTGATATTCAAACAATATAATAGCCATAAAAAATTAAAGTAGAGGATATACAAATACCAATGAATAAAAGAAATAAAAAATAATCAATTCAATCTCATAATTTTAGATGAACCAAATTCTTTGTTGTTTCTTGACTACAAATAAATGTATAGTTCATCGTCATGGAAAAAATCACGCGCGAAATATTGGAATTTATTGCTGCAGCCATTCTCCAATTGAGATGAATTCCAGAGAAAAAGAAAACGAGTTCGGTTCTCTTGTTTCTTCCTAAGAAGAAACGATTCATACTACTGACTAGTCTCTCATTCGGCTAAAAGGAAGAATAAAGAAACGATAGTCCTCGCGTTGTTTCCTACTCCTACTCAACTACTTATCCAACCAAAGAGTTCTAATACTAATAAGCCAACAAGTTGTTTCCAAAAAGTCCTACAAAATAGCCTAGACTAGTATTTCAACAAAAGTAGGATACTATCCATTCGGTGTAGAATCTGACTTTCACTTCTTCAATTTAAGATGGAAGATCACACGCCAAATCCGGAGTTCCCGGACTTGCAGATTAGATCTTGATGCGCCCACACCAAATTGTATAGAAATTCAATTTTAATTCACATCTTTAATCCCTTTTGCTCCAAAACCTTGCAACCAACACCAATTACCAAATATAAGTGGAATCCATCAATTAATGTAATATTTGGTAAAAATAAAAGAGGGAAACAATCATAAAAAAAAAACTGGTCACTTGATGCGCTCCTGACTTAATCCGACTAAAATTTTAACCAAAAAATGAAAAGGCACGAAGAATGGCCATTTTTTTGTTAGGAACTAAAATTACTCCTTGAGGACTAAATTTTTACATCAATAATATGTGAGGTATGACTATTGCAATTCTCCTTAAAAAATTAGAAAATCTAAAAAAAGAGGTCCAAGCATGCATCTCCATGTGTTTATCTTAATGTTTATAGCAATACGTACTTTAGATGAAATAAAATTAATTAGTGTATTTAGAATGAAGATTATTTGATATGTTTTTATTGTAGCACTTTTTTCAATGTTTTCTATATAGTATAAAAATATTATTAAAAAATGTAATACAAAAAGTATTTTGAGAATCTCAAATTTTTTTAATGTAGAATCCAAACAAAATATAAAGTAAGGTACAACTGTGGTATGAAAATACTAATTCGTATTTTAGTGACTCATAAGAATCTTGCGAAAGTTGCAAGATGATTGAAAATTATCAAGACCAATATGTTTATATTTTAAAGAAGCAAGAGAAGAGATGGAAAACTAGTATAGAAGTTTTAAAAATTGTTAATTTTTTTTAAATCCACAACACAAATTTTCAATTCTTTGACATTTTGCCATCTTTCATTTTTTTATTTTCTATATCACATGACTTCATGCTTTTTCTAACAAGAGATTCCATATTCTGACCAAAAGTATAGCATTATTCTACAATCATCATGCATGGGCATTACTGTCATTCTTGAAATTTTGGATGAAAAATTCACCATTAATGTTGGATAGTCAATTAAGAGAGTAAAGTGCATTTATTTGATGTTTAGGGAGGTAAAGTGTTATAAAGGATCAAGTTTAGAGGGACAAACTGTAATTAACCCTTTGAACTACCACCTATTCCAATATTCCATGATGATGAATTGCAACACTTTTACTAAAGTAGTTTACCTTTACAAAAAAAAAAAGAAAGAAAGAAGAAAAAAGATAGCAAGACCACATTTTATTGTGTGCCTTTAAAAGCATTTTTTACACTAGGCAATTCTTACCTTGCAATGTGCAATAGTAACACATTTTTTGGCCATCCAACTCATAAAAAGTTGCAGATAGTAAGGTTCAGACCCAATGTTTAGACCTGAAAAAATATTCAGACCCAATGTTTAGACCTACTATTTTTTTCAGGTCTGAACATTGGGAATTGAAAAAGAAAATTCTTGCTTTTAAAAATTTCTTGCTTTTAAAACTATTCCATATCCTCATGATGGTGAAACATTATTTAGATTTATTTCTGATATCATCTTGGAATGGAATATTGACAAGAAGTTGTCCTATGTTGTTGTTGACAGTGCATTTTTAAATGATTCAATGGTTAAATATTTGAAATCATGGCTCTTGGATAAGTCATTACTCAATTTAGGTGGTGAACTTTTTCATGTTCAATGTAGTGCAAGATGGATTAGCTATTGTTGGGCGTTTGCTTCATAAGATTCGAGAGACTTTAAAATACTTGAAAAAGTCTTCTTCTTCGTATCAAAAGTTTGAAATGCAATTAATCAATGCCAGCTGAAAAATTAGAAAAAAAAGGATGGGTATGGATGTTCCGATAGATGGAATTCTACTTTCTTGATGCTTGAAACTGCTTTGCCTTTGAAGGATGCTTTTTGTCCAAGGTTTTGAAACCCATCCCTGACTTCCTGGTCGGACCGATTGAACCATCGACCAGCCTGCTGGGCCTCAAACCTAAAGGGGTTAAAAATTCAACCTCTTTTATGAAAACCAGTTAGCCTAGATGGTTTGACCGCTAGACCGTTGAACTAGAATGGTTTTCATTAAACAGGGCGGTTCCTTGCCCAACTTTAATTAGCCAAAAAAATTTAAATTTGGTCAACTAATCTCATTCAATGACACTCCAAAAATAAATCTTACCAATAACCCATGCACAATTGTCTCCAATTAGTTAGGCATTAACAATTATTACCCTATTTCTACTCATTCTCTCTCTCAAAATGACATCTTAACTTTTGTCTAACATTTATTGCATATAGTATATTAATTATTTTAACTCTTTAGTGCATTTCAATTGTCTGTCATTGCCTTCTATTTATTTTTATTCTTATCTTATAAACTACTAATCAAATAATTTAGGAAAGATAAAAATGTAAAAAATTAAAGATGTAGATAATAATGCTATTTTATATTTTTTTTACCTTTTAGTTATAAAAGTTATTATTGAATTTCAAACAAGTAATTCATAAAAGATTAGAATAAGGATTGAAGTGATTCTTTTTAACATTATTATTGACATTTCTACAAATATTTGTATATTTTTAGATGTTTGATATTTATTAATAATATTTATGATATATTTATGACATCGCAAGTTAATAATAGTTCGCTTGGTGGTTGAACCAGTGACTCTTGACCCAATCACTTTTCTGGGTCAATGAATTATTTGGGTTTCAACACCTTGTTTTTGTTGTTTAGAACACATGGACAGAAATTGCAAGCTAAATCCTTCAAAAAAAAATGACTGGAAAGTGGCTAGTGTTGTTCATGGTTGTTTGAAAAAAATTTTATGATGCCACATGTCATTTTAGTGGTATTAATTTTTCCATTGCAAATGTTTTTTTCCTGATATGTGTAATCTTCATCTTAAGTTGAGGCAATGGGAACTTAATGAGCATGATTTTATTCGAGAAATGGCTACTCCAATGAGAGCTAAATTTGAGAGATATTGGGAAGAATGTTGTCTGGTGTTGGCTATTACTGTGGTACTTGATTCTAGATTTAAGTTAGTTTTGGTAGATTATTATTACAATGCTCTTTATGGAGAAAGTGGTCAAAGATATGTGGATAGGGTTCGTAATGGTATTGCTGATCTATTTGTTGAATATGGAGGTGACCTTGCTCTTTGTTTGAGTTATGTTGGAGATAATATAGGAGAAGGCACTTCTAGTTCTAGTGACAAAAATATGGATATAGAAGATGATGATGATAAGTTGTCTAATTTTGATAAATGGTATCAGCAATCTTGTTCTTCTACTATCCTTGCCATCCAAAAATCCGAATTGCAATCATTCTTGGACGAGCCTGTATTTACAAGAAAAGATACTTTTGACATGCTAGGTTGGTGGAAGGTGAACAGCCCAAAAATTCCTGTTCTTAGCAAGATGGCCCATGATATTATTGCAATTCTAGCTACTATTGTGGCATCAGAATCAGCATTTAGCATTGGAGGAAGGGTTATTGATGAGACTAGCACTTCTTTGCTTCCAAATGTGGTCAAAGCTTTGATAACAACTGGTGATGGGTTACCATTGAAAAAGAAAAGAAATAAGTCCTTCATGTTATGTTTTAATAATCTGATATTTGTTTCCTTTGTATTTTTTCTTTTTAAATCCATATTACAAGTTTGTTTGGTTGGGTTACTCGAGTAAGGCCAATCTAATTTCTTTCTCTTTGTTTTTTTAGAGTTACTTGAAGAAGATTTGGGTGATTCTACTAAATTTCTCAACTTAGGATGATGTATTTGAGTAAGGCAAATTTGATTTCTTTTCTTATTTCCTTTTTTGAAGAAATCAGTTTAACAATATATTTTTTCTCATTTTTGTTGCAGAAAATTTTTGGCACTTGAGACTTGAGAGCTATGAAGAGTGTTGAAATCTACAAGACAGTAGAACTTCATGAATTACATTGAGTTGAGTACTTTTAAAAATGCTTGGATGATGTATTTGACATTTAATGTTTGCTTGGATTTAGTAATGATTTTATAGATTGATTTGTAGTTGGTTTTGAATTGACTATTGTGAGTGATTTGTGATTTATCTTTGTAATTTGATTTGTGGTTGGTTTTAGAATGACTATAGTTCATTTGTGCAAACTTCTTAATATGTAGGTAGTCCCTTTCAGTTAATCTGAAAATTTTAGCATACAACATGAACTTTCAAGACGTAGGTTAGAGTATAGAAAATGAAAATTCTTGCATCCATTTCTAGTTTGATTTGTGACTTAGTTCACAATTTTTGACAATCTATACAAAGTGCGAAATTCTACTGGATAGACCTGATCCGACTTAGGACCTATTGGACTTGGTTTTAGGATTATAAATACAAGACTCGTCAGATAGATAGGTCAAATCCAGAACGAGTATATTGTAGCAGGTCCAATTCCGGAATATTCAATCTCGGCTCGTACCCACCCATTGAGTGGCCTATTGGCAAAGTAAACCCATTGATATTTTTAATCTCCTAATATATTTGTTAATTCTAGTTTTGGATTGTTCCTACGCCTATGAACTCAAGTGTTGAAGGCTTCCACAACAGATAAAGGCTTTGTTGGAGGCTTCTACAATGGATAGAGGCCCTTTTCATTTAAATTTGGAGGCTTCCACAACAGATAGAGGCCTTGTTTTTTATTTAAATTTATAGATAGAGGCTTCCACAAGAAATAGACGCTTTGTAGGAGGCTTTCACAACAAATTGAGGCCCTGTTTTTTATTTAAATTTATTCTAGGTATTTTGATGCCTACTCGGGGATGCATATTCATCAAGAGTATTGTGTATTTCCAAAGAAGTTGGGTTCTTTAGTTACATGGAGGAATATTGCACATTCACTATTCATGAAAAGACTCATATGACATCCAAGCACTTGTATATAACCAAAGGTTATACATCATTAATTACAGTTATGGCCAACAAGTGGTAACAAAGCTTCTAAAAATATAGTAGATCCCTAAAATACAAAATTTTGGGGGGCATTTAGCTTAGTACTTGTCGCCATTTGTGGTTCATCAATGCATCTTTCTCATAACCAAACTTTCTAACATTTGGTATTAAGGGTATCATATAAGCTATTATTTTCCTGGTCAATGTGCCTTCAAAAGACATCTGTCAATGATATAATATTTTGTTAGGTAGCCACATACACATACACATACAAATCATCTTATGGATTATACCATGAAATCAGGAAGAACTCTTTTTCTTTTTTTAATTTTCTTAAGAACTAACCCACCTTTAAGCTTGATTGTAGCTTAATTCTTTGTACTTTCAATCTCACTAAATGATTTCTACTTTTGACACCTATTAGTTACAACTGGGATAATATTTGGTAGTTGTTTGTGCCTATGATGGTTATGTCGGTACTTTGATTTAAAGAAAAGGTTAGCTAGAAATAGTATTATATTTGGAGAGTATGGAACTTTACATTACAATTAACTATTTATACTGGAAATTTAGTGGGCTTTTTACTAAGTAGGCCATAAAGCTTCATAGGCCAAGGCCCATGGAAATTTAGTTCAATCTACTGTGCCTGCTACATGTACTACTCAGTTGATTTGGACATGAGCTGCTATACATATATATACATGTTCATATACATATACATATACATATACATATACATACACACATACATACATACATATATACATACATATATGTGTGTGTATTGGCATTATTGCACGTACCCCACTCTCATTTCACTAGTTGGAGTTGAAAAACAGAGTGCTTGAGGTGGGTTATGGCCAACTTGGCGGTGGACTTAGATTTCCATCTTTCTTTTGACACTTAAGCTAGGAATTGCATTCACAAGTACAAATCTTAGTATAGCCATGGTAATTTTCTTGTTGCAATACAATATCATTGTTTAAGAAGAAATAATTGGCATATTTTGGTCTTCAATTTACAATCTTCTAGATTAAAATAATAACCAAGAGCACATGTTGAGATTGAACCTTGCTACAGTTAGTTTGGTAAAGTCTTCTTGTGACCATCCAAAATCCTAATGTCATCTTTTGACTTGGTATTATTTCACGAAACTAAAAAAATGTCCTTGAAGAGGCATAGACATCCTGCAACAAGTCTGTGCAACTAGCAGCAAGTCCTTTGTCATTTTTTTTTTTTTTTGGTAGACATGTTGCAACAAGTCTTGAGTTTTGCACTAGAGTTCTCGGCTACAATTCAGGCATTGCCTGGTATTGCACCATAGAGACTTCTTTGAAGACTTTTCAAAGAATTCTTCAAAAGATTTTGTTGGGTATTTAGAATTTGAAACACAAAGTTTGAAATTTTGAAAGAGTTTGTGATATATTAGGAATTGGCTCATCATAGGCCTCATTTGTTTTCTTTCTTTTTTCACAAATGTTGAATATCTTATCAGTTGAAAGAGACTTTTGGTAACAAATGTTATTTCTCAAGTGAATGTACTTGAGAGTGCCTATTAGTTCGAGGCTTATGCCTTAGTGGGCACAAAAAGTTATTTCTAGTTAGGGAATCTACTTGCTATAGACTTGAAGACAACTTACTAGCTGGAGGGTATATCATTAGTGGGTTCAATAGGCTTGAGCCTCTCAAATGAAATTAGGGCTTTTTTTTAATTTCTTTCTCCACCATCTTCAACTTCCTCCTGCATCTCTGAATATTGAATAAGCTCCAGTCCCATCTTCTCTTTTCAATCTTAAGTAATTGCTTGTTGAATTGTTCTAACAATAGTCTTAAATGAATGAATTAAATTTCAATTTTCGTTGTGTATATATTTGTTTCATTGGGTACAAGTGGTCTAAACGTTGTGGTCGGTGACATTACTCTTATGCACCATTTGGCTTTCAACATCTTTACAAGTTGTGGTAGTCAAAAGTCTGTTTACTTCAATACCAACTTGTCCTATTTAAGGCACATATTCAGTAGTCGTTATTGTGAGGACCCAAATTTTTTTTTACTTTTAATTTATTTTGTAGGCTTATTTAATTATTTATTTATCCGTTTTCTCCGAATAATTTATTTCAACCATTTTAAATCCATTTTCATAGAACAATGTCTCACTTGTATCTTTAAAACGTCCCGTTAGCAAATTTAATTTTTTTGTGGCTCGTCTAGTAAGGAATAGTGAATACACGTTTTTCGAGACGATATTCAGTCTGAGAGTACAATAATCTTGAAGAATTAAGAATGATTAATAGTAAACTACGAAAAGTTAACTGAGGGATTAGATGAGATTAAGTTAAATTTCGCTTTATCGCGTTTGCATCGAAAGTTTCTTGAAAGTCGCACCAGTACAACTAATTGGAGATTTGAGGATTTAGTACTAGACTAGTAAGTATGAGTAATTACAATGTTAGATGAATTACCTTGGAGGATTAATGCATAAGTAAAACCAACAAGAGAGAAAGTGGTAGTGCACAACACTATTTCGCACTATTAAGGGTTGATTTTGTGCATCAACTTAAAGTTACTTTCCTACAATCTTCCTCCACAGGATTCAAACCACCAACACTCTCTCACCATTTCTCATTTTTGGCCAGCCTAGGGAAAGGAAGGGGGAAGAGAAGGCTCCATTCTTTTGCTCCAAGTTTGCTTGCTCTTCATCATCCAACTCACAAACCACTTGGAATTTCACTCTAGTTTGAAGAAAGGTACTATCTTGTGGAGTTTCTTGGAGAATTTTGGTGAAAAAATCTGGTCTTCATCTAGGGTTTAAAGGGTAACCACGTCACCTTCTTTAACTTTTCAATTTATACAAAGATTAATGGTTGGTTTTCATGGGTTTCAAACCCTAAACATGATTCTAAGCTAGTGGACTTGAGGACACATTTATCTTGCTTTAAATCCTAAGCTAGTGGTCTTGAGGTTACCTATGAGATAGCAGACTTGAGGATTTTGATTGATTGTTGTTGTTTATGTGAATTATAGCTTGATTATGGTTTGATGTGGAAAGAAATTTGATGGAAGCCGTGAGAGGGAGCTGGCCGAAATTTCTGTTTTGATGTCTTGCATTGAATTCGAAATTTTGTTGATTATATGGATGCTAAACTGATTGATATATATTGTATTATGTGTGTAGAAAGTGTCTTTCAAAAATCATTTCAAATGGTTACATAAAACTTGAGTTTTGGAAAAGTTCAAAATCTGGAAATTCGCTAGCAGGGTAGCCAACCAGTAGTCCTTTGTCTGAACATAACTCTTCGTACAAATGTCAAAATTGAGTACCATTTGCGGCATTTAAAACTAGACATTCATAACTTTTCAACGGTATAAAATTCCACTACTAGTTCATTTTGAGTAAACCGTAGCGAATCAGCAAAATAGGCTATCCTGTTATGCCTGTCTGTCCAAGAGAAACTGGGAAGCTGCATTTTGTGGCTCGATATTGTCTCACTTGTGAAAGGATTTTGAAAATGATTCCTTCTGATGAATTGTAGATTTTGAATCTAGTTTCTAACACCATAAACCATTCACAATTTGAAGTTCTGCAGAGTTAGATATGGTCTAATTTCAAAACTACGTCAAAGCTGGAAACTGAAAATCTTCTGAACAGATTGCTAAAACCAGTCAACTTCAAACTGTTATATCTTATTACTCAAAACTCCAAATTTAGTTCTGCTTGTTGTATTCGAAACTTGGTTTGGAACTCTTATTGTGCTATAAATTTCAGAGGCTGATTCACTTTCTGTGAATTTTTCCGAATTTCAAAACATTGTTGAAAAATCGAGACTGATTCAGTCCTGTCTTCTTGAAACGGTAACTTTGAGCTGAAATATGAATACTTCCTGGTTAGAATCTTGGAAAAATGTCTTCTGTGAAGTTTTAGCACTTTGAATCTAGTTTTCAACGTTATAAAGTTTTCCATTTTTGGACTTACGGAACTCAAGATATGATTTTTCAAATTAGTGTCACACTAACCTAGAAATTTTCTGTTTTCAAACAATTATTCCTTTTAAGAACATTCCGTCCTCCTTTGAAATTGTTGGACTGTTTTAGGTGTAATTTCATGGTGGAATATATGGTTCCTTTAGAATTTTAAACTTTCCTTTCAAATCTTGGTTTCCGAAAATTAAACATCTCTCAATGCATTTTCTTGGTTGTTCCATTTTCTTGGTTAATGACATCTTATTTCAAACTAGAAAAATGAACTTCAAACCCTAGTTTTTGCCTCGATTTCCATGAGTTTAAACTCCAAAGAGGGAGCGTTTTAGTTAGAGTAGTTCTTGGTGAATTGCATTAGTTCTATACTTGAACCTTGGAACCTTAGCCTTGATTTTTACCATGAAAATAAGTGGAGTTTTGGATGATTTTTATCTCGATTAGTTTGGAAATTGTGAACGTCTATCTTTTTCTCGATTTTCGTGTCGAAAGTGAATATTGTACTTTCTTTTGGAATTGAAATTTACTTATCATGATTTGAATCAAAAACGACTTTTGAGTTCTCTTTGAGCATTATTTCAATGTTTTAACGAGAAAAACTCTTTTAACTTGATTCGAACTAGTGACCTTACACAGTCGTTTGTGAATCTCGACTTTCGAGGGATTATAACTCTTTTAAGGCATTGTCTTAGGTTTTAAGTAAGTGCATTTTCTTCCTTGAATGTTAAGTGGTATAGAGAATACGTGAGTGATGAATGGTCACTATTTCTTCAGGTGCTCAAGAGGGATTCGAAAGGAATTCTGGCGAGGAACCCTAAAGGAATTATTTGTTCACTTGCTTTTTGAACTGGTGAGTGTCAAGTGCATGAATTATTGTTAAATACTTGAGTTGTTCCTTGTTAATTGAGTATTTTGGAATTGTCGAGACGATCGTGTACTTTATCGCACTCGTTCTCTTTTAAATGAATTTATAATTGAACTATGTTAAGTGAATTAAGTGAATTGTTGCAATTTTAAGTTATATTTGTGTTTGAATCGATGTCGATTGGAGTGAATCTCATCGACTTATACTTATAATCGTGGGGGACGCCCAAACTCATAGGCTAACCTTGTGACTCGAGCCGGCATGGATTTGGTTGAGAAACTTGGTGAACCATGAGAAAATCGTAAAACTTGATCTATTTGAGAGATCTCGTTTGGCATATTCGAATAGTATCGTCTTTTCTAATTGAAGTGTAGGCCCGAAACTGGGGGTGTAACGGTGAATGGGATTGTGAAGTAAGTGGAGTTCTACGGAATTAATACCTACTCGGTTAACGGAGTGTCATCCCGTGGAGGTATTGTATCGAGTCTTGGCAAAACAAGTGGAAATGTGTTCTTGAGAGCTCCCGTTTTGTTATTGATTATGTTTTATTGTTAATTGAGAATTACTTGAACTTTATAACTTTAATTCTTGTAGAAGTGTTATTATTACTTGAAATATATGTTTGCATGCTTTTCTTGGCCTCACCGAGCGTTAACTCACCCTATTAATTTGTTTTCTTTAATAGGAGTTTGGAATGGAAAGAATTTTAGAGAAGCCGACTTGATTACCTTTTGATTAGAATTTTGGTTGCAATTGATTAGTCGACTTTTGGTGGTTGTATTTTGGAAAAAGTTGATGTACTTTTGGTAACTTGTAATATAAAATTTGAATGGTTAATTAAGGAAACGACTTTTCTTCATTTCGACTTTTATTATTGGTAGTTTATTCTTAAACTTAAATTTGACTTGTATCGAGTCCTGGCGAGAATTAGGCAGACGATCCGCAGATACTCTTGGATTCACCCTAGAGAGAAGTGGGGGCGTCATAGTTGGTATCAGAGTTTTAGATTTCAGATCTTGTAGTATATCCTAAATTTGAAGTTTAGGATGTCGGACTATGGGATTGATTTGAAAATTAAGTGATCGCTTGTAGGGATAAAAATTAGAGCCTAGGTTTGAATTAGTGGACAATTAGCAGTCTTGATCTTATGCAAAATTTATGGGATAGTACGAAATGATCAAATCTAGTTATTTAGTACATTTGGATCCATCTAAACTTTTAATTTTAATTGTAGGTTATGAAAAGTAATGGTGGTAATGAGCCGTCTCAGGGGCGCCTTCCGGTGGTCCATAATCGAGAAAGGGCTTGGGGAAGATCGTTGGAGTTATAAACCAACCCGCCGAACTAGGACTCCATCTGACTGTCGGAGGACTTACTCGTACCCAAATAACGTGGTATTAGCGGTAAACGATGATCGGAAATGGTTATCCGAGGAAAATAGGGCATTTTAAGAGGATAATCGAGGATTGAGGATGACTGTGGATGTCTAAACTGCTAGAATTCATGAATTGGAGATCGATGTACGGGAGGAGCGGAAAAAGAAGGTTGAGACTCTTCGTAAGCAGATTCAGGAAGCTAAACACTGACTTGTTAGGATAGTACATAAAATTAGAGACCGGACTGAGGAGCTGATGTGAGGACTTGCAAAATTTATTATTTTAAACTCCTAATTCTAGTTTATTTAATTATTTATTTGACCAAATATTCCGAATATTATTTTCTAACTTTTTTATACCTAATTACATTAAATTATGACTTGCTCATATTTTTAAAGTGACTCGTTTCAAAATTTAATTTTTGGAAGTTCGTTAAGTGTGAATAGTGACTGCGCGTTTGGAAACAATAATCGATTCGAGAATACAATAAGTTTGGAAAAATTGGAGACTTGTACATTTGCCCTTAAGTGGTTAATTTTAAGTTTAAATACTCAAGTGATAGTTAGTGGTACAATCGTTATAAGAATTTCTTAGAGATTTTGCGTTATCGCGCACAAATCGGAAGTTCAAGTTTTCGCGTGCGCGACTAATCGGAGGACTTTAGAAATTATTTCTAAACTATTAAGAGTGAATAATATAAGTATGAATATAAGTGCATTAGAGGTTTAGTGCACAAGTGAAACGAACTCGAGAGGAATCGAGCACGAAACACGCGCGTATGCGCGCGGGAAGAGAGTTGACTTTTGGCACCTTTTGGCCAAACACTTAAAGCTTCTCAAGGAAGCTTCTTCATCAGCCACGGTACTTCATTTTCTTGCACAAGAACAGCCGGCTACCAAGGGAGAAAAACAACTCCAGAAGTTCAACCAATTTCACTCCATTCCTTCACTAAACCTTCACCAAATCACACCAAAATTTACCTCCTCTTAGCTAATCACTTGGTGAACAACTTGAGCTGCAAAAGGAGCCTTACTTCCACGGTTTTGCTGAGCTTCAATTGACCGAAAATTCTGCCTTGAACATCTAGCAAAGTAAGTGATGATCAAACCTTCAAATCTTGAATTATGGAAGTTCTATTGCACTTATAAGTTCATTTGATCGTATGGGTAGCATTATTTATGGTGAAAAATTGTTGTGTAGGCTCTATGAATTCCCACTTTGAGTTGTTGGACTGATTTGATGAGTTTTATTGTTACTAATGCTGGATTAGAGGTTAAACTAGTGGAAATAAGTAGCATTATTGAAGGAAAGCTCAACGGTAGTGAGAGGTGAAATTTCCGATTCTGCCCTCTTGATGCTCGTGACATTTAATGCGAATTTTTGTGGATCTAATGGCTTAGTTATGATGTTTATATGTTGTATGAGATGTGTAGAAAGTTTCGTTGAAAAATTCCATGAATTGGTTGGCCAAAAGTTAAAATTTCGTAAGGAAGCAAACCTGGAAAATCCTCACGTGACTGCCCAGGCAGTGTTCTTGTTTCGGCCATATCTTTTTGCTCCAATGTCAAAATCGAGTACCGTTTGAGGCACTAGAAACTAGACATTCCCAGATTTCCAACGGTATAAAATGTAGGTTCTAATTCGACCCGAGTGATCTGTAACAAGCTTGTAAAATTGACTGCCCTGTTCCACGTTTTCACAGAGAACTCTGTTTTTAGCAGCAACTTGATGTCCAACAATGACCTAGTTGTGGACCGATTTTGAAACTAATTTCTTCTAAGAAATTGTAGCTCTATGAATTTATTTTCCAACGCCACCAACCACACTCAATTCCGAGTTGAATTGAGTGAGTTGTGGCCGAAATCCGAAACTGACTCAGAGGTAGAAAACCCTCTTTTGGCTAGTTAAAGCTTTTGCTTCGATTTGGGACTTGTTAATTCGAATTTCTTGGTGGTAATCACCTACCAAATTACACCTTGGATGTTTCTTAGACCTTGTCTTCATGAATGGATGATGTTTGAGAATTTTCATTGGCCAAATGTTTGGAAAAGGGAAAAACACAAATGCAAGGCAGATTGCCTTAGAAATTTTGCAAACTTTATTGACTTTGTTCACTAGCTTCCCAAACGAATTTTTCCATGAAATTTGGTTGAGGGATAGCTCTCATATGGTAGTATACTACTGCCAAATTTTGTGTCATTTTGAATCCGTTTCAATGCCCAACTAGAGTCGCAAAGTTCCAGCTTTAAATCTGGAAATTTGTCCAGTGAACCTTATTTTTCACCAACTTTGAGCTGCTATATCTTGGTGCTCCAAACTCCGATTCTCTTTCCGTTTGTGGTTTTTTAAATCTTGTTTGCAACTCTAATTGAGTACCAAATTTCAGAGGCTAGATCAAATTCTGTGATTTTTTCCGAATTTTCAAAGTTGGCCAAAAACCAACCCGAAACTGTCTTGGTAAACTTAAGGCAGCAACTTTGAGCTGAGTTTTGAATATCTTCCAATTGGAATCATGGAAAAGTGTCTTCTAGGGACTTTTAGTAATTTGGAAGAAGTTTCCAACGGTACCAAATTTTCCAATTTTGGACTTGTAATGAGTGAGATACAATTTTTCAAAGATCGAACCTTAAATCTGAAATTTTCAAACTCGACGGGAATTGAGTTTTTGAGACTCTTCCCTATCCTTCAATACTAAATGACCATTTAGGACTTGTCTTCATGAAGTAAATCTGTTTTTCCTTGTGTTAATAAACACTACTTTTGAATCTTGAATTTTGAATTAGTGAAACCCCATTCCATGATATTTTCTAGATTGTACAAGTGTACAATCCCTCTCTTGATAAGAAAGGATTTTCAGTGATGGTGTGTGATAGATAACTATTGTTTGCCCAAGTGCTCAAGGAGACCTTCACGAGGATCTCGAGGGGAACACCTAAAGACTTGTTTACGCACTCACTCTCTTATTTTGATTGGTGAGTGTCAAGTGCATGAACTTGTTGTTAAGTGGTTAATTGATTCTTATCCATTATGTGAATTTGAAATTTTGAGACGAGTGTGTACTTTACCGCACTCGTTCTCTTTCAAATGAGATTATATTTGTATTTTGCTACGTGGATGCATATTCGATTTGTATATGGTAATGTGGATGTGATTTGTATTTGTGATTCGTATATGAAATTCGTATTTGTGATTCCTACTTGAGATCGTCGATTTGAGCGTTGCTCATCGACTTATATTCGTATTCATATTCGTATTCGGGGGACGCCCAAACTCGTTGGCTAGCTTTGCGAATCGAGCCAGCATGGGCTTGGTCGATAAACTTAGCAAACCATGAGATATTCGTGGGGCATGATCTATTGGAGAGATCTTGCTCGGCATTACTCGTGCAGTTTTGCCATGATATACTCGAGTATTATCAAGAACTTTGATGAGCGGGCCCGGTAAGGGGGTGTAATGGTGACGGGATTTGAAGAAAAGTGGTATATCTACGGATTTGATACTTATGTGGTTGACGGAGTGTGAACATGAGATGTGATCAAGACTCCGACTCGACTACGTGGAATTTAGCTCCTGAGAGCTACAGTATCCTTGAATTGTTTCTGTTTATTTTTTTTTAATGTGAATTATTCGAATTTACAGCTTTACTTACTATGAAATTTTGGCTATTTGGATTACGTGTTTGCATGTGTGTTTCTTGGCCTCACGAGCGTTTTGCTCACCCTGTAGATTTGTTTTCCTTAACAGGAATGGATCGAAGAGAACTTGAGGAAAACCCCCTTTTTGGATGTACTTTTGTATTAGGGTTTTCGATGTTCATGAGTAGAATCTGGATTTTTGTATAACCTGGGATTGATGTATATTTTGGGAATCTAATGTAAGATATGGACGATGGATGCGTTTTGTACTCGTGGTGTACTAGTGAAAATAGGTAATGGAAGCGACTTTATTCATTTGGCTTGTATTGTTGGTTATTTATAGTTAAGTTTGATTTGATTCGTTTCGAGTCCTGGCGAGAGCTAGGCAGGCGTCCCGCGGATACCCTTTGGTTCGCCTTAGGGAGAAGTGGGGGCGTCACAACTGATAACCGAGTATGTTACCTTGGTCGAACAAGTGGAGGATGCCAAGATACTTGACGGGAAAATAAGGAAGAAAACTCCTAGTGCTGAAAATGAGGATGATCCTACTGAAATAGCAGAGACTTCTGACTCCGCTAATCACTAAACTAGTGATCTAGTCTACTTTTGTAGTTTTTGTCAAGGATGGTCGGGGTAGTGCTTGTTCAAAATCCATTACATTTTCTATTTTGTTTAACTATACTTCCTACCTTTTGAAACAATTGAACGTTACTTATGAGGTGCTTAACTTTATTACTCTATGATTTGAAATCTATACTATGAATTGTACACATTTACAATCATTTCGGTATCTCCCTTATTATTTTCATTTTGCATGATCAAAGTGTCATTTTCAAATTTCGCTTATGTGTACTTATTTTACATCATGCCTTTATAAATGTTAAATTTATGGGCGGGCGAAGAAGTGAAGGGGGTCAAGAGCGAGGGGTTAGGCAACCCCAAATTCAAGGGGATGATTAAAGAACGGCCACTAGACTAAACCAAAACCCTAAAAATAAAGAAGAAAACCAAGTAGTTACTGCTATTAACCATATAATTGATATCTTAGCATGGTTAGTTGAGTACCAAAACTCTAAACCAATCAACCAACCTAAGAACCAAGAGAGGTGTGAGAATAGAGCGATTCTGGAAGTTCACCCATCTAAGTTTCACAGAGGGTCTAATCTTGAAACAGTAGAAATTAGTTTGAGAGAATGAAATAAGGCACTAGTGAAAGTAAGAGATTAGGGTTTCTTCTCGAACAACTTTGTAAATGAATATTGGAGAGTGAGATTAGGGTGTAGAACTTTTATATTAAGAAATAAGATCTCCGTATTTTGTTATATTTATAAGTGATGATAGTAATCTTGTGGAGACTCAAGAGATCGTCCATATTAAATAGAGAATAGTAAAGATTTATATTTCGATGTAACTTATAAGCAAAATAATGAAAGAGCAAAATGACCAGAGTTTCCATTGTGAATAGTTACTCATTTTGATTCTTTAATTTGCCTGTCAGACTAGCATTTGATTTAAACTAACCGGTGAGATGATGAGATACATAAGGAAATGGACATTCTTCGAAAGAAGATAGAATTTCAAAAGAAATTGGTTGACTACTAGAAAGGACGGTAGAAACAAAAATATATACAAAGAAAATTGAGTTGCTATACAAGAACGTCGAACTGGAGAAGAAATACAAAGGAAATTCTCAAACTGGTCAGGCCGTGATTTCTCATGTGACTTGTGGATATTGTGGCAAGTTTAACCACACTGAGGCCATGTGTTGGAAAAAGCACGGGAAATGTCTGAGTTACGATAGTGCCGAACATCAGATTTCAAATTGTCCTAATACCTCTAAAAAGAGGAAATACCCAACAGCCTGCTAGATCCACTACAAAACAGTCGAGTACCAAAAAGGGTGATTAATGCTAATGGCGGTGAAAGGAATCCAAGTAGTGGGAGTTTACAAGTGGGAATGAATTTGACTCCATTTGAAGGATAGGGGGTTTAGTTTTTCCCTAGTCTAGACTGATACTTTTAGAGATTGTAATCTTTTGTGTAGGGGATAAAGTCCTTTTGTTGTTTTATACATTTACGACTTAGCACGTTTTTCTATTATTTTGTTTGTATCTCCTTTCTTTTGAAATGATTTGATGAATTATTGTCGCTTGGTGTAACAATTATAATCTTGTATGACTTATAAAATTTTGCCTTGCTTTTAATTGATTTTATGGTTTATATGTATATTTAAACTTTGTTCCACCCCTTTAAATTGGTGATAAGACATGAACGTTAGTAGACGTGGTCGAGATCGTACTTGAGAGCGTAGACAACCCCGAGGTCTTGGAGGTGACCAGGGATCGGCGGTGAACAAAAATTGAGAACTTAGGGTTGAAGTTGGGACCCAATGTCTGATTGCCAGCTTGATATATTAAAATTGTGAAATTTAGGTTGGTGAAAGGAAATATTTGATAGATTTAATGAACTTGACAATTAGGGACAGGATATGATATTTCGAATGAAAGTATGAGTTGTATTGGAAGAACTAGAATTTGAATGAGAATTGTCACATGAGGAAAGGCCAATAAAGCCTTTAAATCGAAAGTGAGGAGTTAAAACGCAAGCAAATTCCTCTGGTAAATTTCTTATGGAGAAATCATATATTTGAGGAAGTGACTTATGAAAGTAGAAAAGAAGATCCAAAAAAAGTACGCAAAGTTGTTCCTGAACCAAAGTGTGAATTTCAAGAACGAAATTCTTTTAAAGGGGGAAAGATGTGAGAATCCGAATTTTTTTTTTACTTTTACTTTATTTTGTTGGCTTATTTAATTATTTATTTACCCTTTTTTTCGAATAATTTATTTTAATCATTTTAAATCCATTTTTATGGAACAATGTCTCACTTGTATTTTTAAAACGTCCCGTTAGTAAATTTAATTTTTCTATGGCTCGTCTAGTAAGGAATAGTGAATACACGTTTTTTGAGGTAATATTCGATCTGAGAGTGCAATAATTTTGGAGAATTAAGAATGATTAATAGTAGACTACAAAAAGTTAATTGAGAGATTAGATGAAAATGAGTTAAATTTCGCTTTATCGCGTTTGTATCGAAAGTTTCTTGAAAGTCGCACCGGTACGACTAATTGGAGATTTGAGAATTTAATACTAGACTAGTAAGTATGAATAATTACAATGTTAGAGGAATTAACTTGGAAGATTAGTGCATAAGTAAAACCAACAAGAGAAAAAGTGGTAGTGCACAACACTATTTCGCACTATTAAGGGTTGACTTTGTGCACCAACTTAAAGTTACTTTCCTACAATCTTCCTCCACAAGATTCAAACCACCAACACTCTCTCACCATCTATCATTTTCAGCCAGCCTAGGGAAAGAAAGGGGGAAGAGAAAGTTCCATTCTTTTGCTCCAAGTTTGCTTGCTCTTCATCATCCAACTCACAAACCACTTGAAATTTCACTCTAGTTTAAAGAAAGATGCCATCTTGTGGAGTTTCTTGGAGAATTTTGGTGAAAAAATCTGGTCTTTATCTAGGGTTTTAAGGGTAACCAATTCACCTTCTTTAGCCTTTCAATTTATACAAAGATTAATGGTTGGTTTTCATGGGTTTCAAACCCTAAGCATGATTCCAGGCTAGTGGACTTGAGGAAACATTTATCTTGCTTTAAATCCTAAACTAGTGGTCTTGAGGTGACCTATGAGGTAGCTGCCTTAAGGATATTGCCTGATTGTTGTTGTTTATGTGAATTATAGCTTGATTATGGTTTGATAGTGGAAAGAAATTTGATGGAAGCCGTGAGAGGGAGCTGGCCGAAATTTCTGTTCTGATGTCTTGCATTGAATTCGGAATTTTGTTGATTATATGGATGCTAAACTGATTGATATATGTTGTATTATGTGTGTAGAAAGTGTCTTTCAAAAATCATTTCAAATGGTTACATAAAACTTGAGTTTTGAAAAAGTTCAAAATCTGGAAATTTGCTAGCAGAGTAGCCAACCAGTGGTTCTTTATCAGAACATAACTCTTCGTACAAATGTCAAAATTGAGTACCGTTTGCGGCATTCAAAACTAGACATTCATAACTTTTCAACGGCATAAAATTCCCCCACTAGTTCATTTTCAGCAAACCGTAGAGTATCATCAAAATAGGCTATCCTGTTATACCTGTCTGTCCGAGAGAAACTGGGAAGTTGCATTTTGTAGTTCGATTTTGTCTCACTTGTGAAAAGATTTTGAAAATGATTCCTTCTGGTGAATTGTAGATTTTGAATCTAGTTTTTAATGCTATAAACCATTCACAATTTGAAGTTTTGTAGAGTTAGATATGGTCTAATTTCAAAATTACGTCAAAGCTGGAAACTGAAAATCTTCTGAACAGGTTGCTAAAACCAGTCAACTTCAAACTGTTATATCTTATTGCTCAAAACTCCAAATTTAGTTCTGCTTGTTGTGTTTCAAACTTGGTTTGGAACTCTTATTGTGTTATAAATTTCAGAGACTGATTCACTTTCTGTGAATTTTTCCGAATTTCAAAACATTGTTGAAAAATCGAGACTGATTCAGTCCTGTCTTCTTGAAACGGTAACTTTGAGCTGAAACATGAATACTTCCTGGTTAGAATCTGGGAAAAATGTCTTCTGTCAAGTTTTAGCACTTTGAATCTAGTTTTCAACGTTATAAAGTTTTCCATTTTTGGAGTTACGAAACTCAAGATATGATTTTTCAAAGTAGTGTCACACTAACCTAGAAATTTTCTGTTTTCAAACAATTATTCCTTTTAAGAACATTCCGTCCTTCTTTGAAATAGTTGGACTGTTTTAGGTGTAATTTCATGGTGGAATATACGGTTCCTTTAGAACTTTAAACTTTCCTTTCAAATCTTGATTTCCGAAAATTAAACCTCTCTCAATGCTTTTTTTTTGTTGTTCCATTTTCTTGGTTAATGACACCTTATTTCATACTAGAAAAATGAACTTCAAACCCTAGTTATTGCCTCAATTTTCGTGAGTTTAAACTCCAAAATGGGAGCGTTTGGATTAGAGTAGTTCTTGGTGAATTGCACTAGTTCTATACTTGAATCTCGGAACCTTAGCCTTGACTTTTACCATGAAAATAAGTGGAGTTTTGGATGATTCTTATCTCCATTAGTTTGAAAAATGTGAATGTCCACCTTTTTCTCGATTTTTGTGTTGAAAGTGAATATTGTACTTTCTTTTGGAATTGAGATTTACTTATCACGATTTGAATAAAAAATGACTTTTGAGTTCTCTTTGAACATTATTTCAATGTTTTAACGAGAAAAATTCTTTTAACTTGATTCGAACTTGTGACCTTACACATTCATTTGTGAATCTCGACTTTCGAGGGATTATAACTCTTTTAAGGTATTGTCTTAGGTTTTAAATAAGTGCATTTTCTTCCTTGAATGTTAAGTGGTATAGAATATACGTGAGTGATAGATGGTCACTCTTTCTTCAGGTGCTCAAGAGGGATTCGAAAGGAATTCTGACGAGGAACCTTAAAGGAATTATTTATTCACTTGTTTTTTAAACTGATGAGTGTCAAGTGCATGAATTGTTGCTAAATACTTGAGTTGTTCCTTGTTAATTGAGTATTTTGGAATTGTCGAGACGAGCGTGTATTTTATCGCACTCGTTCTCTTTTAAATGAATTTATAATTGAATTATCTTAAGTGAATTGATAAGTGAATTAAGTGAATTGTTGCAATTGTAAGTTATATTTGTGTTTGAATCGATGTCGATTGAAGTGAATTTCATCGACTTATACTTATAATCGTGGGAGACGCCCAAACTCATAGGCTAACCTTGTGATTCGAACTGACATGGACTTGGTCGAGAAACTTAGTGAACCATAAGAAAATCGTAAAACTTGATCTATTTGAGAGATCTCGTTTGGCATATTTGAGTAGTATCATCTTTTCTAATTGAAGTGCAGGCCCGGAACAGGGAGTGTAAAGGTGAACGGAATTGCGAAATAAGTGGAGTTCTACGGAGTTAAAACCTACCCGGTTGACGGAATGTCATCCCGTGGAGGTATTGGTTCGAGTCTTGGCAAAACAAGTGGAGATGAGTTCCTGAGAGCTCCCGTATCCTTATTGATTATGTTTTATTGTTAATTGAAAATTATTTGAATTTTATAAATTTAATTCTTATACAAGTGTTATTATTATTTGAAATTTGTGTTTGCATGCTTTTCTTGACCTCACTGAGCGTTAACTCACCTCATTAGTTTGTTTTCCTTAACAGTAGTTCGGAATGGAAAGAATTTTGGAGAAACCGACTTGATTACCTTTTGATTAGAATTTTAGATATAATTAATTAGTCGACTTTTGGTAGTTGTATTTTGAAAAAATTTGATGTGCTTTTGGTAACTTGTAATGTAAAACTTGAATGGTTAATTAAGGAAACGACTTTTTTTCATTTCGACTTTTATTATTGGTAGTTTATTCTTAAGATTAAATTTGACTTATATCGAGTCCTAACGAGAGTTAGGTAGGCGTTCCACGGATACCCTTGGGTTCGCCCTAGGAAGAAGTGGGGGCGTCATAGTTGGTATCGGACTTTTAGGTTTCAGATCTTGTAGTGTATTCTAAACTTGAAATTTAGCATGTCGGACTGTGGAACTGATTTGAAAATTAAGTGACCGCTTGTAGGGATAAAAATTAGAGCTTAGGTTTGAATTAGTGGACAATTAGGAGTCTTGATCTTGTGCGAAATATATGGGATAGTACAAAATGATCAAATTTAGTTATTTAGTATATTTGGATCCATCTAAACTTCTAATTTTAATTGTAGGTTACGGAAGGTAATGGTGGTAATGAGCCGTCTCAGGAGCGCCTTCCGGTGGTCCATAATTGAGAAAGGGCCTGGGGAAGATCGTTGGAGATATAACCCAACCTGCCAAACTAGGATTCCATGTGACTGTCGGAGGACTTACTTGTATCCAAATAATGTAGTGTTAGCCGTAAAAGATGACCGGAGATAGTTATCCGAGGAAATAGGGAAGTTTAAAAGGATAATCAAGGATTGAGGATGACTGTGGATGTCTAAACTGCTAGAATTCTTGAATTGGAGACCGATGTACGGGAGGAGCGGAAAAAGAAGGTTGAGACTCTTCGTAAGCAGGTTCAGGAGGCTAAACACTGACTTGTTAGGATAATACATGAAATTAAAGACCAGACTGAGGGGATGATAACTGAATATGTTACGTTGGTCGAACAAGTGGAGGATGGCAAGATATTTGACGGGAAAAATGAGGAAGAAAACTCCTAGTGTTGTAAATGAGGATGATCCTACTGCAGTAGCAGAAACTTCTGACTCCGCTAACCACTAAACTAGTGATCTAGTCTACTTTAGTAGTTTTTGTCAAGGATGGTTGGGGTGGTGCTTGTTCAAAATCCATTACATTTTCTATTTTGTTTAACTATGCTTTCTACCTTTTGAAGCAATTGAACGTTGCTTATGAGGTGCTTGACTTTATTACTTTATCACTTCAAATCTATGCTATGAATTGTACACTTTTACAATTATTTCGGTGTCTCCCTTATTATTTTCATTTTGCATGATCAAAATGTCATTTTCAAACTTCACTTATGTATACTAATTTTACGTCATGCCGTTATAAATGTTAAATTTATGGGCGGGCGAAAAAGTGAAAGGGGTCAAGTGTGAGGGGTTCGGCAACCCTAAATTCAAGGAGATGATTAAAGAATGGCCACTAGACCAAATCAAAACCCTAGAAATGAAGGAGATAACCAAGTGGCTACTGCTATTAACCATATGATTGATATCTTAGCACGGTTAGTTATGTACCAAAACCCTAAACCAATCAACCAACTTAAGAACCAAGAGAGGTGTGAGATTATAGCGATTCTTGAATTTCACCCATCTAAATTTCACAGAGGGTCTAACCTTGAAACAGTATAAATTAGTTTGAGAGAATGAAATAAGGCACTAGTGAGAGTAAGAGTTTAGGGTTTCTTCTCGAATAACTTTGTAAGTGAATATTAGAGAGTGGAGTTAGGGTGTAGAACTTTTATATTAAAGAATAAGATCTCCGTATTTTGTTATATTTATAAGTGATGATAGTAATCATGTGGAGACTCAAGAGATCGTCCATATTAAGTAGAGAATAGTTAAGATTTATATTTCGGTGTAACCTATAAGCAAAAGAATTAAAGAGCAAAATGACCAGAGTTTCCATTGTGAATAGTTACTCATTTTGATTCCTTGATTTGCCTGTCAGACTAGCATTTGACTTAAACCAACCGGTGAGACGACGAATTTGGGAGAGATGCATAAAGAAATGGATATTCTTCGAAAGGAGACAGAATTTCAAAAGAAATTGGTTGACTACTGGGAAGGACGGTAGAAACAAAAATATATACAGAGAAAATTGAGTTGTTATACAAGAATGTCGAACTAGAGAAGAAATACAAAGAAAATTCTCAAACTGGTCAGGCCTTGATTTCTCATGTGACTTGAGGATACTGTGGCAAGTTTAACCACACTGAAACCGTGTGTTGAAAAAAGCACGAAAAATGTCTGAGTTACGGTAGTACCGAACATCAGATTTCAAATTGCCCTAATACCTCTAAAAAGAGAAAATACCCAACAGCTTGCTGAATCCACTACAAAGCAGTCGAGTTTCAAAAGGGGTGATTAATGCCAATGGCGGTGAGAGGGATCCAAATAGTGGGAGTTTACGAGTGGGAATGGATTTGACTCCACTTGAGGGATAGGGGTTTTAGTTTTTCCCTTGTTTAGATTGGCACTTTTAGAGGTTGTAATCTTTTGTGTAGGGGATAAAGTCCTTTTGTTTTTTATGCATTTGCGACTTCGCATATTTTTCTATGATTTTGTTTGTATTCCCTTTCTTTTGAAATGATTTGATGAATTATCGTCACTTGGTGTAACTATTATAATCTTGTATGACTTATAAAATTTTACCTTATTTTTAATTGATTTTATGGTTTATATGTATATTTAAATTTTGTTCCACACCTTTAAATTGATGACAAGACATGAACGGTAGTAGACGTGGTCGAAATCGTACTTGAGTGCGTAGACAACCCCGAGGTCTTGGAGGTGACCAGGGCTCGGCAGTGAACAAAAATTGAGATCTTAGGATTGAAGTTGGGACCCAACATCTGATTGTCAACTTGATATATTAAAATTGTGAGATTTGGGTTGGTGAATGGAAATATTTGATAGATTTAATGAACCTGGCAATTAATGGACAGGATATGATATTTCGAATGAAAGTATGAGTTGCATTGGAAGAACTAGAATTTGAATGAGAATTATCATATGAAAAAAGGCCAGTAAAGCTTTTAGAACGAAAATGAAGGAGTTAAGACGCAAGCAAATCCCTCTGATAAAGGTTTTATGGAGAAATCATAGAATAGAGGAAGTAACTTATGAGAGTAGAAAAGAAGATCCAAAAGAAGTATCCAAAGTTGTTCCTGAATCAAAGTATGAATTTCGAGAAAGAAATTCTTTTAAGGGGGGAAAGATGTGAGAATCCGAATTTTTTTTTCTACATTTACCTTATTTTACTGGTTTATTTAATTATTTATTTGCCCTTTTTTTGAATAATTTATTTCAATCATTTTAAATCCATTTTCATGGAACAATGTCTCACTTGTATTTTTAAAACGTCCCGTTAACAAATTTAATTTTTCTATGGTTCGTCTAGTAAGGGATAGTAAATACACATTTTTCGAGATGATGTTCGATCAAAGAGTGCAATAATCTTGGAGAATTAAGAATGATTAATAGTACACTACGAAAAATTAATTGAGGGATTAGATGAGAATGAGTTAAATTTCGCTTTATCGCGTTTGCATCGAAAGTTTCTTGAAAGTCGCGCCGATACTACTAATTGAAAATTTGAGAATTTAGTACTAGACTAGTAAGTATGAATAATTACAATGTTAGAGGAATTACCTTGGAGGATTAGTGCATAAGTAAAACCAACAAGAGAGAAAGTGATAGTGCATAATACTATTTCGCACTATTAATGGTTGGCTTTGTGCACCAACTTAAAGTTACTTTCCTACAATCTTCCTCCACAAGATTCAAACCACCAACACTCTCTTACCATCTCTCATTTTCGGCCAGCCTAAGGAAAGAAAGGGGGAAGAGAAAGCTCCATAGTTTGCTTGCTCTTCATCATCCAACTCACAAACCATTTGGAATTTCACTCTAGTTTGAAGAAAGGTGCCATCTTGTGGAGTTTCTTGGAGAATTTTGGTGGAAAAATCTGGTCTTCATTTAGGGTTTAAAGGGTAACCACTTCACCTTCTTTAACCTTTCAATTTATACAAAGATTAATGGCTGGTTTTCATGGGTTTCAAACTCTAAGCATGATTCTAGGCTAGTGGACTTGAGAAAACATTTATCTTGCTTTAAATTCTAAACTAGTGGTCTTGAGATAACCTATGAGTTAGCTGACTTGAGAAAACATTTATCTTGCTTTAAATTCTAAACTAGTGGTCTTGAGATAACCTATGAGTTAGCTGACTTGAGAATATTGTTTGATTATTGTTGTTTATGTGAATTATAGCTTGATAGTGGAAACAAATTTGATGGAAGCTGTGAGAGGGAGCTGGCCAAAATTTCTATTCTGATGTCTTGCATTGAATTCGGAATTTTGTTGATTATATGGATGCTAAACTAATTGATATATGTTGTATTATGTGTGTAGAAAGTGTCTTTCAAAAATCATTTCAAATGGTTACATAAAACTTGAGTTTTGAAAAAGTTTAAAATCTGGAAATTTGCTAGCAGGGTAGCCAACCAGTGGTCCTTTGTCTGAACATAACTCTTCGTACAAATGTCGAAATTGAGTACCATTTGCGGCATTCAAAACTAGATATTCATAACTTTCCAACAGTATGAAATTCCCCTACTAGTTTATTTTGAGTAAACCGTAGTGAATTGGTAAAATAGGCTATCCTGTTATGCCTGTCTGTCCGAGAGAAATTGGGAATCTACATTTTGTGGCTCGATTTTGTCTCACTTGTGAAAAGATTTCGAGAATGATTCCTTCTGATGAATTATAGATTTGGAATCTAGTTTCTAACGCCATAAACCATTCACAATTTGATGTTGTGTAGAGTTAGATATGGTCTAATTTCAAAACTACGTCAAAGCTGGAACTGAAAATCTTCTGAACAGGATGCTAAAACCAGTCAATTTCAAACTGTTATATCTTATTGCTCAAAACTCCAAATTTAGTTCCGCTTGTTGTGTTTGAAATAAAGGTTTGGAACTCTTATTGTGTTATAAATTTCAGAGGCTGATTCACTTTCTGTGAATTTTTCCGAATTTCAAAACATTGCTGAAAAACCGAGACTGGTTCAGTCCTACCTTCTTGAAACAGCAAATTTGAGCTGAAATTTGAATACTTTCTGGTTAGAATCTTGGAAAAATGTTTTCTGTAAGGTTTTAGCACTTTGAATCTAGTTTTCAACGGTATAAAATTTTCCATTTTTGGACTTACGGAACTCAAGATACGATTTTTCAAAATAGTGTCACACTAACTTAGAAATTTTCTGTTTTCAAACAATTATTCCTTTTAAGAACTTTCCGTCCTCCTTTGAAATTGTTGGACTGTTTTAGGTGTAATTTCATGGTGGAATATACGGTTCCTTTAGAATTTTAAACTTTCCTTTCAAATCTTGGTTTTCGAAAATTAAACCTCTCTCTATACATTTTCTTGGTTGTTCCATTTTCTTGGTTAATGACAACTTATTTCATACTAGAAAAATGAACTTCAAACCCTTGTTTTTGCCTCGATATCCGTGAGTTTAAATTTCAAAAAGGGAGCGTTTTGGTTAGAGTAGTTCTTGGTGAATTGCACTAGTTCTATACTTGAATCTCGGAACTTTAGCCTTGACTTTTACCATGAAAATAAGTGGAGTTTTGGATGATTCTTATCTCCATTAGTTTGGAAAATGTGATTGTCTACCTTTTTCTTGATTTTCGTGTCGAAAGTGAATATTGTACTTTCTTTTGGAATTGAAATTTATTTATCACAATTTGAATTAAAAACGACTTTTGAGTTCTCTTTTAGCATTATTTCAATGTTTTAATGAGAAAAATTCTTTTAATTTGATTCGAACTTGTGACCTTTCACATTCATTTGTGAATCTCGACTTTCGAGGGATTATAACTCTTTTAAGGCATTGTCTTAGGTTTTAAACAAGTGCATTTTCTTCCTTGAATGTTAAGTGGTATAGAGTATACGTGAGTGATGGATGGTCACTATTTCTTCAGGTGCTCAAGAGGGATTCGAAAGGAATTCTGACGAGGAACCTTAAAGGAATTATTTGTTCACTTGCTTTTTGAACTGATGAGTGTCAAGTGCATGAATTGTTGCTAAATACTTGAGTTGTTCCTTGTTAATTGAGTATTTTGGGATTGTCGAGACGAACGTGTACTTTATCGCGCTCGTTTTCTTTTAAATGAATTACTAATTAAATTGTGTTAAGTGATTTGATAAGTGAATTAAGTGAATTGTTGCAATTGTAAGTTATATTTGTGTTTGAATCGATGTCGATTGGAGTGAATCTCATCGATTCATACTTATAATCGTGGGAGATGCCCAACCTCATAAGCTAACCTTGTGATTCAAACCGGTATGGACTTGGTCGAGAAATTTAGTGAACCATGAGAAAATCGTAAAATTTGATCTATTTGAAAGATCTCGTTTGGCATATTCGACTAGTATCGTCTTTTCTAATTGAAGTGCAGGTCCGGAATAGGGGGTGTAATGGTGAACGGGATTGTGAAGTAAGTGACGTTCTACGGAGTTAAAACCTACCCGGTTGACGGAGTGTCATCCCGTGGAGGTATTGGATCAAGCCTTGGCAAAGCAAGTGGAAATGAGTTCCTGAGAGCTCCTATATTCTTATTGATTATGTTTTATTGTTAATTGAGAATTACTTGAACTTTATAATTTTAATTCTTGTACAAGTGTTATTATTACTTGAAATATGTGTTTGCATACTTTTCTTGGTCTTATTGAACGTTAGTTCGCCCCATTAGTTTGTTTTCCTTGACAGGAGGTCGGAATGGAAAAAATTTTGGAGAAGCCGATTTGATTACCTTTTTATTAGAATTTTGGATGTAATTGATTAGTCGACTTTTGGTGGTTGTATTTTGGGGAAATTTGAAGTGCTTTTGGTAACTTGTAATGTGAAATTTGAATGGTTAATTAAGGAAGCGACTTTTTTTCATTTCGACTTTTATTGTTGGTAGTTTATTCTTAAGGATAAATTTGACTTGTTTCGAGTCCTGACGAGAGTTAGACAGGTATTCCGCGGATACCCTTGGGTTCGCCCTAAGGAGAAGTGGGGGCGTCACAGTCGGTATCAGAGTTTTAGGCTTCAGATCTTGTAGTGTATCCAAATTTGAAATTTAGGATGTCGGACTGTAGGACTGGTTTGATAATTAATTGACCCCTTGTACGGATAAAAATTAGAGGTTAGGTTTGAATTAGTGGACAATTAGGAGTCTTGATCTTGTGCGAAATATATGGGATAGTACGAAATGATCAAATCTAGTTATTTAGTATATTTGGATCCTTCTAAACTTTTAATTTTAATTGTAGGTTATGGAAAGTAACGGTGGTAATGAACCATCTCAGGGGCGCCTTCCGGTGGTCCATAATCGAGAAAGGGTTTAGGGAAGATCGTTGGAGATATAACCTAACCCGTCGAACTAGAACTCCATGTGACTGTCGGAGGACTTACTCATACCCAAATAATGTGGTGTTAGCGGTAAACGATGACTGGAAACGGTTATCCGAGGAAAGTAGGACAGTTTAAGAGGATAATCGGGAATTGAGGATGACTGTGGATGTCTAAAACGTTAGAATTCATGAATTGGAAACCGATGTACGGGAGGAGCGGAAAAAGAAGGCTGTAACTCTTCGTAAGCAGGTTCAGGAGGCTAAACACTGACTTGTTAGGGTAGTACATGAAATTAGAGATCCGACTGAGGGGATGATAACCGAGTGTGTTACCTTGGTCGAACAAGTGGAGCATGGCAAGATACTTGACGGGAAAAATGAGGAAGAAAACTCCTAGTGCTAAAAATGAGGATGATCCTACTGAGGTGGCAGAGACTTCTGACTCCGCTAACCACTAAGCTAGTGATCTAGTCTACTTTAGTAGTTTTTGTCAAGGATGGTCGGGGTGGTACTTGTTCAACATCCATTACATTTTTGTATTTTGTTTAACTATACTTCTTACCTTTTGAAACAATTGAACGTTACTTATGAGGTGCTTGACTTTATTACTCTATGACTTCAAATCTATGCTATGAATTGTACACATTTACAATAATTTCGGTGTCTCCCTTATTATTTTCGTTTTGCAAAATCAAAGTGTCATTTTCAAACTTCGCTTATGTGTACTTATTTTACGTCATGCCTTTATAAATGTTAAATTTATGGCCGGGCGAAGAAGTGAAAGGGATCAAGTGCGAGGGGTTAGGCAACCCCAAACTCAAGGGGATGATTAAAGAACGGCCACTAGACCAAACCAAAACCCTAGAAATGAAGGAGATAGCCATGTAGCTACTTGGTCGAACAAGTGGAGCATGGCAAGATACTTGACGGGAAAAATGAGGAAGAAAACTCCTAGTGCTAAAAATGAGGATGATCCTACTGAAGTGGCAGAGACTTCTGACTCCGCTAATCACTAAGTTAGTGATCTAGTCTACTTTAGTAGTTTTTGTCAAGGATGGTCGGGGTGGTACTTGTTCAACATCCATTACATTTTGTATTTTGTTTAACTATACTTCTTACCTTTTGAAACAATTGAACGTTACTTATGAGGTGCTTGACTTTATTACTCTATGACTTCAAATCTATGCTGTGAATTGTACACATTTACAATTATTTCGGTGTCTCCCTTATTATTTTCGTTTTGCAAAATCAAAGTGTCATTTTCAAACTTCGCTTATGTGTACTTATTTTACGTTATGCCTTTATAAATGTTTAATTTATGGTCGGGCGAAGAAGTGAAAGGGATCAAGTGCGAGGGGTTAGGCAACCCCAAACTCAAGGGGATGATTAAAGAACGGCCACTAGACCAAACCAAAACCCTAGAAATGAAGGGGATAGCCATGTAGCTACTGCTATTAACTGTATGATTGATATCTTAGCACGGTTAGTTGAGTATCAAAACTCTAAACCAATCAACCAACTTAAAAATCAAGAGAGGTGTGAGAATAGAGTGATTCTTGAAATTCACCCATCTAAATTTCACAGAGGGTCTTACCTTGAAACAGTAGAAATTAGTTTGAGAAGATGAAATAAGGCACTAGTGAGAGTAAGAGGTTAGGGTTTTTTCTCGAATAACTTTGTAAGTGAATATTGGAGAGTGGGGTTAGAGTGTAGAACTTTTATATTAAGAAATAAGATCTTCGTATTTTGTTATATTTATAAGTGATGATAGTGATCTTGTGGAGACTCAAGAGATCGTCCATATTAAGTAGAGAATAGTTAAGATTTGTATTTCGGTGTAACCTATAAACAAAAGAATGAAAGAGCAAAATGACCAGAGTTTCCATTGTGAATAGTTACTCATTTTGATTCCTTCATTTGCCTGTCAGACTAGCATTTGACTTAAACCAACCGATGAGACGACGAATTTGGGAGAGATGCATAAAGAAATGGATATTCTTCGAAAGGAGATAGAATTTCAAAAGAAATTGGTTGACTACTGGGAAGGATGGTAGAAATAAAAATATATACAGAGAAAATTGAGTTGCTATACAAGAATGTCGAACTGGAGAAAAAATACAAAGGAAATTCTCAAACTGGTCAGGTCGTGATTTCTCATGTGACTTGTTGATACTGTGACAAGTTTAACCACACTGAAACCGTGTGTTGGAAAAAGCACGGGGAATGTCTGAACTACGATAGTGCCGAACATCAGATTTTAAGTTGCCCTAATACTTCTAAAAAGAGAAAATACCCAACAGCCAGTTAGATCCACTACAAAGCAGTCGAGTGCCAAATAGGGATAATTAATGCTAATGGCTGTGAGAAGGATCCAAATAGTGGAAATTTATGAGTGGGAATAGATTTGATTCCAATTGAGGGAGGGGTTTTAGTTTTTCCCTAGTCTAGACTGGCACTTTTAGAGGTTATAATCTTTTGTGTAGGGGATAAAGTCCTTTTGTTGTTTTATACATTTGCGACTTAGCACGTTTTTTTATGATTTTGTTTGTATCCCCTTTCTTTTGAAATGATTTGATGAATTATTGTCGTTTGGTGTAGCTATTATAATCTTGTATGACTTATAAAATTTTACCTTGTTTTTAATTGATTTTATGGCTTATATGTATATTTAAATTTTGTTCCACACCTTTAAATTGGTGATAAGATATGAACGGTAGTAAACGTGGTTGAAATCGTACTTGAGGGCGTGGACAACCTTGAGGTCTTGGAGGTGACCAGGGATCGGCGGTAAACAAAAATTGAGAACTTAAGACTGAAGTTGGGACCCAACGTCTGATTGCCAACTTGATATATTAAAATTATGAGATTTGGGTTGGTGAATGATAATAATTGATAGATTTAATGAACCTGACAATTAAGGGACATGATATGATATTTCGAATGAAAGTATAAGTTGTATTGGAAGAACTAGAATTTGAATGAGAATTGTCACATGAGAAAAGGCCAGTAAAGCTTTTAGATTGAAAGTGAAGGAGTTAAGACGTAAGTAAATCCCTCTGATAAGGTCTTATGGAGAAATCATAAAATAGAAGAAGTGACTTGGGAAGTAGAAAAGAAGATCCAAAAGAAGTATCCAAAGTTGTTCCTGAATCAAAGTGTGAATTTCGAGAACGAAATTCTTTTAAGCAGGGAAGGATGTGAGAATCCGAATTTTTTTTTACTTTTATTGGCTTATTTAATTATTTATTTACCCTTTTTTTCAGAATAATTTATTTCAACTATTTTAAATCTATTTTCATAGAACAATGTCTCACTTGTATTTTTAAAACGTCCCGTTAGCAAATTTAATTTTTCTATGGCTCGTCTAGTATGGAATAGTGAATACACATTTTTCGAAACGATATCTGATCTGAGAGTGCGATAATCTTGGAGAATAAAGAATGATTAATAGTAGATTACGAAAAGTTAATTGAAAAATTAGATGAGAGTGAGTTAAATTTCGCTTTATCGCGTTTGCATAGAAAGTTTCTTGAAAGTCACACCGGTACGACTAATTCGAGATTTGAGTATTTATTACTAGACTAGTAAATATGAGTAATTACAATGTTAGAGGAATTACTTTGGAAGATTAGTACATAAGTAAAACCAACAAGAGAGAAAGTGGTAGTGTACAACACTATTTCGTGCTATTAAGGGTTGACTTTGTGCACCAACTTAAAGTTACTTTCATACAATCTTCCTCCACAAGATTCAAACCACCAACACTCTCTCACCATCTCTCATTTTTGAGCAGCCTAGGGAAAGAAAGGGGGAAGAGAAAGCTCCATTCTTTTGCTCCAAGTTTGCTTGCTCTTCATCATCCAACTCACAAACCACTTGAAATTTCACTCTAGTTTGAAGAAAGGTACCATCTTGTGGAGTTTCTTGGAGACTTTTGGTGGAAAAATCTGGTCTTTATCTAGGGTTTAAAGGGTAACTACTTCACTTTCTTTAACCTTTCAATTTATGCAAAGATTGATGGTTGATTTTCATGGGTTTCAAACCTTAAGCATGATTCTAGGCTAGTGGACTTGAAAAAACATTTATCTTACTTTAAATCCTAAGCTAGTGGGCTTGAGGTGACCTATGAGGTAGCTGACTTGAGGGTATTGTTTGATTGTTGTTGTTTATGTGAATTATAGTTTGATTATGGTTTGATAGTGGAAAGAAATTTGATGGAAGCCGTGAGAGGAAGCTGGCCAAAATTTCTGTTTTGATGTCTTGCATTGAATTCGAAATTTTGTTGATTATATGGATGCTAAACTGATTGATATATGTTGCATTATGTGTGTAGAAAGTGTCTTTCAAAAACCATTTCAAATGGTTACATAAAACTTGAGTTTTGGAAAAGTTCAAAATCTGGAAATTCACTAGCAGGGTAGCCAACTAGTGGTCCTTTGTCTGAATATAACTCTTCGTACAAATGTTGAAATTGAGTGCCGTTTGTGGCATTCAAAACTAGACATTCATAGTTTTTCAACAGTATAAAATTTCCCTACTAGTTTATTTTGAGTAAACCATAGTGAATCAGCAAAATAGGCTGTCCTGTTATGCCTGTCTGTCCGAGAGAAACTGAGAAGCTACATTTTGTAACTCGATTTTGTCTCACTTGTGAAAAGATTTTGAAAATGATTCCTTCTGATGAATTGTAGATTTTGAATCTAGTTTCTAATGCCATAAACTATTCATAATTTGAAGTTGTGCAGAGTTAGATATGGTCTGATTTCAAAACTACGTCAAAGCTGGAAACTAAAAATTTTCTGAACAGGTTGCTAAAACCAGTCAATTTCAAATTGTTACATCTTATTCCTCAAAACTCTGAATTTAGTTCTGCTTGTTGTGTTTGAAACTTGGTTTGGAAATCTTATTGTGTTATAAATTTCAAAAGCTGATTCACTTTCTGTGAATTTTTTCGAATTTCAAAACATTACTGAAAAATCGGGACTGTTTCTGTCCTGTCTTCTTTTAACTACAACTTTGAGCTGAAATTTGAATACTTCTTGGTTGGAATCTTGGAAAAATGTCTTCTGTGAAGTTTTAGCACTTGGAATCTAATTTCCAACGGTATAAAGTTTTCCATTTTTGGATTTACGTAACTCAAGATATGATTTTTCAAAATAGTGTCATACTAACCTGAAAATTTTCTGTTTTCAAACAATTATTCCTTTTTAGAACTTTCCATCCTCCTTTGAAATTATTGGACTGTTTTAGGTGTAATTTCATGGTGGAATACACGATTCCTTTAGAATTTTAAACTTTCCTTTCAAATCTTGGTTTCCGAAGATTAAACCTCTCTTAATGCATTTTCTTGGTTGTTTCATTTTCTTGATTAATGACACCTTATTTCATACTAGAAAAATGAACTTCAAACCCTAGTTTTTGCCTCGATATCCGTGAGTTTAAATTCCAAAAAAGGAGCGTTTTGGTTAGAGTAGTTCTTGGTGAATTGCACTAGTTCTATACTTGAATCTTGGAACCTTAGCCTTGACTTTTACCATGAAAATAAGTGGAGTTTTGGGTGATTTTTATCTCCATTAGTTTGGAAAATGTGAATGTCTACCTTTTTCTCGATTTTTGTACTGAAAGTGAATATTGTACTTTCTTTTGGAATTGAGGTTTACTTACCACGACTTGAATCAAAAACGACTTTTGAGCTCTCTTTGAACATTATTTCAATGTTTTAACGAGAAAAGCTCCTTTAAGTTTATTCGAACTTGTGACCTTACATATTCATTTGTGAATCTCGACTTTCGAGGGATTATAACTCTTTTAAGGCATTGTCTTAAGTTAAGTTCATTTTCTTCCTTGAATGTTAAGTGGTATAGAGTATACATGAGTGATGGATGGTCACTATTTCTTCAGGTGCTCAAGAGGGATTCGAAAGGAATTCCGGCAAGGAACCTTAAAGGAATTATTTGCTCACTTGCTTTTTGAATTGATGAGTGTCAAGTGCATGAATTGTTACTAAATACTTGAATTGTTCCTTGTTAATTGAGTATTTTGGGATTGTCGAGACGAGCGTGTACTTTATCGCACTTGTTCTCTTTTAACTGAATTTATAATTGAATTGTGTTAAGTGAATTGATAAGTGAATTAAGTGAATTGTTGCAATTGTAAGTTATACTTATGTTTGAATCGATGTCGATTGAAGTGAATCTCATCGACTTATACTTATAATCATGGGGGACGCCCAAACTCATAAGCTAATCTTGTAACTTGACCCGACATGGGTTTGGTCGAGAAGTTTGGTGAATCATGAGAAAATTGTAAAATTTGATCTATTTGAGAGATCTCGTTTGGCATATTCGAGTAGTATTGCCTTTTCTAATTGAAGTAGGGTCCAGAACAGGGGATGTACCGATGAACGGGATTGTGAAGTATGTAAAGTTCTATGGATTTAATACCTACCCGATTGACAGAGTGTCATCCCGTGAAGGTATTTGATCGAGTCTTGGCAAAGCAAGTGGAAATGAGTTCCTGAGAGCTCCCGTATTCTTATTGATTGTGTTTTATTGTTAATTGAGAATTACTTGAACTTTATAGTTTTAATTCTTGTACAAGTGTTATTATTACTTGAAATATGTGTTTGCATGTTTTTTTTTGGCCTCATTGAACGTTAGTTTACCTCATTAGTTTGTTTTCCTTAACAGGAGGTCGGAATGGAAAGAATTTTGGAGAAGCCGACTTGATTACCTTTTGATTAGAATTTGGATGTAATTGATTAGTCGACTTTTGTTGGTTGTATTTTGGGGAAAGTTGATGTAGTTTTAGTAACTTGTGATGTAAAATTTGAATGGTTAATTAAGGAAGCGACTTTTCTTCATTTCGACTTTTATTATTGATAGTTTATCCTTAAGGTTAAATTTGACTTGTATCGAATCCTGACGAGAGTTAGGCAGGTGTTCCGCGGATACCCTTAGGTTCGCTCTAGGGAGAAGTGGGGGCGTCACAGTTATTGTTATCATGCACCCTATTTGAAGGACTGCTGTTTTTTCTTCTTCCGTTTGTGTCATAGTTACTCGTTGGCCTTCAGTATCGATCACTTGGGAATGCTTGGCCGTAAGTACAAGTCTTCTTTTGGAGTTTGGGTGAGTCAGAAGAGCTTCCCTTTCTTCTTCTTCCATTACTATATTCCCATTGGTTTTCCTTCCTTTACCAGTTGGTCATGTTTTGGCGTTGGACTGGCTTTTCATTGAAGTTGAGGTGAGCTTTCTGAGTTAGTTTTTGCTAATCAATTTAGTATTTAAATCCACAAAATTTTGTTTCCTGCAAATGGCCATTGATTGATACCAAAAATTTAAATTGGAATATTTGATATAGTGCTGGGGTGTTATTTTTTCTACCAAAAACCATCAATTTTGTCAGTTTTCACTTGGTTGATTTGTCAAATTGGTTGAGGTTATCATAGGAGCCAAGTTTTGCTACATAGCCAACTTGTGGAAGGGTTATTAGGTAGGGAATTGTGGAAAGGTATGCAATATGATGCAACAGTGTTGAGCTTCTTTTACTTTAAACATTAATAGCCTTCTAGGCACGAGATCTTGAACAGAAACCTAAAAAGCTCCATTTGCAATTTCCGAATCAGAGGCTAGATAACCTCATCTTTTCCATTCGATTAAGCTCCTGATGCAAATTAACTTCCAATACTAATTTATCAAGTTTTGCCATGAGCACGAACATTTGTAGACAAAATCTTGATAAATTTATTGTAGCTTCAGATTTTCAATTAGCTTTTGCTTTTTTGTCATACTACCAACAAATTGTTGACCTGCTTAAATAGTCCTCATTTAACATCTTGGAACTCTAAATCATTGGTGCTGCATTTTATACTTTTGCAGCTACGGTTGGACATACGACTCTATCCAATGGTTGCCAAAGGCGCCCAGGGGGGTTGTGGGGCCGGGGGGAGAAGGAGGCAGACTAGAGTAGGCTACTTTGAATGAGATGTTGTAGGAGATTCTTGGTGGAGGAATTAGGCATATCAATTAACACTCCGGATTATTACCAATATGTTTTGATTTTCAATGACATTAGGTGAATTGTATTACATCAAACAATTAAATATTGCCACTATATGTTTAGATTCAAAAAAGAGGAATATATTAGATAGGGATAGAGCATCTGTTATGGAAATGGATGAATTTACAAACACACAAAATGAATTTTTTCATCGCTCATTGATCATGTATACAACAGTTTTTCTTTTTTTTTTTTTGAAAACTCATACATATGTCTATCTGATTTCACCTGAATAGTGAAATTGTATGTAATATATATCTATTTGATTTAACCTGAACAAACTAATTGTTGCTATAGATGAAATCAAATAAAAATATATTACATGCTATTCAAGTGAAATCAAATAGCCATATACATGAGTTTAAAAAAAACTATTTGTATACATAATCAATGAGGGACGAAAAAATTCATTTTGTAAAATATGAGGAATGGAAAAAATCATTTTGCGAAATGTGAGGAACGAAAATTTTCATTTTGTGAAATGTAAAGGACTATGGATCAGATTATGTAAAATGTGATTTGACAATTTTACCTCTAAAAAATAATCACGTGCAAGGTATATGGTGGATTCTGATAAAAAAAAAACTAGTCGAAAACTTAGAGAGGGATCAATTTTGATTAATGTGAATTTGCAAGGGACGTAAAATTACACTTTTAAAAATGAGGGATGAAAAAAGTCATTTTACAAAATGCGAGGGATGTTTTGAATGATTTTTCCTTAAAATAATAAAGTTATGATTCTAAATTTCCAAAAAAACATTTAAATTTGAGTAAAACTCCATTTGCCTTATTTGATAACAAAATTTTGAATTTGACCTTTTACCTATCATCGCACTTGTTTAGACTACATTCTATAAAGTAGACTATATAAGACCGATATGAATGGCAAAAGGATTTTCTTTATTTACAATCATAATAGAAGAATCTGCGAATTATTCTTTTACCAAATTGAGTGGTTGAAGATAGTTGTTTATCTTATATATTATTTGACAACTATTCAACTGCAAGATCTCTAGTCTTCTACTTTAAAGTATTCGTACAAGAGATAAAGATATAAGAGGTAGAAAATGAAGTTATATAAGTTGGGGCAATTTGAATATCTTTTGTGTATATTTTCTTCATAAGAGACATTGATAAAGGATATACAATGCTTGATTGACACAATTTAAACTATATTTTTGTATCAAGAAATGAATACTTGTGGATATAATAAAAGGACTAAAGGAGTTTCTGCAATAGATTTCAGGTACCATACCTAACTTATTATTAACTATACAATATTTAGAAATATTATTGATTGTTAAATTTGATCAAGTACACTAACATAAAGACATAGATTAAAGCATATAATTCTTACCCTAACAATATCTAAATTGTTTAGTACTACTTCTAGTATTTGACTGACTTATACCATACCTTATTGACAATGCCTATATTATATTTGTTAGTTACCATTTTTGACTTTCACATTACTTCGTTTACTATCTAATAGCCCTAGTACTATAATTTATTGACAATATAAAGTAGACTATACAAAACCGGTATGAATGGCAAAAGAGTTTTCTTTATTTACAATCATAATACAAGAATCTGTGAATTATTCTTTTACCAAATTGAGTGGTTGAAAGATAGTTATTTATCTTATATATTGTTTGATAACTATTTAATAGCAAGATCTCTATTCTTCTACTTTAAAGTATTCGTACAAGAGATAAAGATATGATAATTATAAGAGGTAGAAAATGAAGTTATATAAGTAGGGACAATTTGAATATCTTTTGTGTATATTTTCTTCATAAAAGACATTGATAAAGGATACACAATGCTTGATTGACAAAATTTAAACTATATTTTTGTATCAAGAAATGAATACTTGTGGATATAATAAAAGGACTAAAGGAGTTTCTACAATACATTTCAGGTACCATACCTAACTTATTATTAACTATACAATATTTAGAAATATTATTGATTGTTAAATTTGATGAAGCACACTAACATAAAGATATAGATTAAAGCATATAATTGTTACCCTAACAATATCTAAATTTTTTAGTACTACTTCTAGTATTTGATAAACTTATACTATACCTTATTGACAATGCCTATATTATATTTGTTAGTTACTATTTTTGACTTTCATAGTACTTCTTTTACTATCTAATAGCACTAGTATTATAATTTATCAACAGTAGGAACATTATATTAAACAAAGTAATACTGTATCGGACAATACTTTCATAATAAATCATTTAATTTTTTTATTTTTAGTGTAAGTGGGAGGACTAAAACTCGAGAGCTCTTACTTACACTCCTTTTCCCAAGCCATCCAACCCATCCCTCCTCACCCAAATCATATAATGTTAATTGATAGTATTAATGTTATAGACTTATTGTACTACTAATACTATACTTGATAGTACAGTTTCTTATTTTTTTGTCTTGTTTTTTTTAGTATCATAGTAGTAACATTATGACTACTTAACAATATTAATGCTATATTTGATCGTACTATTCGTTTATTTTCATAATATTTCTTTTAGCACTTGATGGAACTAATACTATAAGTTATACAATTAAGTATTTCTTTTGCATTTGTACTATTTCTTTTTTAATTTTTAAAAAAGAGATTAAATGTGACGACCCCACCTTTCCCTAAGGCGTACCTAAAGGTTTGATGGACCGCCTACCCAACTCTCGTCAGGACTCACTCACTAACATTCTTGAAATAGTCGTTCAAGTTTCGAAATTAACATAAAAGTTCCATTTCCAACTAACCAATCAAACTTAATTTACAATCCAAGAGTAAAACATAGGATTACATATCTAAAGATTCCAAATACATTTTATCTACAAAAGTACAAGTACGAGAGATTATATACACTAATTCACGGCTACTTGCTCCAACCTCCACCCCTAGAAGGAAAACAAACTAATTGGATGAGCTAAAAGCTCAGTAAGGTTCCCAAACAAGCAAACAAGCAGGTAAACACAGGAACATTTACACTTAGCACTTGGCACAGTAATAAGCAGTCATTCAAGAATCAATTATTCATTCATTGAAGTGATACATGCTCACTTGGAGCCATTCATTCAAGTCATTCATTCATTCATTCATTCTCCAACCATTTTCCTTATCCCTCCGACATTAGAAAACATGTGCAAATGAAAACTCCTTCAATGTTCATGTCATTCATTCATTCATTTCATTGTATTGAATTCACAGGCTAGTTCTCCACCAGATTTCGTGGTAATATTCAAATATACCAAACATTGTCCCAGGGTCACCAGCCGCTCGACCGAGTCCGCTTCTCGCTCGAGTCAACTGGAAACAAAGGGCAAGGGTTTAGTTCAGCCAAAAGGCTTACATTCATGCACAAGTAGCATTCAATCATTAAAAATTCACTTTTGAGTGGGTCGAGTGCGATAAAGTACACACTCGCCTATCGAAAATTGATTTAGCAATCATTGGAAAACATTTAACATTTCGACAATATTCACAACATTCCACATAGTCATTTAAAGCATACACATGCAAGGAACACTCACCTTTTAAAGTAGACCAAAGCTAAATGTTCGACTCCGAGTCGTGCTCGTTCCCACCGTTAAACCTAAAAGTAACCAAGAAAAGATGTGATGGTCTGATTATTCAAAACTTAGGTTAATAAAGTGCTCATTTTAGTCTTAATCATGAGCCATACGCCTATCTAAATTCGACCTTTCAAAACACAAAAGTCAAAGACAAATTTGAAAACCAATCAAAGAATATCCAAGTGCATTCTAAGGCTATGAAATACACTTTTTTAAGGCCACAAAACCATCCAAAATTAGACCAATTAAAGTTTAAGACCTAGAAAAGTTTTCTCAAAATTTTCCAAGTTCCACTCAATTCATTTGACAAAATTTTTTATCTTTGGCGACATTCTGTTAAAAAGCATAACTTGAGTTCCGTAGGTCAAAAAATTACAAAACTTACACCATTAGAAAAGAGACTCGAAGTGCTAATAGACTTTAGAAGATATTTTCATGAAATTCAACTCATAGATTAGTCAAATTTTCCGTTCAAAATCACTGCTATCTCATGTGCAAAACAGAGCAGTCATGGTTTTTCAAGAAACTTTGTAAATTTGGTGGTATTTATAGGAATTGAACCAACCTCTGATTTTTACATGGTTAAAAGAGTTATGAGTGTAGTTTCAAATTCAATAAAAGGAATTCAATTTGGATTTTTCTATACCAAGATATAACAGATTTCCCAAAACTGCTCAAAGTCTCCTGCGGGAAAAATTTTCAGCAGCACTTTCCCTTATTTTCCCTATTTTCCAGCCATTTTCAAGGGTTCATTCTCACCACAAGACAGGCCAAATCAAGTTCACAAGGTATAGGATACTCTATTTTAGCCACAAAACTAGTTATTATCAACATATACCTAAATTGGAAAATTCTCTACTAGAGCTGGAACTTTGTAACTAAGGCTGAAAATTCTTATTTGGAAACTAAAAAGTCATATTAAAGTTATAAATCTTCATACAAGTCCATATTAAGACTAGGTACTATCATATCATGGCTGAAAATATAATACAAAGCTGAAATTTAGCAACACAAGCTGGAAATGGTAGCCTACAACACAAAACCACAAAATCAACCACAGAACCTACTATAAACAAGCCAAAACTCCAACCAAATGCAAGATTAAGGAGATAAAGTAACTCTCAACCAAGAATACCTTCAATCCTCAAGATGAGCAGCAACTTGCTTTCTCCCAAAATATCTCCACTCCAACCAACCTTTCTTCCTTGAAGCAACTTCCTATGAATTGGTTCTGGATTGGAGGTTGATTTCCTACAATTTTTAGCTAAGAATCAAAGTGAAAATGAAGAAAGTTTTCTCCATTTTTCTCTTCTTTCTCTCGGCCCTCTTGAGTGGTAAAAATCTGGTGAGCTTTGGTGAGAAATAAAGTATAAGTAAGGAAGAAAAGTTGGGTCAAAGATAGCTTGGATGATCAACACTTGTCACCTTCCATTTTTTCCTTTCCTTTTCTTTTCTTTTCCTCTCTTTTTGGTCATACTTTTCAGCCAACCCTAGGATAATATTAGGGGAAGGAAAATGAAAGAAAAATAAGAGGATTAAGGAAAAAAAAGTGTTGGTCAAGTGGTGTCCTCCACCGGTAACAAACGGGGCACATCGGTTCAAGCTTTTTTTCCTAACTCTCTTGTTTGTCTCTAATTCCCATGATATCTAGGGTTTCTCCACTTAACTCTTAACATCTTATGTCGCATAATTTTTGGTGCATGAAACTCCTTATTTATCAAATTTATTACTCACACCTTACTAGTCGGTTATACTATCTTAATGTATTACGACACTTATCATGCACTAAAATATAAGAGGAAAATTATAAAAATCTTGATTCAACTAATGAAATCACCATGGAATTTAGGGCTAGTAAATAGTTAAATAGTCAAATAAAGAAATATAAAAGAAAATATAATTAATATTTCGAAAATGGAAGAAAGTTCTAAAGAAATTTTCGGTCCTTACATTCTCTCCCCCTTAAGAAAATTTCGTCCTCGCAAGTTTTTTTTTATCTTCCATCGCCTCGGATGACTCCGAAACTTGTTGTTTGTCTAAGGCATATACTTATGCTGGTACTTTTGGTCGGTTCCCTTTTTCATTAGCTTGTCTAGGTTTGATTCCATCCATTTGTTGAGCATTATTTTCTCGTGGCTGCTTCTTCGGGCAATTGTTAATTTGATGGTCGGTACTCCACAAACTAAACACTTCGTCTCTTCCTCCAAAAATCATTCTCAGTGTGATTTGTCTTCCCACAATATCCACAAGTCAAACGAGAAGCTACCTTTTGGCTTTCTCCAGGAATTCCCTCTTGTTGCCCTTTTCCACTTCACTTCCCCTTGTAAAACCTTCGTTTAGTGTTCCTACTATCCATAGTGGATAGGGTGAATGGTTTGCTCCTTTTACTTTGGAAGGCGTTTCATTTTTTTTAACTTACCCATGTGTGCTATTAGGTGCACTCCTTTTGCATGCGTGAAAGCTTTTACCTGTGCCTTTGCATTCTTAATCCTTTGGGCCTTCTCAAGGGTTTTCGTAAATGTGTTAATTTGAGCCGCTACTAAAGCCTCCTGAATTTCTACATTCAATCTCTATATGAATCGTCTCACTCTCCTCTACTTCGTAACCATCAGTTTAGGAGTAAACTTAGACAATTTAGTGAATTGGATTTCATATTGGACAATGCTTAGAGTTCCTTGACGTAACCTAATAAAATGATCCTTTCTCTTCTCTTGGACCAGAGGTGGGAAGTATTTCTCATTAAATTCTCTCATAAAGTTTACCCAAATCCATGCCATCTGTTCTCTCTCCTACTTTGCCCTGATAATATTCAACCATGCCCTGGCCGGTCCTTCAAATTGGAAGACGGCAAATGCCACTTGTCTTTCCTCCATATAATTCAAGTTGGGAAAAATATTAACCATAACCTTCAACCAATGCTCAGTCGTCTCTGGATCAGGCCTTCCAAAGAATTTAGGAGAAACAAATTTTTGAAAACACTCTAGAGCCCTGTCCTCTCCATTTTCAGGGTTCCTAGATTGATTCACTGGAGTTCGGCCTTGTTGCTCTACCAATTGCGCTAAGATATTAGCCATTTGTTATATTGCCGTTACTACTTGATCCCCTGTTTCGGCCCTTGGTTCCTGTTGTTGCTCTGCCACCGCGTCTCTTGTTTCTCTTGGTTCCTGTACTTGCCTACCGCCACGTCCACGACTAGTTCCACGTCCCCGACTAGCCCCTCGTCCTTGACTTCGTATACCCTTCATACCCTTCTCTTTTTTTTTTCAAAAGGCTATGTAGCATATAAACAAAATAAATCAACTATAACATAAAAAGAAAGACATTTTTAAATCACACAGTTAAAAATAAGAAAATTCACTTATTACATTTATACCAATCCAATTTTATTCATCAAATTACAAAGGTACTTTATATATCATCTTGATCAAAACCAAGTGCGTAAGACAAAGCAGATACGATACACATTAGTATTGACACGTCACTAGTAGTATACATACAGTGGTAGAAAAAAGAAATGGCTTGTCATCCCAACTACCTACACCCATGTCCTGCATTCTCGAGTTTCTAATTTAGGTCATTATCGAACCAACTAATTCTACCTCTCCCTGGGATGCAGGTTGCCCTACTTTAGACTCAAGATTAAATTCATTAGGGCCTACATAACCTTGACCTCCCTTGGCTATGTTCACTTGTACTATCTCATCCACAAGCATCTCAAATTAGTCAAAATACAAACCGTTTCAATTGTAGGTACAAATTCAAATACATCATTAGTAATGCCAATCCAAAGTAATAACCTACTCTTTCGATCCAAAAATAATTCATATAAGCATGACCTAACCGCATTTTTCACACTTACCTCAATTTCATTCGTAACCATCATAAAAGTATCAACTCTTTGGTACTCGCGTATAAAAATCAAAAAAATAGGATAATTCACAATTTGAGTCGGCCGGTCTCAAGAGTAAATCACCCATATTAGAGATTTCTACCTGACATACATATCTATCTTCTCCAAATACAATGATAAGGGTTTTACGTCTATAACATTCATGATTCACATCTTATGCTCTAGAAGAGTACTTAATCCTTTACTCATTCACATAATAGGGACTATAACACCACTTGGTCCAAACTCACCCCGTGCAGAGACCACGCGAAGTGGCTCTGATACCAACTGTGACGACCCTACCTTCCCCTAAGGCATATCCAAGGGTTTGGCGGACCGCCTGTCCAACTCTCACCAAGACTCATTCACTATCGTTCTTGAAATAGCTGTTCAACTCTCGAAATTAACATAAAAGTTCCATTTCCAACTAACCATTCAAACTTAACTTACAATCCAAGAGTAAAATATAGGATTACATATCTAAAGATTCCAAATACATCTCATCTACACAAGTACAAGTACGAGAGGTTATATACACTAGTTTATGGCTACTTGCTCCAGCCTCCACCCCTGTAAAGAAAACAAACTAATGGGATGAGTTAAAAACTCAGTGAGGTTCCCAAACAAGCAAACAAGCAGGTAAACACAGGAACATTTACACTTAGCACTTTGCACACTTAGCACAGTAACAAGCGGTCATTCAAGAATCAATCATTCATTCATTAAAAGGATACATGTTCACTTGGAGCCATTCATTCAAGTCATTCATTCATTCATTCGCCAACCATTTTCCTTATCCCTCCGACATTAGAAAACATTTGCAAGTGAAAATTCCTTCAGTGTTCATGTCATTCATTCATTGAATTCATTGGTCAGTTCCCCACCAGATTTTGTGGTAATACTCGAGTATACCAAAATTATCCTAGGGTTACCAGCCGCCTAACCGAGTCCGCTTCTGGCTCGAGTCAACTGGCAACAAAGGGCAAGGGCCCAGTTCAGGCAAAAGGTTTACATTCATGCACAAGTAGCATTCAATCATTAAAAATTCACTTTTGAGTGGGTCGAGTGCGATAAAGTACACACTCACACATCAAAAATTCATTTAGCAATCAGTGGAAAGCATTTAACATTTAGACAACATTCACAACATTCCACATAGTCATTTATACCATACAAATGCAAGGAACACTCACCTTTTAAAGTAGACTAAAGCTAAATGTTCGACTCCAGATCGTGCTCGTTCCCACTGTTAAACCCTAAAAGTAATCAAGACAAGATGTCATGGTCCAATTATTCAAAACTTAGGTTAACAAAGTGCTCACTTTAGCCTTAATAATGAGCCATAGCCTACCTTAATTCGACCTCTCAAAACACAAAATTCAAAGAGAAATTTGAAAACCAATCAAAGAATGTCCAAATGCATTTTAGAGCTATGAAGCACACTTGTTTAAGGCCACAAAACCATCCAAATCACACCAATTAAACTTTAAGACCTAGAAAAGTTTACTCAAAATTTTCCAAATTCCACTCAATTCATTTGACAAAATTTTTTAGCTTTGGCGACATTCTTTGAAAAAGTATAACTTGAGTTCCGTAGGTCGAAAAATCATAAAATTTACACCATTAGAAAAAAGACTTGAAGTACTAATAGACTTTAGAAAACATCTTCATGAAATTCAACTCATAGGTTAGTCAAATTTTCAGTTTAAAATTACTGCTGTCTCATGTGCAAAACAGAACAGTCATAGAGTTGAACCAATCCCTTATTTTTACAAGGTTAAAAGAGCTATGAGTGTAGTTTCAAGTGCAACAAAAGGAACTCAATTTGGATTTTTCTACACCAAGATATAACAGATTTTCCAAAACTGCTCAAAGTCTCCTGCGAGAAAAATTTTCAGCAGCATTTCCCCTTATTTTCCCTATTTTCCAGCCATTTTCAAGGCTTCATTCTCACCACAAGACAGTTCAAATCAAATTTACAAGGTATAGGATACTCTATTTTAGCCACAAAACTAGTTATTATCAACATATACCTAAACTGGAAAATTCTCTACCAGAGCTGGAACTTTGTAACTAAGGCTGAAAATTCTTATTTGGAAATTAAAAAGTCATATTAAAGCTATAAATCTTCATACAAGTCCATATCAAGACTAGGTACTATCATATCATGGCTGAAAATATAATACAAAGCTGAAATTTAGCAACACAAGCTGGAAATGGTAGCCTACAACACAAAACCACAAAATCAACCACAGAACCTACTATAAACAAGCTAAAACTCCAACCAAATGCAAGATTAAGGAGATAAAGTAACTCTCAACCAAGAATACCTTCAATCCTCAAGATGAGCAGCAAAATACAGCTTGCTTTCTCCCAAAATATCTCCACTCCAACCCACCTTTCTTCCTTGAAGCAACTTCCTATGAATTGGTTCTGGATTGGAGGTTGATTTCCTACAATTTTTTGCTAAGAATCAAAGTGAAAATGAAGAAAGTTTTCTCCATTTTTCTCTTCTTTCTCTCGGCCCTCTTGAGTGGTAAAAATCTGGTGAGCTTTGGTGAGAAATAAAGTATAAGTAAGGAAGAAAAGTTGGGTCAAAGATAGCTTGGACGATCAACACTTGTCACCTTCCATTTTTTCCTTTTCTTTTCTTTTCTTTTCCTTTCTTTTTGGTCGAACTTTTCAGCCAACCCTAGGATAATATTAGGGGAAGGAAAATGAAAGAAAAATAAGAATATTAAGAAAAGAAAGTATTGATCAAGTGGTGTCCTCCACCGGTAACAAACGGCGCACGTCGGTTCAAGCCTATTTTCCTAACTCTCTTGTTTGTCTCTAATTCCCATGATATCTAGGGTTTCTCCACTTAACTCTTAACACCTCATGTCACATAATTCTTGGTGCACGAAACTCCTTATTTATCAAATTTGTTACTCACACCTTACCAGTCGGTCACACTATCTTAATGTACTATGACACTTATCATGTAATAAAATATAAGAGGTAAATTATAAAAATTTTGACTCAAGTAATGAAATCACCATAAAATTTAGGGCTAATAAATAGTTAAATAATTAAGTAAAGAAATATAGAATAAAATATAAATTAATTTTTCAAAAATGGAAGGAAATTATAAAGAAATTTTTGGGTCCTTACATTAAACATTTGCCACCAATATACACATAGAATTTGTGTTTTGGAACAACTTCATGATTATTAATACAATTAAGTATTAGTTTAATTTTCATAGTACTTCTTTCAATATTTGACAAGTCTAACACTTGTAGATACAATTCTAACACTAGATTTGAAACTTTATCTTGAAGTGTTAATGCATTATCCCACCAATTGATTAGTTATCCTATAAATCCTAATATTAATAACCTTGCAATATATCTTTCATATATTTGTTTAATTTTATAAGCTATTCTGGTGATTCCTAGGAGTGTGCAAAATCAAAAAACTTCGATTTACCGACCGAATTCAACTTGAAATTGGAATTTCAAATTCGGTAATTCAGAATGAAAATCAGAATATCCAATTTCAAATTAGATGAAATCGAGTTGAATTTGATAATGGGATTTTTCAAATCGAAAATTCTAATTTCAAATTCACAATTCGAAAATGAAATCGAAATCGAAATTCGGAATTCCTATTTCAATTTCAAATACATTTTTCATATATATATATATATATATAATATTTATATGTAATATATCATTTATATTTTAATAATAATTTTTATATTCTTGAATTTAGTGATTCGAAATTCCTATTTCGATTTCAAATTCGTTTTCATATATATATATATATATATATATATATACACATATACAACATTTTTCATATATATGTAATATAAAATTTATATAATAATAATAATTTTTTATATTCATGAATTTGGTGAAATCAGAATTTACCAAAATCTGAATTGAATTCAGAACGAATTCGAATTTGGAGTTAGTGAATTCGAAATCAAATCCGGTCAGAAATTCTGATACCAAAATTTTAAAAAATTCTGATTTCAAAGTTTCAAATTACCGATTTTGATTCCGATTCACACCCTTAGTTATTCCCATTTCTTGTAATGTATTTAATATCTTGTATTCAACTTTTCCACCAATATTCTACTCATAGATTGAATTGCCATCATATTTAGCAGTTTGAATTTTTGATCTTTTTTCAAATTGAATATCAGGTAGAGATGGTTTGGAATAATAATTTCAAGTATCTGCTAATTTTCAATTTTTTCTTTAATTTTTATGTCTTCTGATTCTATTAATTTCATTCCCTTCTCTAAAAGCTTGTTCAATTGAAGCCACTATTTCTTGTTCTTCTTCTTCTTCTTCTTCTGGCGAACTCTTAGTTGAGGAGCAATTTTCATTAACCTGTTCTAGAGTATTTAACTTGAAAGTACTAGGTCCGAAAGAGGCCAAGCTTTGAGATATCTTAGAAAGTATTGAAATAGTTTAATAGAAGTCATACGAAGAGTTAAGTCTTGTTCCTTTTCTCTAGGAAGGCTTTACAGTTGAAAATGGGGTGCAGAAATATCATTTGGAAACTTTAAGGGTGCTTTAGGAATGGAGTCTATTTTGGTGAAAAGTAGTTCTATGTGTTGGGATATGGTACGAAGAATTTAATTCAAATAATTGTTTTGTTGATATATTTTTTTAATATCTTCTAAATTAACAAAATTTGAACTAGTATCCGTCTCTCTACCCATTTTAGATGGAGATACTATAACTTTATGTGTAATATTTATTTCTTGAAGTGGAGGATGAATTGAACTAATACCGTTTGATTATTAGCAAGATTCCATTTTTTATAAAGATTAGTATGGACATTAATTTGGGATACTAAATAAATATCAAAAAATCTTAATTTTGATATATAAAATGATAACCATGTGATAAAAGGAAAATTAAATTTTCTGTATTCCATTTCTTTTACCCATTCTTGCTTTAATCATTTCCTACATAATGGTTATAATTTTGAAAAGTAATTTCTTTTGTCTTCATGTTCAGGTTCTTCAAAATCATCTTGTAAATATTTGTAATGAATTTTGAAATTTGTTAGAGTTAAAACATTAATCTCTATTCTCATTTGTGAATGTGTAGGTGAAAATTAAGAGGGATTTGAACTGTTTCAGGTATAGATGTTTTGAACTTAAAGGTTGATATATGATCTACATTTGAAGAGGATTCAGGATAATCTATATAAGATTGTGTTGAAGGAATGAATCAAGTAAAAGAGGTTGAACGTCTTTCTCTAAACGAATGAAATCTAAGAAGTATTATCCCATCAAGTTCTTTTATAATTTGATCTACTTCTCTTTTATCTATATTTCTTGGAGGTTGGGGGGTTTTGGATTTGAAATTGTGAAGCTATTGTTATTTCATTCCACTTAAGCCTTTTATGAGTATAAACTGTTGGTCTATCAACTTCAACTTGGAGCACTATTTGTTTCTTCCTTTGAAGTAGGGGTCATATGGAATTTAGCATTCAAGTGAGAGGATAAGGGTTTGTAATAAATTCGATATATTACAGCAAAATTTTTTAATTTTTTTCAAACTCATCTCCTTGCAAATGAATATATAAAACCAAGGAATCTAGAGTAAGTGGACCAGTTAGGTCTATTGACAAATTTGGAGCGCAATTAAAATATATTGGTACATTACAAACATTTGTTTGAATGATAGCTAACAATGATGTTTTATATCTTTTGAGTCTTTTATCTCTAAATATTAAGTAAATAGGAGCATCAAGTCCGATATGTACTAGTGGTTTGACAACTATTTGGATTAGTCTAAAATGAATATATCTATAATCTTTATCTAAATATTTTTTGAATTATCATATGGTTTAGTAAAGATATTGATTGAAATTCCTCTTGATTAGAAATGGTTTCTTCATCTGTTTTTATAGAAAGCACTATTTTTGAAATTTAAAGTATCTATTCTATACATATTTTCTATCTTTTCTTTTGAAATTGTCCAATCCGAAATATTAATAGGCATATGATCTTCACTACTTTGAACTATGTCAAAATTTTTTCACTAGATCCTAATAACATTTGTCTAAATCTTGCAGCCATCTTTAATTGTTTAGTTCTACATATGATTACCCATATCCTAACCGGAGCAACGAAGTACTCTGCAAATAATTTTTAACACTAGTACACTTAAAAATATTGTCTTTTATAACTATTTCAGATCATTAATACAACCAATAATGATAACATATTGAAATATTATTTATATAAGAGGTAGTTCTTACCATATGCAATAGTATTGTTAGTCAAAAAATTGGGTTGTACCTTTTGATATATTAGGCAGTACTATCTTTTGTTTTCACAATACTTCTTCTCTTATTTAACCGTGCTAATATAAAATTTTGGCATGATTTTAACTATTATACTCATAAAATTCAACTATTATAACTACATCATTATTAATTTAATCAAAGATAAGATAATTTTGCAACACTATTAACATGAAAGGTAGTTTTTACCATATTTTGAAAGTATTATTAATTAGACAATTGAATAGTATATTTTCAGTATATTATACAATAGTAGTTTCGATTTTCATTGTACTTGCTTTAACATTTGATAATACTTATACTGTAACCTATTGATCTTTTAGATAGATTAGAATTGAGTACCTAGAGAATTATTTATTGTCATAAACTTGTATTTTAAAACTATTTTATGATCATTAGGACAAATCATAGATTTTGAAGTATTATTTAAATAAGTGAAAAAAGTTATTATTTAGACAAGTGGTTATTTTGATCATATTTGATAGTCCTATTAATCAAACAATTAGGTAGTAGTTTTTACTATATTGAATTTTCATAGCACTTCTTTTGGTATTTTAAAGTACTACTACTACAGCTTAATGATCTTTTGAACACACAAAAAAATTAATGATTCTTTTGGCACCAGTATACACATAAATTCTGTCTTTTACAACTACTTCATTATTATTAATACAATTAATAATAATGAGATTTTTATGCAAGTAAAATCTATCTATATCCAATTAATCGACCAACTTATTATTCGATTAATAGTACATATTTTGCTAATATATTTCTTCATACTATTTTAAGAAGAATGGCATTACTGACTTAATATACATCTAGATTAGTGAGAGTTATGTTTATTTGATCTACATGTAAATAATACTTTTTTACAAATGTTTCATTATAAGTAATTCTGGTGTTGAACTATTAAGTGAATGGTATAAGTGTGACGATCCGGATTTTATTTTCTTACTTTTATATTATTTTAATAGCTTAATTAATTATTAAACCATTAAGTGAAGAACTATTAAGTGAAGGGCATAAGTGTGAGGATCCGGATTTTATTTTCTTACTTTTATATTATTTTAATAGCTTAATTAATTATTTATTCACTCGTTTACTCCAAATAATTTAGTTCATTCATTTTAAAATCCATTGTATGCAAAAATGTCTCTTTTATATTTTTTAAAAACATTCTATTAGCAAATTTAATTTTTCTACGGCTCGTTTAGCGAGAAATACCGAATACACATTTTTTGAAATAATATTCGATTCGAGAGTGCAATAGTCTTTGAGATTTAAGGACTCATGTTTTATTCTTAAAATAGTTATATTTTTTTTATAATTATTTACCCTAGTATTAGTTACTTATATTATCGTTACAAAAATTTCTTTTAAATTCGCTTTATCGCGCGCGAATTGGAAGTTCGTGTAAACCGAGCCAGAACGGCTAAGTGAAGATTTAAGAAACTAATACTAGATTACTAAGAGTGAATAATTATAATGTTAAAAGAAGTACATTAGAGGTTTAGTGCACAAGTAAAACAAACTCGAGAGAAATCGGATAAGAAACGCACGCGCGAACACTATTTATGGTTGACTTTTGTACAAATTGTAACCACAAAACCCTTAAGCTTCCAAAGGAAGCTTCATTCATCAGCCACTCTCTCTCTCTCCTCTCATCTTGGCTAGCCGAAACTCTCAAGGGAAAAAGAAGAGAAAACTCTTCATCATTCTTGCTCCATTCTTGCACAGTTTCACTCCAAAATCTTCCCTCAACTTCTGTACAACTTGGAGAGCAACTTAAACTTGGTGAAAGGCTCCTTCTTGGCGGTTTTCTTGGAGCTTTTGTGATCAAAATTTTTGGTTCTACAAGAGTTCAAGAGGTATACACCTCAACTCATCCAATCTTTCATTTCTTTGGTTCTAAAGAGTTTCAATCTTGGCTATGAAACTTGTAGCTTCTTTGCTGTTGTTCTTATTTGGATTCGATTGGTTGAAGTGGGATCTATGAACTCCCACCTTGGTTATATAGGACTGCCATGATGTTTTAATGTGTGTTAGTGTGTTGGTGATGAGTGTTAAGGTTAGAAATTGAAGGAAAGATCGAAGGATATTACGTAGAAATGCTGGCCGAAATCTGTCCTGTTATTACCATCCCTTTGAATTTTTGGCACTCAAATGACTTTGAAACTGATATATACATGTTGTATATGGTGTGTAGAAAGCTTCTACCAAAAATCATTTGAATTGGTTGAGCAAAACTTGAAATTTCGAAATGTAAAGAAATCTGGAAATGTGTTCAGGCAGTCTAAATACTGTGTTTTTGATCGAACATATCTCTTTGTACAGATGCCGAAAGCAAGTGCCGTTTGTGGCATTTGAATATTTCCAACGGTATAAAATTCACTTTCTAGTTCGAAATGAGTGAGTTGTAGTGACTCGGCAAAGTTGTTGTTCTGTTCTGATGTGCTATCCGAGAGAAATGTAGAAGCTGTATTTTGTGGCTCTATTTTCTCTCATTTATGAATTGATTTTGGAAACAATTTGTTCTGATGAAATGTAGCCTTATGATTTTAGTTTCCAACGCCACCAACCATTCTCAATTTCAAGTTGTATTGAGTGAGATATGGTTCAATTTCGAAACTGCGACAAAACTGAAAAACCCTTCTTTTTGCTGGCCGATGGGTTTAGTTGTTTGTGAAATGTTTTATTTTGAAATTTTGATGTCAACCAACTATAAATTGTTTATCAAATGTTCCTTGGATCTTGGTTTCACGAATGAACCAAAATGAGACTGATTTCACGGTGCAAAGTGTTTGAAAAGGGAAAGAAAACAAGAAGACAGAATTGCTTTGGGAATTTCTTGAACTTTAGCAGATTTGTTAACTACCTTCCCGTACGGGTTTTTATGTGAAATTTTATAGGGGAGTATTCCTCCTATGGAAGTTGAATTGTACCAAATTTGGTGTTATTCTAAAACCATTTCAATACCCAAATGATGTGCCAAAGTTGTTCTTCAAATCTGAAAAATTTTCTGAACTGTCTTCAATTTTGGCCAACTTTGAGCTACTATATTTTGGAACTCAAAACCCCGAATTTAGTTCTGCTTGTTGTGTCTGAAACCTTGTTTAGAATTCTTATTGTATTATGAATTTTAGAGGTTAGTTCACTTTTTGTGAATTTTGTCGAATTTCCAAAATTTGCCGAAAAACATGATCAAAACTGTCTTGTATGCTTATATCAACCACTTTGAATTGAAATTTGAATGTCTTCCGTTTAGAATTTTGGAAAAGTGTCTTCTACGAATTTTTAGTACTCTGAACCAAGTTTCTAACGGTACTAAGTTTTTCAATTTTGGACCTATTGAGTGCGAGATCTGATTTTTCTAAATTTGACGCACAAAACTGAAATTTGCTGATTTCTTAGAAAATGAAATTTTGGGAATTTGACTTCTTATCTTGATATTGGTATATTGTTTTGAACCCGATTTCATGGGGAATACGAGTTTCTTTAGTAACTTTAAAATTCTTACTTTTGAATCTTGATTTTCGATAAAGTGAAACTCTTATAAGGACATTGATTTGAATTTTAAAGATTGTGTGCATTCTTCCTTATTTAACAAGGAATTTGTGAAAATGTGTGAGAGTGATTATTGGTCATTTTCTTCAATCGATCAAGAAGGTCTTAAAGAGAATCCTGAAGCGGATCATTAAAGATCTTTTGCACTTACTCCCTTATTGTGATTTGGTGAGTGTCAAGTGCATGAATTATTGATAAATACTTTAAATTGTTAATTGAGTATTATGGAATTGTTGAGATGAGTGTGTACTTTATCGCACTTATTCTCGCTTAAATGATGCTACAATTGAATTGTGCTATATGAATTGATATTCGAATTGTGTGAAGTGAATTGTTGTGTGATTAAGTGAAGTGTTGCCATTGCAAATTACATTTGTATTGACTCGACGTTGATTGAAATAAATCTTATTGACAAATCATACTTTACTCGTGGGGACGCTCTTGTCCTCTCTCTTTTTGAACTATGTGGTACTTAAGATTTGAATACATATGATTTGGTAATTGTACATGAACACGTTTAACTCGTGAGTTCTGAGCGGAAGCATGTACCACATCGATTCGAGTGGAAGGTGCCTCTCATACCGTCTCAGTGCTATAATCGGTTCCCTGAACGATAGTATGTACCACACCGATTCGGGTGGGAGGTATCTCTCATGTCGATTTTGAACCATAAACAATGATTGGTAATTGTACATGAATATGTTTAACTCGTAAAGTCTGAGCGGATGGCATGTACCACACCAATTTGGATGGGAGGTACTTCTCATACCGTCTCAGTGCTATAATTGGTTCTCGGAATGATAGTATGTACCACACCGATTCGAGTACGAGGTACCTCTTATGTCAACTCAAAACTATAAACAAAGTATAAGTCGATTGGAGCGATGTCTCATTGACCACTGAGCGATAGTATGTACCACAACGATTCGGGTAGGAGGTACTTCTCATGTCAACTTAGAACCATAAATGTATAATCGATTCCCTGAGCGATAGCATATACCACACAATTCAGGTGGGTGGTACCTCTCATGTCGACTCAAAACCATAATTGGTAAAGTGAAGTTCTACGGACTTGATTACCTACCCGAGTGATGGCGTGTCATCACGAGAAAGTATTAGATTGAAATTTGGCAAAGTAAGTAGGAATTAGCTCTTGAGAGTTCCTGTACCCTCAGTGAACGTGTTTAATTAAAAATTGTGAATTATTTGAATGTTACAACTTTCTTTCTCACTTAAATGATATTGCTATTTGAACTACTTGTTTTGCATGTTTTCTTGGTCTCACGAGTATTCACTCACCCCGTTAGATTTGTTTTCCTTAACAGGAGGTAAGATGGAAGGAATTATAGGGAAGTCTACTTGACGGCTGTTTTGACTAGAATTTTGGGAATGTACTTGACTAGACATCTTATGGAGTTGTCTATTTTGGGAAAATGGATGTATGTTGAAACTTGTAATGTATAATTGAATATCTATATATGGAAGTGACTTCTTTTCTTACGTCATCTGGTATTAATAGTTATTATTGTATTAAATTTGAACGGGAATCGTACCGAATCCTGACGAGAATTGGGTTGGCGTTCCGCAGATACCCTTGGATTCACCCTTGGGAGAAGTGGGGGCGTTACAGTTGGTATCAGAATTTAAGTTTCAAATATTTGTAGTGTATTTTAGATTTAAAAGTTTAGAATACCGAACTATGGGATTTGATTGTGTATTAAGTACGGTGTGACCTTGGTGCTTGATGTTTTAGCGAGTAATTTTGAAGTGTTTGTGTTCAATTAAAATGATGTTGAATGCTAGTGTTTTATTTTTGTTGGAGTTAAATCCTTATACGTTTATAATTTATTGTCTTGTGGACTCTACTCAAAAGGTAATTCCATCTCTTTAAATTGTTCTTGAGTTGAGAAGTTAAAACGGCCTTGATTTCAAAAGTTTCTTGGTGTTATAGCACCATTTTGCTCACACAACACTATAAGACTTTAAACTTCGAGTTATGTTGGAGGTGAGTCAAGAATATGGATTTTAAATGGCCATCTAATGAATTTAAGGGTTGGACACCTTGTTTCCTCCACTATTTTGCTTGTCCAAATTCCGGAAGAAAAGTTGAACCATTTGAACAATTTTGGATTCCACTTTGAACTTGAAAATGAGACATTTTTTGTACTCCTTTTGGTTTGATCTATTACCCTAACCTGTATAGAAACTTTCATCTTGAATTTAGAGAGAAAACTTATATTCAATTGAAAGTTTTAGGCTAAGAATTTACAAAGTAACTTAGGCTTTTGAATGGAATTTGGAATTTATCGTCATTCGAATGATGTGGTTTGGTATTGTGGATTCTTCTAGTTCTGTCCCTAACTAGATTTATGATTTTTCTTTTTGATCTTGCCTAAGATAGTAGGGGTAGTGCTCGCCGTGAGACATTTTGTATTTTGTCTGCATGTACTCCTATATTTGTGGCACTTAGTTGCCTATAATCTGTATTTGATAGTACTATTAACTAGTTGTATGTACATTGACGTGTGACATGACTTCTGACTTATGCAAAAATCTATGCCGTGATTTAAAGTGTTCTTGCAATGTGTATATGTTTTTCAATTCATGCGCTTATACTTTCCACTTTTATTATGCGTTTAGAATCTTGCAAAATGGATTGGCGAGAACGTGGACATGGACGGGTGCGTGGGCATGGGTTTCGGTAACCCCGCACTCCCAAGAAAGGTGAGGGATATGCGATTGGATCAAACCAAAACCCTAGAAACGAAAAGGGTGACCAAGTGGCTACGGCCATTAACCGCATAACCGATATTCTCGAGCACTTAGTTGCACGTCAAGGATCTGAACCAATCAACCAACTTAGAAACCAAGAGAGGAGTGAGAATAGAGTTCTAGAGCGATTCTTGAAGTTCGCTCCACCTAAATTTCATGGAGGGTCTGATTCCGAGGTTGCGAAAAATTGATTTGAAAGGATAGTTGATGTTTTTGCTGCTTTAGATTATATTGAGAAAAGGCAAGTGAATTTTGCCGTTTTCTAATTTGAGGAGGCAGCACGCTCGTGGTGGAATGTTGTTAGTGCAAAGTGAGAAAAAGAACAAACCCCTTGGATTTGGGTAAACTTTGAGATGGAGTTTAATGTCAAATTCCTCTCGACAATTATACAAGAAAAGAGGGAGGACGATTTTATTAAATTGAAACAAGGAGTATTAAGTGTGGCCGAGTATGAGGAGCGGGTCACCAAACTTTTCAAATTTGCCCCTGAACTTGCAGTCATCGAATGGAAAAGGATAAGTAGGTTTATTCAGGGGTTAAATGTAGAAATCCAAGAATCCCTAACAGCTGTCTAGATTACCGCTTTTACTGATGTTTTGGATAAGGCACAAAGGGTAGAGAATGCTAAGTCTCAATCTAAATTTTTTCATGTTAGAAAGAGGGGTAATTCAAGCGATACGCCTAAACAGTCTGAGAGATCTATTCAACCCCTTAAAAGGGGAAAAGGGGTTGGAGAAGTGGAGATGTCTGGAAAATCCGAAGAAACTCCATCAAGCGAAACCCCGTAAAAAAGAAATCATAGTAGACGAGATCAACAAAGAGAAAATTTTAAACTGATCAAACCGTGATTTCTCACGTAACTTTTGGATACTGTGGTAAGATTAACCACATTGAAGTCGAGTGCTAGAGAAAGCAAGGAAAATGTTTGAGGTGCAGTAGTACCGAATATAAATTTTTGTATGGCCCTAGAGCTTCTAAGGGAGAAGGAAATTCTCAACAACCTACTAAATCCACTGCAAATCAGTCGAATGCCAGAAAGAGTGATTAATGTTAATGATTGTAAGAGAGATCCAAATAGTAGAAACTCTATGAGTAGGGGTGGATCTGACTCCACGCGATAAATAGGAATTGTAGTTTTACTTTAACATAGACTGGCACTTTTAGAGATTGTAATCTTTTGTATATGGGATCACATTATTTTGTTGTATATTGCGACTTAGCATGTTTTGATCTTGTTGTTTCCCCTTTTCTTTTAAAATGATTTGATGAACTTATTATAATTTAGTGTAACTATTATGATCTTTTATTACATATGAAAATTTACTTTGATTTTAATTGATTTTACGGTTTATATGTATATTTAATTTACTGCTCCATACCTCTAGACCTGTGATAAGGTCATGAACAACACCTGAGGATAGTTAAGTTCAATAAGTGTGAGTTTTGAATGGGAGAAATTGGAGTGATGGAAATTGGTCACGTGAGAAAAGAGCTGGTAAAGATTTTAATCGAAAAGTAAAAGAGTTAAAATGCAAACAAGTCTCTCTAATGAAGGTTTTATAAAGAGATTATGGAATCGAGGAAGCAATTTCAGAAGTTGAAGAGGAGACCGAAAAAAGTATTTAGGGTTATCTATAGATCAATGTATGAATTTCGAGAATGAAATTCTTTTAAGGGGAGAAGGATGTAAGGATCCGGATTTTATTTTCTTACTTTTATATTATTTTAATGGCTTAATTAATTATTTATTTGCCCACGTATTCTGAATAATTTAGTTCATTCATTTTAAAACCCATTGTATACAAAAATGTCTCTTCTATATTTTTTAAAAATGTCCCATTAGCAAGTTTAATTTTTCTACCGCTCGTTTAGCAAGAAATAGCGAATACACTTTTTTCGAGACAATATTCGATTCGAAACTGCAATAGTTTTGAAGATTTGAGAACTCATGTTTTATTTTTTAAAATATTTATATTTTTTATAATTATTTAACCTCATATTAGTTACTTGTATTATTGTTAACAGAATTTTTTTAATTTCATTTTATTTTGCACGAATTGGAAGTTCGCGTAAATCGAGTCGGAACGGCTAAGTGGAGATTTAAGAAACTAATACTAGATTACTAAGAATGAATGATTATAATGTTAAAGGAAGTACATTAGAGATTTAGTGTACAAGTGAAACGAACCCGAGACAAATCGGATACGAAACGCGCTCGCGCGAACACTATTTATGATTGACTTTTGTACAAATTGTAACCACAAAATCCTTAAACTTCCAAAGGAAGCTTCATTCATCAGCCACTCTCTCTCTCTCCTCTCATATTGGCTGACCGAAACTCTCAAGGGAAGAAGAAGAGAAAGCTCTTCATCATTCTTGCTCCATTCTTGTACAATTTCACTCCAAAATCTTCACTCAACTTCCGTATAACTTGGAGAGCAACTTAAACTTGGTGAAAGGCTCCTTCTTGGTAGTTTTCTTGGAGTTTTTGTGATAAAAATTTCTAGTTCTACAAGAGTCCAAAAGGTATACACCGCAACTTATCCAATCTTTCATTTCTTTGGTTCTAAAGAGTTTCATTCTTGGCTATGAAACTTGTACCTTCCTTGTTGATGTTGTTACTTGGATTGAATTGGTTGAAATGGACTCTATGAACTTCCACCTTGGTTATCTAGGACTTCCATGATTTTTTAATGTGTGTTAGTGTGTTGGTGATGAGTGTTAAGGTTAGAAATTGAAGGAAAGATCGACGGATATTGTGTAGGAATGCTGGCCGAAATCTATCCTATTATTGCCGTGCCTTTACTTTGAATTTTTGATACTCAAATGACTGTGAAACTGATATATATATATATTTTTTATATGGTGTGTAGAAAGTTTCTACCAAAATTATTTGAATTTGTTGAGCAAAACTTGAAATTTCGAAATGTAAAGAAATCTGAAAATGTGTTCAGGAAGTCTGAACAGTGTGTCTTTGATCGAACATATCTCTTCATACAAATATCAAAATTGAGTGCCATTATGACATTTGAAACTAGATATTTGTATCTTTCCAACGGTATAAAATTTACTTTCTAGTTCGAAATGAGTGAGTCGTAGTGACTCGGCAAAATTGCTGTCCTGTTCTGATGTGCTATCCGAGAGAAAGGTAGAAGCTGCATTTTGTGACTCTATTTTCTCTCATTTATGAATTGATTTTGGAAACGATTTGTTCTAATGAAATATAGCCTTATGATTCTAGTTTCCAACGCCACCATCATTCTCAATTCCAAGTTGTATTGAGTGAGATATGGCTCAATTTCGAAACTGCAACAAAACTGGAAAACCCTTCTTTTTGTTGGCCGTCTGGTTTAGTTGTTTGTGAAATGTTTTATTGAAATGTTCCTTGGACCTTGGTTTCACAAATGAACAAAAATGGGACTGATTTCATGGTGCAAAGTGTTTGAAAATGGAAAGAAAACAAGAAGACAAATTTGCATTGGGGATTTCTTGAACTTTGGTAGATTTGTTAACTACCTTCTCGTACGAATTTTTAAGTGAAATTTGATAGAGGAGTAGTTCTCCTATGGTAGTTGAATTGTACCAAATTTGGTGTTATTTTAAGACCATTTCGATACCCAAATGATGTGCCAAAATTGTTCTTCAAGTCTGAAAAATTTACTGAACTGTCTTCAGTTTTAACCAACTTTGAGTTGCTATATTTTGGTACTCAAAACCCTGAATTTAGTTCCGCTTGTTGTGTTTGAAAACTTGTTTAGAACTCTTATTGTATTACGAATTTTAGAGACTAGTTCACTTTCTATAAATTTTTCCAAATTTCCAAATTTTGCCGAAAAATATGATCAAAACTGTCTTGTATGCTTATATCAACCACTTTGATCTGAAATTTGAATGTCTTCCATTTAGAATCTTGGAAAAGTGTCTTCTACAAACTTTTAGTACTTTGAACCAAGTTTCCAACGATACTAAGTTTTCCAATTTTGAACCTATTGAGTGCAAGATCTGATTTTTCTAAATTTGACGCGCAAATCTGAAATTTGCCGATTTCTTAGAAAATGAAATTTTGGGAACTTGACTTCTTATCTTGATATTGGTATATTCTTTTGAACCCAATTTCGTGGGGAATACGAGTTTCTTTAGTAACTTTAAAATTCTTATTTTTGAATTTTGATTTTCGATAAAGTGAAACTCTTATAAGGACATTGACTTGAATTTTAAAGATTGTGTGCATTCTTCCTTATTTAACCAGAAATTTGTGAAAATGTGTGAGAGTGATTATTGATCGTTTTCTTCAAGCGATCAAGAAGGTCTTGAAGAGAATCTCGAAGTGGATCATTAAAGATCTTTTGCACTTACTCCATTATTGTGATTTGGTGAGTGTCAAGTGTATGAATTATTGATAAATGTTTTAAATTGTTAATTAAGTATTATGAAATTGTTGAAACGAGTGTCTACTTTATCGCACTCGTTCTCCCTTATGTGATGCTATAAAAATTGTGCTATGTGAATTGATATTCGAATTGTGTGAAGTGAATTGTTATGTGATTAAGTGAAATGTTGCCATTGCAAATTACATTTGTGTTGACTCGATGTTAATCGAAGTAAATCTTATTGACAAATCATACTTTACTCGTGGGGACGCCCTTGTTCTTTCTCTCTTTGAACAACGTGACACTTAAGATCTGAATACATATGATTTGGTAATTGTACATGAACGTGTTTAACTCGTGAGTTTTGAGTGGAAGCATGTACCATACCGATTCAGGTGGGAGGTGCCTCTCATACCGTCTCAGTGTTATAATCGGTTCCCTGAACAATAGTATGTACCACACCGATTCGGGTGAGAGGTACCTCTCATATCGACTTAGAACCATAAACAATAATTGGTAATTGTTCATGAATATGTTTAACTCGTGAACTCTGAGCAGATAGCATGTACCACACCAATTTGGGTGTGAGGTACCTCTCATACCATTTCAGTGCTATAATTGATTCTCGGAGTGATAGCATGTACCACACCGATTCAGGTGGGAGGTACCTCTCATGTCGATTCAAAATTATAAATAAAATATATGTCGATTAGAGCGATGTCTCATCGACCATTGAGCGATAGTATGTACCACACCGATTCGGGTGGGAGGTACCTCTCATGTCGATTCAGAACTATAAACGTATAATCGATTCTTTGAGCGATAGCAAGTACCACACTGATTCGGGTGGGAGATATCTCTCATGTCGACTTAGAACCATAATTGGAAAAGTGAAATTCTACGGACTTGATTACCTACCCGGGTGACGGAGTGTCATCACGAGAAAGTATTGGATTGAATTTTGTCATAGCAAGTAGGAATTAGCTCTTGAGAGTTCATGTACCCTCAGTGAATGTGTTTAATTGAAAATTGTGAATTGATTAAATGTTACAACTTTCTTTCTCGTTTAAATGATATTGTTATTTAAACTACATGTTTTGCATGTTTTCTTGACCTCACGAGCATTCGCTCACCCTGTTAAATTTGTTTTCCTTAACAGAAGTTGAGATGAAAGAAATTATGGGAAACCTACTTGAGCTCTTTTGACTAGAATTTAGGGAATATACTTGACTAGATATTTTATGGAAGTTGTCTATTTTGAAAAAGTGGATGTATATTGAAACTTGTAATGTAAGATTGAATATCTATTTATAGAAGTGATTTCTTTTCTTACATCATCTGTTATTAATAGTTATTATTGTATAAAATTTGAACGGGAATCGTACCGAATCCTGTTGAGAGTTGGGCAGGCGTTCCGCGGATACCCTTGGGTTCGCTCTTGGAAGAAGTGGGGGCGTCACAGTTGGTATCAGAGATTAGGTTTCAAATCTTTGTAGTGTATTCTAGATTTAAAAGTTTAGAATGTCGAACTGTGGGATTTCATTGTGTATTAAGTGCGGTGTGACCTTGGTGCTTGATGTTTTAGCGAGTAATTTTGAAGTGTTTGTGTTCAATTAAAATGATGTTGAATACTAGTATTTTATTTTTGTTGGAGTTAAATCTTTATACGTTTATGATTTATTGTTTTGTGGACTCTACTCAAAAGGTGATTCCATCTCTTTAAATTGTTCTTGAGTTAAGAAGTTAAAGCGGTCTTGATTTCAAAAGTTTCTTGGTGTTATAATACCATTTTGCTCACACAACACTATAAGATTTTAAATTTCGAGTTATGTTAGAGATGAGTCAAGATTATGGATTTTAAATGATTATCTGATAAGTTTAAGGGTTGGATACCTTGTTTTCTCCACTATTTTGCTTGCCGAAATTTCGGAAGAAAAGTTGAACCATTTGAACAATTTTGGACTCCACTTTGAACTTGAAAATGAGACATTTTTTGTACTCCTTTTGGTTTGACCTATTACCCTAGTCTGTATAGGAACTTTCATCTTGAATTTAGTGAGAAAACTTATATTCATTGGAAGTTTTTGATTAAGAATTTAGAAAGTAGTTTAGACTTTTGAATGGAATTTGAAATTTATCATCATTTAAATGATGTGGTTTGGTATCGTGGATTCTTCTAATTATGTCTCTAACTAAGTTTATGATTTTTCTTTTTGATCCTGTTTAGGATAGTAGGGGTAGTGCTCGCCGTGAGACATTTTGTATTTTGCCTGCATGTACTTGTATATTTGTGGCACTTAGTTGCTTATGATCTTTATTTGATAGTACTATTAACTAGTTGTATGTACATTGACATGTGACATGACTTCTGATTTATGCAAAAATCTATGCCATGATTTAAAGTTTTCTTGTAATGTGTACATATTTTTCAATTCATGCGCTTATACTTTCCACTTTTATTATGCGATTAGAACCTTGCAAAATAGATCGACGAGAACGTGGACGGGGGTGTGGACGTGGGTTTCGGCAACTTCGCACTCCCGAGAGAGGTGAGGGATCTGCAACTGGACAAAACCAAAATTCTAGAAACAAAAAGGGTGACCAAGTGGTTACGGCCATTAACCGCATAACTGATATTCTCGAGCGCTTAGTTGCGCACCAAGGATTTGAACCAGTCAACCAACTTAGGAACCAAGAGAGGGGTGAGGATAGAACTCTAGAGCGATTCTTGAAGTTCGCTCTACCTAAATTTCATAGAGGGTCTGATTTCGAGGTAGCGGAAAATTGATTTGAAAGGATAGTTGATATTTTTTCTGCTTTAGATTATACCGAGAAAAGATAAGTGAATTTTGCCGTTTTCGAATTTGAGAGAGCAGCACGCTCGTGGTGGAATATTGTTAGTGCAAAGTGGAAAAGAAAACAAACCCCTTAGATTTGGGTAAACTTTGAGAGGGAGTTTAATGTCAAATTCCTCCCACCAATTATACAAGAAAAGAGGGAGGACGACTTTATTAAATTGAAATAAGGATTATTAAGTGTGGCCGAGTATGAGCAGTGGGTCATCGAACTTTTCAAATTTACCCCTGAGTTTGTAGTCATCGAACGGAAAATGATAGGGAGGTTTATTCAGGAGTTAAATGTAGAAATTCAAGAATTCCTAACAGCTGTCCAGATTACCACTTTTACGGATGTTTTGGATAAGGCACCGAGGGTAGAGAATGTTAAATTTCAATCTAACACTTTTCATGTTAGAAAGAGGGGTAATCCAAACGATACTCCTAAACAGTTCGAGAGGTCTATCCAACCCCTTAAAAGAGGAAAAGGGGCTAAAAAAGTGAAGATACCTGAAAAATTCGGAGAAACTCTATCAAGCGAAACCCAGCCAAAAGGAAATCAGAGTAGACGAGATCAACAAAGAGAAAATCTCAAACTGATCAAGACGTGACTCCTCACATAACTTGTGGATACTGTGGCATGATTAACCACACTGAGACCGAGTGCTAGAGAAAACAAGAAAAATGTCTGAAGTGCAATAGTACCGAATATAAGTTTTCGAATTGCCCTAGAGTTTCTAAGGGAGAAGGAAATTATTAACAACCTGTTAAATCCACTGCAAATCAGTTGAGTGTCAGAAAGAGGGATTAATGCTAATGATTGTAAGAGGGATCCAAGTAGTAAAAACTCTACGAGTAGGGATGAATCTGACTCCACCCGACAAATAGGGATTGTAGTTTTATCCTAACATAAACTGGCACTTTTAGAAGTTGTAATCTTTTGTATAAGGGATGACATCCTTTTGTTGTATATTGCGACTTAGCACATTTTGATCTTGTTGTTTCCCTTTTTCTTTTGAAATGATTTGATGAACTTATTATAATTTAGTGTAACTATTATGATCTTTTATGACATATGAAAATTTACTTTACTTTTAATTGATTTTACAGTTTATATGTATATTTAGTTTATTACTCTACACCTATAAACCTGTAATAAGGTCATGAACGGCACTTGAGAATAGTTAAGTTCTATAAGTGTGAGTTTTGAATGGGAAAAGTTGGAGTGATGAAAATTGGTCACGTGAGGAAAGGGCTGGTAAAGATTTTAATCGAAAAGTGAAAAATTTAAAATGCAAACAAGCCTCTCTAATGAAGGTTTTATAGAGAAATTATGGAATCGAGAAAGCAATTTCAGAAGTTGAAGAGGAGACCAAAAGAAGTATTTAGGGTTTTCCATAGATCAAGGTATGAACTTCGATAACGAAATTCTTTTAAGGGGGGAAGGATGTGAGGATTCGGATTTATTTTCTTACTTTTATATTATCTTAATGGCTTAATTAATTATTTAATCACTCATTTACTCCGAATAATTTAGTTCATTCATTTTAAAACCCATTGTATGCAAAAATGTCTCTTTAATATTTTTTAAAAACGTCCCATTAGCAAATTTAATTTTTCTACGGCTCGTTTCACAAGAAATAGCGAATACATGTTTTCCGAGACAATATTCAATTTGAGAGTGCAATAGTCTTGGATATTTGAGAACTCATGTTTTATTTTTTAAAATAGTTATATTTTTTTATAATTATTTACCCTTGTATTAGTTACTTATATTATCGTTAACAGAATTTCTTTTAATTTCGCTTTATCGCGCGCGAATTGAAAGTTCGCGTAAACCGAGTCGGAACGGCTAAGTGGAGATTTAAGAAACTAATACTAGATTACTAAGAGTGAATAATTATAATGTTAAAGGACGTACATTAGAGGTTTAGTGCACAAGTGAAACAAATCCGAGAGAAATCGGAAACGAAACGCGCGCGTGAACACTATTTTTTATTGACTTTTTTACAAATTGTAACCACAAAACCCTTAAGCTTCCAAAGGAAACTTCATTCATCAGTCACTCTCTCTCTCTCTCTCCTCTCATCTTGGCTGGCCGAAACTCTCAAGGGAGAAGAAGAGGAAGCTCTTCATCATTCTTGCTCCATTCTTGCACAATTTCACTCCAAAATCTTCGCTCAACTTCCGTATAACTTAGAGAGCAACTTAAACTTGGTGAAAGGCTCCTTCTTAGTGGTTTTCTTGGAGCTTTTGTGATCAAAATTTCTGGTTCTATAAGAGTTCAAGAGGTATACACCTCAACTCATCCAATCTTTCATTTCTTTAGTTCTAAAGAGTTTCATTCTTAGCTATGAAGCTTGTAGCTTCCATGTTGTTGTTGTCATTTGGATTAGATTGGTTGAAGTGGACTCTCTGAACTCCCATCTTGGTTATATAGGACTGCCATGATGTTTTAATGTGTGTTAGTGTGTTGGTGATGAATGTTAAGGTTAGAAATTGTAGGAATGATCGAAAGATATTGCGTAGGAATGCTAGCCGAAATCTGTCCTGTTATTGCCGTGCCTTTACTTCAAATTTTTGGTATTCAAATGACTATGAAACTGATATATATATATATATATATGTTTTATATGGTGTGTAGAAAGTTTATACCAAAAATTATTTGAATTTGTTGAGCAAAACTTGAAATTTTGAAATGTAAAGAAATCTGGAAATGTGTTCAGGAAGTCTGAACAGTGTGTATTTGATCGAACATATCTCTTCGTACAACTATCAAAATTGAGTGCCATTTATGGCATTTGAAACTAGATATTTGTATCTTTCCAACGGTATAAAATTTACTTTCTAGTTCGAAATGAGTGAGTCGTAGTGACTCGGCAATTTTGCTGTCCTATTCTGATGTGCTATCCGAGAGAAAGATAGAAGCTGCATTTTGTGGCTCTATTTTCTCTCATTTATGAATTGATTTTGGAAATGATTTGTTCTGATGAATGTAGTCTTATGATTCTAGTTTCTAACACCACCAATCATTCTCAATTCCAAGTTATATTGAGTGAGATATGGTTCAATTTCCAAACCGCGACAAAACTGGAAAATCCTTCTTTTTACTGGCTGACTGGTTTAGTTGTTTGTGAAATGTTTTATTTTGAAATTTTGATGTCAACCAACTATAAATTACTTATGAAATGTTCCTTGGACCTTGGATTCACAAATGAACCAAAATGGGACTGATTTCATGGTGCAAAGTGTTTGAAAAAGGAAAGAAAACAAGAAGACAGATTTGCTTTGGTAATTTCTTGAGCTTTAGTAGATTTGTTAACTACCTTCCCATATGGTTTTTTATGTGAAATTTTATAGAGGAGTAGTCCTCCTATGGAAGTTGAATTGTACCAAATTTGGTATTATTCTAAAACCATTTCAATACCCAAATGATGTGCCAAAATTGTTCTTCAAATCTGGAAAACTTTCTGAACTGTCTTCAATTTTGGCCAATTTTGAGCTACTATATTTTGGCACTCAAAATCCCAAATTTAGTTCTACTTGTTGTGTCTGAAAGCTTGTTTAGAAATCTTATTGTATTATGAATTTTAGAGGTTAGTTCACTTTCTGTGAATTTTGCCGAATTTCCAAAGTTTACCGAAAAACATGATCGAAACTGTCTTGTATGCTTATATCAACCACTTTGAATTGAAATTTGGATGTCTTCCGTTTAGAATCTTGGAAAATTGTCTTCTACGAATTTTTATTACTTTGAACCAAGTTTCCAACGGTACTAAGTTTTTCAATTTTGGACCTATTGAGTGTGAGATCTGATTTTTCTAAATTTGACGCGCAAAGCTGAAATTTGCCGATTTCTTAGAAAATGAAATTTTGAGAACTTGACTTCTTATCTTGATATTGGTATATTATTTTGAACCCGATTTCATGGGGAATATGAGTTTTTTTAGTAACTTTAAAATTTTTACTTTTGAATCTTGATTTTTGATAAAGTGAAGCTCTTATAAGGACATTGATTTGAATTTTAAAGATTGTGTGCATTCTTCCTTATTTAATAAGAAATTTGTGAAAATGTGTGAGAGTGATTATTGGTCATTTTCTTCAGGCGATCAAGAAGGTCTTAAAGAGAATCCTGAAGCGGATCATTAAAGATCTTTTGCACTTACTTTCTTATTGTGATTTGGTGAGTGTCAAGTGCATGAATTATTGATAAATGCTTTAAATTATTAATTGAGTATTACGAAATTGTTGAGACGAGTGTGTACTTTATTGCACTCATTCTCCCTTAAGTGATGCTACAATTGAATTGTGCTATGTGAATTAATATTCGAATTGTGTGAAGTGAATTGTTATGTGATTAAGTGATGTTGCCATTGCAAATTACATTTGTGTTGACTCGATGTCGATCGAAGTAAATCTTATTGACAGATCATATTTTACTCGTAAGGACGCCTTTGTCCTCTCTCTCTTTGAACTACGTGGTATTTAAGACCTGAATACATATAATTTGGTAATTGTACATGAACACGTTTAACTCGTGAGTTATGAGCGGAAGCATGTACCACACAGATTCGGGTGGAAGGTGCCTCTCATACCATCTCAGTGCTATAATCGGTTCTCTGAACAATAGTATGTACCACACCGATTCGGGTGGGAGATATCTCTCATGTCGACTCAGAACCATAAACAATGATTGATAATTGTACATGAATATGTTTAACTTGTGAAATCTAAGCGGATAGCATGTACCACACCAATTTGGATGGGAGATACCTCTCATACCGTCTCAGTACTATAATTGATTTTCAGAGTGATAGCATGTACCACACCGATTCGAGTGGAAGGTAACTCTCATGTCGATTCAAAACTATAAACAAAGTATAAGTCGATTAGAATGATGTCTCATCGACCACTAATCGATAGTATGTACCACACCGATTTGGGTGGGAGGCACCTCTCATATCGATTCAGAACCATAAACATACAATCGATTTCCTGAGTGATAGCATGTATCACACCGATTCGGGTGGGAGGTACCTCTCATGTCGACTCAGAACCATAATTGAAAAAGTGAAGTTCTACGGATTTGATTACCTACTCGGGTGACGGAATGCCATCACGAGAAAGTATTGAATTGAATTTTGACAAAAACAAGTAGGAATTAGCTCTTGAGAACTGCTGTACTCTCAGTAAATGTGTTTAATTGAAAATTGTGAATTTTTTGAATGTTACAGCTTTCTTTCTCGCTTAAATGATATTGTTATTTGAACTACGTGTTTTGCATGTTTTCTTGACCTCACGAGCATTCGTTCATCTCGTTAGATTTGTTTTTTTTAACAGGAGTTGAGATGGAAGGAATTATGGGGAAATCTATTTTATGGCTCTTTTGATTAAAATTTTGGGAATGTACTTGACTAGACATCTTATGGAAGTTGTCTATTTTGGAAAAGTGGATGTATATTGAAACTTGTAATATAAAATTGAATATCTATGTATGGAAGTAACTTCTTTTCTTACGTCGTCTGGTATTAATAGTTATTGTTATATTAACCTTGAACGGGAATCGTACCGAATCCTGGCGAGAATTGGGCAGGCATTCCGCGGATACCCTTGGATTTGCCGTTGGGAGAAGTGAGGGCATCACAATGAGTAATATCTTTCATATATTTAGTATTAATCAAGATAGGTTATGAATGATTTTTGAACTATCTCATAAAATCTTCACTAAAAAGTTCTGTAGAATTATGGAGGAAAAATTATTCTTATTTTGAGGAATTATTTTGTCCTGTTATAGTTCGGAATAATTTCAAATTATATGGATAATGTTAAATTAAATCAAAATATTTATTGTTTAGCCTAATTTTTGTTGATTTTATTTTATTGGTATCTAAAGAAGCTTGGGTCAACTTCACTACTTTCATTAAAGATTGCAAAGGAAAGTAAGTGTTCAATAATGTAAATTGACATAAAGTTATAAAAGTTACAGCATCAATAAGAAAGCAATTGTAGCTACTGAGTATATCATATTTGAATTATGATCATTAATGTTAAAATTTGAAGATGTCGATTAAATTGTGCTATGATCATATAACTCATTGGCTCGTTTTGATTTTGCACTTATTTTTCTAACTATTTATGGGTAATAGAATCCATAATGACTTGTTGGGACTTTCTGCTGCCATATATTTTTTCTTATAATGGAAATCCAAAGAAGTTTTTCCTATATGTGCATCCAAAATATTTCTAGTTTAAGCACATCAAGAAAATTAAGTTTCACATTGTTTTGAAAGGAGTACAAGGCATATACGGTGCTCACTTGAGCATTCGTATTAACAAAGGCATTGGTGCTAAAAGCTTTTGGGACCATTTTAATTCCATGGGGTTTTGGTATCATTTTTGATGCTTGGACACTTAAGTGTAAAATGTCAATTTCTTCTATTTGTGCACATTATTATGAGAAATTTATAAGGGACTAATATTTGGATCTTTAAATGGATATAAAAGTTGTTGTCCATTTGCTCCACATTAGGTTTATTTATATTATGTTATTAAATTGTTATACATGGAAAGAAATATGTTAATCAAATTGATATATGGCCACCATGATATATTCTTAATAACTCCAGATAAATATAAATTGGTAGTTACA